>JANFOE010000399.1:600000-1115374 GCA_025667525.1 Glebionis coronaria
CCACTATAATCCCAAAACATATAACACAAAAAGAACAATAGCCATATCATAGGCAGCCATTACATAAACCCATATATATACGTATACCCAAATTGCACATCTCATCATATACAAGCATGTACTAACCCTCTTTCATGTAATCATACTTGAGAACCCATTAAAGTTGTGGTACTTGTATAACTATGTTGGCCACCATACTTATACAATTACCATTCCCCCAATGCACTCCCTCCTATGATGACACATATAAGAATCAATACAACATATAACACATAAATCCATCTACTCATAAGCTCATAACCACATAACCAAATAGGTCCAAAACCCCATCTATTGAAATAACATAGTAAAACTCTTGGAATACCGAAATCCATAGTCTAGCTAAAACAACATAGACTAAATCCAAAACAAAAACATAATCAGTTATAAGTCATGTCGCCCATAAGAGTGGAAACAGCTTAAAATCCTTCCTACCCATGTACTCCTAGTAACTCGAACCACCACACGATTCTTAGGGAACATGGCTTAAACATCAAAAGAAAAATAACATACCTCAGGTATGTAAAATAACTCGATAAAAGATAGAAACTACCTTGTACTAAATTATGTACTATAATGTACAATTTAAGCAAAATACAACAGTGACTAGCGTGGACGATTATGGTTCAACCCGCACTAGTCACAAACCCGAAAAGAAAATAACATGTGACTAAGTATGAACATACTACGGTTCAATTCATACTAGTCAAAACATCGCAATAAATAACATCCAAACACATCAATTATTATAAAATGCACACATACTCCTATGACGCCTATATGCAGGGACCCTTAAGCTATAGACTAGGCTACGCGACTAGGCAACCTTATTCTCTATAACCATTGTCTCTAATACCATTCTATCACAACCCACCATGGCGGAATATGGGGCGCGACGTAATGGATATCATCACAACATGGCGTGTCTATAGAGATAACTATATGAATAAGAAATGTCATAAAATGGTGACACGAAAGTCATGACAATATCTCAACAAATGCAGGAGTCTAGGTAAGTAGGTAACAGTCCTACCACTTACCCAAGACAAACAATAAACATAAACCCAACAAACATATAGGTACCAACATGTATCACTTATAAAAAAAACATAAAGGTGAACTAAGAAGGAACGGGGATCTCCTTCTATATGCAATCCTAAGGCATCCATGTCTAGCCACTTCTATCCTCAAGCTTAAACACATTCACACTTGAAAGAGACACTAAAACACGTCAACATAAAGTTGGTGAGAGTCATAGGTTTAGACTCCAACGCCAAATCAGTTACAAGCTGTGAATAACAAACACCAACACAATAACATATGGACAATGTGCTACAATAATGTATTAACAACTAGCATTCAAGTTCAATCAATCATCACAATTCCAAGGCATCACGCCTTACCAACAACCACAATTTCCAAGGCATCACGCCTTACCAACAACCATAATTTTCAAGGCATCACGCCTTACCAAACACCATGGTACCATAGATGATCACACTATGTACCTATCCCAAGGCCACTACCTTGTCATTATCCATTGGTCCCATAGACGATCACGCTATGTACCTATCCCAAGGCCCCTACCTTGTCAAACCACAATAACTGAGACGACACGTGTCCCCCGATCCAAATCATACACAATCAAGAATCACATAGCAGTTAATCACATAAGTGCACACACAAGTCCATCACAAAACCATAAAAACATTCACAGCATCAATTTATAAATAACTCAACACAGTGTCTCTTCCATCCCATCTGGAAGTCAAAATCAATAATAAACATGGGACTATGAAACTCACCTGATTGCTTCTTCACAAGTCCTCGCACTAGCAACAAGCTAACAAACCAAAAACACGCAATCAATACACGAACCAATCACTAAGATGGCTCATCAACCTATGATGGACATCTAGCCTATTCCCATATAAATACCTCATTGATAAACTCTAATCACCCCATTACCCTTCCCTAACAAGTCCTTAACTTGGTTAAGTTTAATAGCTATCCCGTTCATATTTTACACAAAACAGTCCCAGTTTTTAGGTCTCAAAACATTAAGTCAAACGCCCACTTAAACATACTCATGGTTTCTGTAAAAGGAATATTCATACCCTTACATATGTTAGCTAACACCTCCCACTTGCCCTAAACTTAAAGCTACAGTTAAGTCCCCGATATATATATATATATATATATATATATATATATATATATATATATATATATATATATATACTTTTGTCATTCCAGATTTCCTGATTTTAAACATACTAAAGGTTTGTTACAATTAAGGGGTCTTACCCTAAACCACAACCTTAGCCCAAGTGCAGATACTTACTAAAATATATAATCCACCTCTCATATTCGTGAGAAGATCCCAATGCAACCCTAAGTACCCCAAACAACCCAAAACTTAAAAAGAAAACAGGCTGTTTACAAAACTGTTTTGACCTTCGACTGTTGTAACCTGTTTTTGACCCACTTCCCTACCTCGAATTTAGTTCTCTATTCTTGCATTGGAAAGCCACTTCAATTAGCTTTCTAGGGATATGTGGATCACAAAATAATAGTTTGTAGAACTCCCTATATGATCAAAACAATGACCCAAAATTCTGCCCAGTTTTTTAAAACGGGTTTAACTAAATTAACCTCATTAATTAACCGTAATCCCACTAATTACAAGCCCTAATTTATGTAATCGTCATGTTATGATTAATATAACATTAATTTACTATTTTTATAATAAACCCTAACCTAAATCCATCATAAGATGATTAAAGAAAACATAAAAACAATTTAATTAAAAAGGGTTTGAAGATTTTACCTTAGATTTTTTTGAAAACAAGATTTTTGATGAAGAACCCTAATTTTCTCCATGGATGCCGACCCATACTTGATCTCCAGGGATTTTATGAAGTGTTTTGATAAAAATAAGGCTTTCTATACTTTCCTAACATGTCCTTGGCCCATATACAAAAGCCCGGTTCCCTTTTTCCCTTTTTTCCCCTTTTCTTTTCTTTTTTTTCACATAACCGACCTATACCCATTTAATTTCGTTTTTTTTACTTTTTATTATTAATATTTGTATTAATAATATTACCTTAGTTTTCCTTAATTTATTTCAGCTCCTAAGGCCTCCAAAACCTCAAAACCGTAAAACTAGTCAAATTTACGCGTTTTACCATAAAAGATGTAAAATATACACTTTTAAAAAAAATCTCAAATTTTGAAATAAACTTTATAACTAAGTCCTAAATGACTTAAAACCATCCGGAAAAATATCCATATGACTAATTACCTCATCCGAGACCTCTAAATGTTAAACCGTAAATCGTAAAAACACGATTTTCTATAATACATATACGTATACGTAAAACCACTAAATAACACCATATCACTTCATAGTCACTACCATGTGAACTCATGAACATGAAATCATCACACCTCGTTTCACTCACAAGGTACCCCGTACCGGAAACGATATCCAAACCACAGTCTATACACACCAATAAGAACATAAACACGTAAAGACACGTAACTAGCACAAAATAAAACTAAGTGACGAACCTCAAAACCAGGGTTTTCACAGTAATCGGTGAGATATTATGGTATTGAGTTAATAGTA
This sequence comes from Glebionis coronaria, assembly GCA_025667525.1. NCBI lineage: Eukaryota > Viridiplantae > Streptophyta > Magnoliopsida > Asterales > Asteraceae > Glebionis > Glebionis coronaria. The sequence goes on from JANFOE010000399.1 coordinate 603,671, forward strand.
CCTTTGTGGAACCCATAGGGGTTCTTTATATAGGCGGTAGAGTCCCTGTTAGGTTTTACCAAATCTTTGGCCCCAAGTAAGAGATAACTACTATAATTGTGTTGATTGTTATCTTATAATTATAGTTATTGGATATCTCTGATGAGACTACATTTATACAAAGTCTCATCGCCCAAATCGGGCTTAAAATGCTTAAAAATATCATAAAATATCCCAAAATATGATTGTGTTTGTTCCTTGTGTATTTTAGGTACGGATATCATGAAATCAACAAAAGATCAAATGATTCAATCTAAAACGAACACGGTAAATGAAGCCGCACAAAGAACCGGGCCCAAGTCATGACTTTCCGAAAATACCCTTGAAGAATTGAAGAATGTCAAATTTGGTCCTTCAAGATTGAAGACTTGTCATTTTATACCCCTCAACTATTTAAAATGACAATAGGTTCCCTAAATCTTCGAGATTTGTCAAGTATAGTCCACCAATTATGAAGAAGTTACACATTAGGTCCTCATTATGTGCTTGGACTAATGGTGTAATTACTCATGGACTATGAAATGCAAAAGGACTAACGGTGATAGGGACTCGGACTGTTTATACAAAGCCAATAAAGGAGTAACATAACGGGGAAGACCAAAAGTGTACAAACCCAAACCATTTAACCCTTTCAAACCCTAACCAAAACCCTATACCCATTAAACTTAATCTAACAACCCACCCCAAGCCTAAATTGTTAAAACCCGGTTTGAGTAATTAAAGAAGGTTTGAAAATTAGTTTTATATTAAAAGGCACCTAACAGCTTCCTTTTCCCCAATTAGGATCAAACCCCACCCTATACACTCTCATTAACCCTAAATCTAATTCGTTGATTAACCAAAAATCAGAACCCGAAGCACTCTAGAATCATGATTTTTAAAAACATCAATCTTTTCCCACCTTCAAATTCAAACCCACGTCACTATGGTCCCCTCCCTACACGTGCCCTGCACCAAAACCCCACCATCTTGGCAAAACTCTAAAGAAGCACAGTGGAATAAATAGTACCTAGATGCTTACTCACCTCTCCAAGCAAAGATGAACGGTTCAAGATCATCCGAGACCAACTGGCAACTCATCTCATTACATGGAACACTTGACTAAATTCAAAAAATTCAAAGATGCTTAATTGGATCCGAATCTTCAAGGGAAGTTTAGGGATTCTCTTGTTAAGGTTGTCACATGTAATTTTTAGTTCTAGAATGATCTTTAGTTTGCTATATAAACCAAGTCGGATTGTGGCTTGGTTCTTGTTCCAATTTTTGTGTAAACCGCCTTTATTGAGTAGTTAAAGTTATAAATTTGCCTTGCACAAATTCTGTTTTCCACTTATTTTCTTGTCATTTTAGTTTAATTATGCTTCAAAAAAAATTGTTCTTTTACTTTTTCTTCAAATTGTTTGACTCAAAGATTTTTCTTAGGTCAAAACGTATTTGAGATCCTTGGTGTTATAGCTGATGGTACAAGTCTGAATTGACACGTCAAACTTAAGCCAAGCTATAACACCAAGTTACTTGTTATTCAATTGTTATCATCTACAAGGTTTCTGTCCCAAAAGTTTTTATCTCAAAAGTTTGTTTTGGTTACTATTGCATAAGCCATAAGCTAAAGATTATTTGACAAATAAGTTGCACATATTGTGCTTATTGCTTGTACTTGGAATCCTCTTTGTTTCTTTTTTATGTTTCCGGTCTACAAAGGAAGAAGAGGAGTTAATCATTTTAGGTTATTCTCATGTAACTGATATGGATGTCCTTTTTAAATAAGCCAAGAGGTGGTTAGAGATAAGTTGATTTGTTTTCTTGGTGATGTTAAGATGAAAAGGAAAGAGGCGCTACTTATAAATTGCTAGGTTGGGGTGGATGTACCTCAACCCTTTGTAAGTGAAACTCCTTCCCTTTTTATTGTACTTATTTCCATAAAGAAAGTTATTAGCTTATTTGGCTGCTATTCGAGCTTATTTGTAAATGTGTTCATGTTAAATTTGTTTTGTATTTATCTTTCATGTCATTTAAGTCTGTGCAAGTTGTTAATTTTTGCTAGTTGATTTTATAAATCTCAATTCATGTCTTTATACTAGTGTTTGGATTAGGGTGTATCACTATCACAACTTAGGTGTAATTGTTTAAGCTAGATTGGTGTTTGATTTGGAGGTTAGATATAGTAGTACTTTGCTCTTAATTTTGCTAGACATACAAAAATAAATAAATTAGCTAGTGTTAATTTTTTGTCAGTTCATACACAATAGGTACCATCAGTAGGTCTTGAGGCTTTAAATTTGGTTTACAACTAGTAGTAAGGTTAGTTTAAGGTTGTGTCTTGTTATTAGGGTAGGTTGAGGCAAGATAGGGTAGCATTTAACTATTGTGTTGCTCAAAACATCAACAAATGGCTTATCTGCTTGCACAATAGGGTTTTAGGAGTCAATTTCTGGATTGGTTGCTTTAAATTTGTCCCACAATTAGTTTAGAAGTAGGATTAGCCATAGTATATATGGCATCATAAGTTTTGTATGTTTTCGGTGGTTTTTAGATAGCTAGAAGTCCACTGGTTGGTCAGGTACACTAGCCAACCACATGTCTTTTCCGTCTGCGTAAACACAGTGAGTATAAACAGAAGATACAAACTTGTATTTTTGGAGCATGAACAAAGGTCCATTAGTTTGAGTAGCATAGTTGGGTTGTGTGTTAATCGGATTAGGTTTGGTACGCTTTAGGGTAGTATAATTCGCTTGACTAGTTCACTGTTAGCCCTCAATACCACCAACAGGAACTTTGGTCATATTTTGGGTATTGTGGCTTGATTTTTGGCACAATAGATAGGTTTATGGTTATTATAGAGCTCAATCATCTGTTATAATAAGTTTGGATGGTTTTAGTTGGTTAAAAGTGGACTTATAACCCATTGTTTGTACAAGCATCATTCCCACAGTTCTTATTTTTTTTGACAGAAATATTTTTGTGTGAATTTGTTGATTTGTGTGGTTCTTTTTGTTGTTTTTGTGTATCATTGACTCCGACAAGCTCAACTAGCTGGTGTCGTTTGTGCCCAGCAACATTCAGCAACCCTATATCGGGCCCCCAAATATCCCCAAGAGAAAAAATAAATAGAAAATGTGAAGTCTGTGTGTTTTTTAGCATGAAATTTGGGCATAATTCGTGGTAAAAGTGGATTTGTGTTAGTGTTTTGAGTGTATTTAGTTACCGTGCACAAGTTTAAAACAAGAAAGTATGAAAAAAAATAGTTGTGCAAAAAGTAAAAGGGCCAGGAATCGAACCTGCGCCCTTTCACTCACACACAAACGCGTTAACCAATATGCCCTAGGGTCTTTACTGGTAACACTTTATCAAGTTTAATATATAAAGGGTATTTGTAGTATCTTAATAATATTAGTTCGAGACTTATTAGCTTAAATTCAACTTATTTTGAGTTTCTTTTCCAGCTTTTGATTTCTCCCGTTAAGTTTATAGGAGTTAGGATTTTTCTAGCCAAAAAGTTTTATTTTTCCCTTTTATAAATTATTTTTAATGATTATTTTTGTTTTAAATTTTAGAAAATAGATAAAAAAAATAGATAAAAGTAATTTTAATCTTTCAAAAAATAGTTTTTAGAAATAGTTTAATATAATTAAGGTTTACAAAACATAAAATTTGTATTTTCACTTTTCTTTAATTTTATTTATTTTTAGGTTTTTAATTAAACTTTAAAATTAATAATAATTAATTAATATATTTTTTCAAATTTTGGTTATCATTTTTGTTTTAATTAGACTTTTTAGAACATAAGTTTAAATTTTGGTAATTTTCAGTTGATTTTTATTTTTCGTCGAGTTTTACGGTTTCATGTTTTGAACGTCGTAGTGTAATTTTTAGCGTAATCCGTCTTTATTTTTCAATCTTTCTTAAAAAAAAGTTACTAATCCAAACTTGATTTTATACTATTGGCACAAATCACACACCTCCTTCGAGAACAAACTTGCATTATCGAGTATTCGCGTTTTCCTAAACGTGATACTTAATACTAGCCACATATACGTATTTTTCCTATAACGTTTGTAAAAACCCAACATCAGTTTTGTATCCGCTCCCCGGGAGGTGTTTTTAGTGCCATTATACATATCATGTTTCTGTGCGTAGTGCGTTTTTTCTTTTCATTCTTGAAAAGCGTAAATATCGTACATAATCGTTTTTATTTTTCTACTATATTATAAATATCCAAATAAATAGTGTTTAATTGTTTCTCAATTAACACACAAATCTTTTTTATTTTATCGTTTTCGTTTTGTTTTGTGAATACTATATTATATTAAGTAGCACAATTAATAAACAATATTATCCAAATACTGGACAAATCGCACCTTAATTGTCGGCGTTTTGGTTAGTTTTAAGCCTATCGAATTCAAACAAAAATCAAAGGCAAAATAGATAAATACTCTTAAGATATTTAATTACAATTGATACAAACTATAAGGTGGGTATAAGCCGGTTGTATTTCACGACCTATGGAGAAAAGGCACTTAAGTGCTTCGCGCCGCCTCGTTTTTCCCGCTCGCTTGTGCGTATCGATTTAGTGACGATTGATTAAGCGTTTGCCATTCAAGTATTACTACATCTATTTTTGTGATCTTTAATTATTGAACCTCGAAACGTTTTGGCGTTCCGCCAACGTTTCAAAGTCGACGAGGGTTTTTACTTGACGTAAATTCCTTCATTCCTCTTTGAATTCATTAATCAAGACTTTGATTTGTGGATAATTTTTGTGGATTAATTTCTATGTAGTATAACAAAAATCCAAAAAAATTTAAAACAAGCAAAAACCAAAAAAATTGAAAAAACAAAAAACCCCAAAAATAATCTTCTTTGCTACCCCCCATTCTTTACGTTAGTGCATGCGCACTCGATTGAAGGACTATACGAATTATAGCGAGGCATCGAATCAACGCAATCGAAATCGAAGGAATCGACAACGAAGACGTGATTTAGAAATGAATGTTCCTAATTTTGTTGTCGAAACTGTAGACGAGATGGCCGAGAATCGTATGATGATAGATAAAGAAGGATAGATCCTCGGGTTGCCTCCCGAGAAGCGCTTTTTTTTAACCGAGTCACGAGCCTGACTCAACCCCGAAGATTATGGTGAAAAGTTCTTAGAAAACATTGAAGAAAATCCGCGAGGGTCAAATACATGGTTCTCATCCAAAAAGTAGCATAACCCTAAGGTGAAAAGCACAAGCCAAAGTAGAGTAGGCGAGGTTCCCTTAAGCAAATGTTGAGCAAGGTGATAGTAGAAGGTGTGGTAAGTTGAAAGCGCAACTCCGAATATTCCAAAAATCTTTCCTTTTAATTTTTCAGATGGATACTGAGATGGCTCAAAAATTGTGATACCAGGATCGAACACCTTTTCCTTTAGGGGAAAATAAGAAAGACACTTAGTGGAACTTGAAGAAGATTCGCCCATATACCTCACAATCTCATCCGAAGAAGGTGGAAAGAGAGGTGTCAAAACATAAGTACTCTGAATATTGGTGTCGTCTGATTTCTTTTCCTTTGAAAAGGGTTGCTTAAAGTCCGAAGGAGGGTAAAGGCCATAATCGAAATCCAAAGTAGGAGAATCATGCTCATTAAGAAAGTAAGTATTGAGAAACGTGGCGAAATCTTCCTCAAAAGAGTAATCCTCTATAGTAGTATCAAACGTTTTTGGTGGAGGATCCTCATCAAAGATAGGAGCAAAAACATCATCAGAAGACACAAAAGTTGAAGAATCACTCGAAAGAGTTTCATCATCAAAATCATGATAAATCAGAATATCTTCATAATCGGAAGTAGAATCATCATAATCATCATAACTCGGTGGAGCATCCAAATCGGAAAGAAAATCATCAGAATCTTCCACATGCTCTTGAAAAAGTGGATTATCATAGAAAGGCTCGAAAAGAGGATTGTTATGTAGTACAAAATCATTGACGTCAAGTTTTGTAGTTTCCAAAGGAGTTGTAACAAGCTCGTCTTGAAGCACATCAATCATTTTCGCCGATTCTTTTCCATTGGATTTACTTGTAATCTTACCCGTTTTAAAAACTTGTTGATCATTCCCGACCCTAAAAATGAGCTCACTTTCGGCAACATCGACTAAAGCTTTTCCGGTTCGCAAGAATGGGCGTCCAACTATTAACGGAATACAAGGATCCATCTCATAATCAACTACAACAAAATCAACCGGAAAAGTGAAAGTACCAACTTTAACAAAAACATCTTCTTCAACAATACCAACGGCGTAAGCGAGAGTTCGGTTTGCTAGCTCAAGAGTCGTACGGATGGGTAGAAGATTGGGTAATGATAACTTCTTCCAAACACTTAATGGCATTAAATTGATACTAGCCCCGAGATCCGTTAAGGCAGTACAATCTTCGATTTAGGAAAATTAACATGGTAACACAAAACGACCGGGGTCTCCATGTTTCTCAGGAAGTCTTTGAGAAGGACTGTAGAACAATTTTCATTTAATCGAGTATTAACAAGCTCAACCATCTTCTTCTTCTTATTAAGCAAGTCCTTGAACATTTTAACAAATTTTGGCATTTGGACAAGAGCTTAAAGGTAATTTGTGAGATCATCTTCAAAAAGGAAGAAACTTGAGTATCATCCTTAGTTAGCACTTTGCACTTGTCTAACCGAGAAGGATAAGGAATATTGGCTTAGCAGGTGTAGGTTGATAAGGCGAAGGTTGAGAGGGTGAATGGTTTTTCTTGTGTACAACTTCAGGAAGAGGTGGAGACGATAATGGAGAACTAGTACTAGGCGTGATAGTAGGAGAGATAAATGGGGGTGGAGGAGGTGAAACTAGAGTAACTAGGGGAGGGATAGAAGGTCATACTAAAGTTGCTCCACTGCGTATAGTAATAACACCTACATTATCTCTTGGGTTGGTTTCGGTTGTTGAAGGAAGAGCATCTTGGGGACGAAGGGCTTGAAGCATTTGAACGAATTTCCTATCTGTGGAATCTTGCATTTCCTTTAACTTCTTATCTTGTTCTGAAATCTTTTGAACAACTAAGTCCATTTGTGGATTAGGTACATTGAACCCTTGTTGTGTAAAACCTTGGTTTGGGTATTGGTTATAGGGTGGAAAACCTTGAGGATTAAAACCTTGGTTTGGATAGCCTTGATTTTGCAATTGAAAATTTCCTTGATTTGCATTGTAGCCCCACACATTTGCATTTCCTTGAAAAATAGCTCTTGGTGGACCTTGTTTGTTTTGGGTGGATGGGGGCGGTCTTTTGTGAGACCCCCAGAATCAGACAAAGGAACAGCTAGGCAGCAAGGGGGTTCAACGTCATGGTACAAGAAACAATGAATTAATTTCGACACAAATTTGAAGTAATAAGAACATGTACGTTACATCATAAAATATCAGAGTTTTAAACATAGGTCCCAGAGTTTTATATGCGGACATATTTATTATTTCACCATAATTTATAACACTTAATTACAAAAAAATATAGAAAAATCTTCTGACAGTTTTTAGATAAAACCAATGTTGAAATATACACAGAAATCTCCAAGCTGGGATGATATCTTGCGGGCTCCCATCCAAGCAAAGCTAATTAATAATACCTGAGATTTAACATGTAAAATCGTCATCATAAAGTTGATAGATATTCATAGGTTTAGCATTAAAGGTGTGGAACATAATAAAATTTGTAAAACAAGTAATGGGGGGGATAACTGTGTACATTGTCCATAGTCACGGTGCATATTATTACTATTTAGTTCATGAACCGAAGCTTAACTCAATGTAAGTTCCTCTTGGGAGTATTCAGCCTAAATTCTCAAGAATAAACAAATATTAGTGCGTCAAGGTACTTGAGACGGGGATAGTAAATCCCGATGGGTCCACCCACAACATTCGCGCTTAGCGCAAAGCATACGGGACAAATAACGGTTCATGATCAGGAGAGGAAACTTAAGGCTAAAGACTAAAAAGCAATAATATCATTGAATTCATCTGGAAAGCATACACGTTTTGGATAGCATACATGTTCTGGATAGCATACGGTTTTTAAATGGTTGTGTTCCACCATGTAAAAATCACCCCGTGTTTAGAAACCATGTACAAGTAAAAGGGGCTATGAACTCACCTTAGCCATGAGGTAAGTGAATCACGGTACTCAGAAGCTGAGTAGAAACGATAGTGGTCAGACGATCACCGACGATATGGATGCCCGGGAAACACGAAAGCCGCAACCTATCAAAATAAGGCGCGCGTTAAGACTCAAACTCAAGTATCGATATGTACCAAGTATAACATGAATTTAAATATTTTCAAAGTATTAATATTTCAAACCATTGACACGAACCAAAAGAATCCATATAAACCCATTTTTCCAACACTAGCCGCTTAAAGAATTGTACACTTGAAACTGACCCGTCATAAGACGCCAAGTCAACGCAAGTCAAACTATTCTTTTACCTTACTTGGTCCAGTAGTTAAGTCATTGATATAATGACTAAACACTTGAGTAAGTCACCATATCCAATAGTTAATACTCAAACTCACGCCACACAAGTATTGAACTATGTGTCCAAATACCAATCAACATGTACACTCCAAATGTACATATCGATCTACCCTATCTAGACTTGTCCGATTTAGATGAAATTTGGTGTCAATGTCACTTATAATCTGTATCAGACCCTGCCAAAATTTAAGCCAAAGTTCACACTTTAATACCCATCAGCTCGACACTTTACTCGACTCTAAAATTTGGAACAGAATTGTATACTTGTTTCATAAAACCATTTAGACCACTTTAAAAGTATTATTTTGACATTCCACCTTTTGAACTCACTACTAGACTCATCATATATGGTCTATAAACTTTGAAAATGAGTAGTATCCACTATCTAACCAAGCCTAAAGTCCCCGAGAGTCGACCCAAAATCCGCCACAATTTCGGATTATGCCGATTTGCGTCTCCCGGTACACGAATACTAAAACTAGGATAAATTTTGATCCGTAATGAGTTAGAAACTCTATCATAATCCAAAAGAAGCGTCTCGGAAAAATCTACAACAAAATCAAATAATCTCAACATATCTCAAAACATAAACCCACAAAAAACAGCCTAAACCCACTGATGTAATATACACTTTTAGAAAATCATAGAAAAACATCATTTTGACCGAAATCTACCCTGATCCATACCTCTAATACTACTCTAGCGTCAAACCCATAAACCAAACACTCCTAAAACACTTGTATTTAAATTTTAACAAAAATCAAAGATCAAAAATAACCTTTTTAACATGAAAACATGAGGATCCTACCTAGATCATCATATGCATGATAATTTAAACAAAAATCAACCATAGAAATCATAAAATCTTGAAAGTTGATGCATGTTTATGATTTTAGAGTCAAAAAAATCACAAGAACATTTTAAACATGGGACTTTGATTGATTTTAGCTAAAAATCAAATTTGAGGGGTGTTTTGTAGTGTTGAAGGTGGCGACATGTTTGAGAGAGAATGGGAGGGTGGATAAATTTTTTGGTGTGTGTGTTTTTATGTTTGAAAATGAATGAAGTTGTAAAAAATTTAGTTTATATAGTATGCTTAGGGTGTAAATTGAAATTAGTGAATAGTTTTGGACTTAAAAGCAATTCAATAGTTTAAAGGGTATAAAATGACTATTAGTAAATTTTGAAAATATTTACGGGGCTCGGGTTTTGTAAAAATACTTTTCAAAAGTTAAGATGCATCATAAATATAATTATATAATTTCCTGACACAACTTAATACATAATTAAAACGAAATCGTCAAAAATATTAATTATCGAAACAATCGATAATGAAATGTAAATTTTTTTGGCATCCTTCGGTATCACGATCACTAGGAATTCTTGTTGTTCATTGATTTTGAGTAAACTCGTTGTAAAACAAACGCGGGTGATTTTAAATCAAAAACTTTGATTTAAATAAATATGTAAAAATAAAACAAATTTTTTATAATTGCAAGTAAAGTATTATCAATGACCAGAAAATACTTAAAAAGTATAATTTATTAAAATATCAAGATCTCAGGATATTACATATAATAATACAATAAACCGTAATACGTTTGAAAATTTAAGAAGCACGAATAAAATAATAAAATAATGTTGGGAAAGTACGGGTTCTAACAGTCTTCCCCCTAAAAGAAATTTGGTCCCTCATAGTTCTCCGTGAAACAGTAGAAGATGCAAACAAGAGGAGGTACAAAGTGTAGAACAAATTCATTGCTTCCCAGGTAATTTCTGCACCACGACGTACCTTCACGATTGGAATTCACTACACTTCAGTTTCTTAGTTCCTTTTAGAATAAATGATCAAACTTGGATTAGAATAATGTCCTTTTAATACGGAGAATTATCACGAGAGATAGAATGAATACAAGAATCGCTTAAACGGATAAAGTGCGTTAAAATGAATCAAGATTGTTAATCAACAAGGGGTCACAAATCATGAAACTGTAAAACATGACAATCATAAAATGTAAGAATCTAATTACAAGCGAAATAGAAAGGAAAAATGAATTACATATGATCATTTAAAATACAAGCTGTCACAATCAGTTGTCTAGGGTTTTCTATTACTTTCAAATTTAGCTTAAGTATTTTCTTGATTAAAAGAAAATTTTACAAGGCTTAGTGATTAAAATCAAACTCTATATATATAGTGATTAAGCAATTGCTAAATCTTTTTCTTGATTAGGATTTCAAAGTAAAAGTAACCCAGGTTTAACGTTACCATTAGGGAAAATCAAGTTTCTAAATTATTTAGAATCGTTGCTTGAAATTATAAATTAATTTAATAATTTCATTATATTGAAGATAAAGTATGATAAAATCAATTACTTTAAAAAATATAGCCTGATATCCTTTGAAACACTAGGTAAATTTCCCAAATAGGATATATATATCAAATAGGATGTATAGATCCGACATCAAATTTGAAACAGATAGTTTGGTTATTTTAACATTTGATTAAATGTGTAAAACGTTCTTAAAAATTTGTAATAATATTTAGAAATCCAACTAGGTGATTAAGGTATCAAATGATAAACACGTAACATTTTCTGGTTTTCAAAAGGTGACAAGAAATCAACGAGTATGAAACATATAAAGGTCAAAAATTTGTATGCGAGCAATAACACAAGGGAATAAAACGAAAATCGTATCAATTTCCTTAACGAACATGATAGAACAATAACATTAATGATAAGGACAATAAGAAACAAAGAGTTCATCAAGATTAATTCACGAGTGCGGTTGGTGTTACCAACAACGGCTTATTAAATTCTTGGTGGTCGATACACGATCGAAAGAGAAAAGCCACACAACAAATTTTCGAATCAAAGAAAATTATTAAAAAGTCACTTGAGAGTAATTCCAGTAAGATGAACAACATTTAGAAATGAGAGGCGAAACCAATACATGGTTCACATAAATAAATTTCAAGACAATGGAGTCTAATACACATCATGATGAATACACGAAATCACTGGTCACTTCCAGTCATAAGTCACAATTCGCGTTCAGATATGTTTCGAAGGTCGATCGATGTAGAAGCATAACAACGTTGAAACTTTCTAGTCTGATATCAATGGTAAGAATTTAGCCAAATGATAACGAAAATTATATCATGAGGATGATGAGGGATCATATGTGTATGTCGCGAACTGGGCTACTCGCATAAGATGTAAAAGTTTTCAAAACTTTAGTTTATCTAAATTTTTAAAGAGCATAATTAAAAAGTTGATTCTTGGTTAAATATTTAAGGTGACTAATATTCGGCCTCGCATGGCTCTTTCTAAATTAAGCATAGGTGATCCAGCCATGCATAATTTAGGACTAGCAATGCAATGCTCAGCTTCGTCAGACCAGTATTACATGTCATATGATATAAAATATGTGACAACCCGTCAATTTATGGTCGATATTTTATTCTCAATATTTATTTGAAAACATTATTTTAATGTTATATTATGAACTCACTTATTTTTGGGAAGTAATTTGGATTTACGTCTTGAAGTAGCGTCGACTACGTCTAAACCGGAGGATTCAACGTTACGTGCTTACGTTTACATACACCGTCTTTGGTGACAGCCCGACATTTTAGAAAATAAATTTATCCGTGAATATTATTTTAGAGTATTAAATTTGTGTTGGTTCATAAACTCACAAATTTACGAGAAGAGATTAGGACTTACGATTTTATTTTAACGTCCTTTACGACTAAACCGGAAACCCTAGGATTACGTGTTTACGTTTTCGAACTCCGTTTTTGATGAGACAATTTTTATTAGATTCGTTTTGTGCCGTTGATTCATAATTTATAAAAACGGTTTTCGTAAAACGACCCGAGGGCACACAAATCGAGGAAACTAGAATCGAGGAGTACCCGTCAATAAATGGGGATGAGACAAGTGGGACACTTGCCCCACCCCCACTCAAAACCGGCCATATTAAGCTACTTACACCATGAGGTGTCAAAACCTCATAAACAAATGCTACACATGTTAACTTAGCTTACAATGTAAGCCTTCTACCACAAAACTAGCAACTACAACCCACTCACTCACATTTCCACTCATGCAAACAACTCAAGATCCTCTCATCTCTCTCTATCTATGTCGTCCACTATAGCTTTCAAAACACTCCATTCATACAAATTTTAACCACAAACATATGTTATAATTAACATATGTTAATCTCCATTCAAAAAGATGGAGATTGGTGCAAGTTTTAACATCCAAGGAGGAGTTTACATGGAGTCTTGGGGCTGATTTTCCACAAGGTATTCATGAAGAATGGTTGTCTTGAAGATGGTCATGGTTATCCACAAGTTTCTCCATCAAAACCATGTCCAAATCACAACGTACATCAACTTGGTGGTATAAAGATTGTCCTCCTCATCCTCTTGTTATTTTTGATTATGTAATCTTGTATTTATTTTACTTATGTATATGTATATGATGATGAATGATGATTAAAAGTGTTGTGTGGGGATTTGTTGTTGATAAACATGCTTAAAAAGATGAAAAACTATAAGAAATAAGGTTAAATCTTGTTTAAATTTGTTGGCTGTATAAAACAGTAAAGAATCAAATGATGAACTGATAAAAATGGCATATATTAATAGATTTACAGTAAGCTATGGGTCTTGTACACATGTGAGAGTTGGCCATGCAATGGAATCATTGTAATGAGTGAGATATGATCAAAACAAGTTTAAGGTACAAATCTGAGTTCACTGTTTTGGACGATTTTTAGAAAATACTTAGAGGATGATTCAACAGTAGCTATAGAAGAGTTAAATGGAGCACATATCATGTAGTTTATGTGATAAATATTTGAGCTTCTATCTCCATATAGAACTCTAGATATGGCAGTTTTGGTGAATATGAAAATAAAAATCAGATTTTGAGAATTAATGTTTATTACTATTATATAAGCACTCAAAATTATATTGTATAAAATGTAAAGTTAAAACCCACTAACTCATGAATTTTATTTATATAAATATGTACAATGATAAATAAGTGGACATTTTATAAAAAATGGTAACTTGTTAAGTTTTATAAGTTATAAAACTATAAATATGATTTTTACGATTTTTCGGCTATTACCGTAAAATTAACGGTTTTGCTAAATAAAACTTAGACGGTTGGACCCGTCTAATGTGAACTTTATAAAACTCATATACAGATATATAAACATATATAACAAGTAAAAACCAATAAAACCCGAACTATATAACCTACGGACATTAACGAACTAAATTAATGTTATTGGACTAATAATACAACAAAATGGACTAAAACACTTATAAACTTATTTATTGGGCTTAACCCATTTAGGACCAACTTGTAAAATGTAGATACTGATAATATAAGTATAACATGGATTAATACAAGTTAAAGAACTTATAATAAGTTTATTGGACTTAAAACACGTAAATAGGTAAAACTAGTAAACTAGTAAGAAGATACCAATACGTAAACACTAAAATGAGTAAAAGAGAACATGTAAACCCACTGGATCATCATATAATCATCATATGTATACATAATTGTTATTTTTATGAAGTCACTGGACATGAGTCTAAGACGAGTATTATTTGTCTAGGTTTCTGTGATTAAAGCACGCACCGTACGTCCGAATTGCCGATAACCCGCCTTCCCACATCAACGTGAGTTCATAGCTTCGCACTCTTTTAAATGTTTTTATGAAATGTTTTATAAACCCGCGAGGGAGATAACATGTTAGTTTTTATGAAATAGGACACCATTTTTCCCGATTGTTTGTTTATTGATTTGGACCCGAATGATTAAATGACCCGATTGTATGACCCGATAAATGATTAAAGGACCCGATAGATGAAATTAAATGGATTATTAAGTCACTAAAAGTCCCATTAGCATGAATTGTGAACTACCGGGAGTTGGTAGACGCTTGTGAATATAATAGTACTATTTGGGGACGATCACCCCAGTTCGCGCCTTGACGGTTGATCCCCGTCGTGCCACATTGATTGGTAAGCGAATTTATGTATGAGAAGATTTCTATAGCGTGACCTTTGTGACGAAACGCTACTTTAGATGGGCAAATTGAGTATCGGGTTAGCTACCCGTTGTTTGGTTTAGTAAGGTAACAATGTCATGCGGCTTATAATAATCCGATTAACAAAATACTACTAGACGCTCTTACGATGTATTGCCTGACTAGCAATACAGGGTCATACTATTGATATTATGTTCGTGTTTTGGTTTTCATAACCATATTCATATAACGGTTTTTATTTTCATACAACGTTATAAGACGTATTGTATGATGTTTTTACGACATTGGCTCGTATAATGATTTTTAAGGCAAATGCCTATATTATGATTTTGATAAAGATTTGTATAAAATGATTTTGGCTATTTTATGGCCTATTACAATGATTTGTACAAAATGATTTTTGGTAATAATTTTATACCAAAGTTATATTGATGGAATTTATTAAACTCTATGAATTCACTCGGCGTTATCGCCGACCTTTTCTTTTAACATGTTTTATCTCAGGTACTTGAAGGTAATTCTCGGGAAGACTACAAGAATTCATGGCCCGCACTTAAACTATAATTTCCATTCAAATACTTTGTAAAACTTTGTATGAAATAATATGACTTGGGACCGATGTAACTTTGATATTTATGAATGGAAATGCTTTATTAATAAACGACGCGATTTTTATGCGTTGTCTATGATGTGAGTAATGTGCTATCCCGTAACACCCACGAGTCTTCCGCTGTATTGAGTTGTATAAATTTAGGGGTGTTACAGTTTGGTATCAGAGCTCTCGTTATAGAGAACGGAAGATTTTTAAAACCAAGGTTTTGAATAAAACATTTCAAAATCTTTTAACTATAAAAATTTTTCTAAAAAAAAAAAGTCTAAAAAACTTTTGTCTATAACGGTGCCGAAGAATTCCCGAGTTACCGACAAGGCCAGACTGAGAAGTGTTATTTTAATATATATATATAACTTGGATTATATATATATATATATATATATATATGATGTAATTTTATTACATGATTGTTTGATGATTATTTTGATTTTTATACGAGGTATTTATACGACGTAGATTGTCACAAGAAACTCTAACTTCCCTAGTAAATTAATCGAAGCTATTCTCGTAGAAATTCTAGCTATCCTAGATCTAAACTAAGTTGTGGATATTTATGATCCCAACAAATGGTTGATACTCGTAGAAATGTAGATATTAGTTGATTGTGATATTAAAAAAGAATTGGCGAGATTAAACCTGATATCGATGTCATGGCGATCTTTCCTTATAGAGTGGAGTTTGACAAAACGTTACCACCTAGAAAGATGTCATCTGATTCGTTGTCATCCAATTCTTAAATTGAAATCGAAAGGGTGAATGTTGCACTTGAGGCTGTCATTGGGACCATTACCCAAAAGCCTCATGCAATAGTACCTTTCCGAGAAGTCTGATTGAATGTGTGAGTCATCTCATGCTAGTGACTCATTTGATAACTATTGATGAAGGAGCTATAGGATCGGAAATTAAGTGTTGATCATATCGAGCTTTTATTGCCCTATTAAGGTTTATAATTAAGGTTGAAAATATTGGAGAATGAGGTAGGATATCGAATTGAGTATAAGTAGATTGAAACTTGAATAAAGTAAAATTTAACTTATATGGAATAAGAAATTGTTAAGAGGAAGTCGTTAAGTTCTTTAATTGAATTATAATGTTTTAATTGATTGTAGGTTTGTGTTAATGGTTGTTCCTAGGCCATTGTCCATTAACGAGGATGCCCAGTGTCCAAGAAATAAATTGAAGAAATCTTCTTCTAAATTGGGACCGATGGATCTTTCGGGACATGTGGAACACCTAATGACTCTTGTAGATTAGTATTCATTGTAGTATCTTTTAAAAATCCCTAACTTAACTGAGACATCAGTTGGTAGGATGAGTTCTGAGAATTGTATGACATAGTGACATGTAATGTGTTACGGTACAATTTGACTTGTTTGTGATTAATGAAAAGACTACCTTTGATTGCTAAATTCTACATGTATCGATGTTATCTATCTTTTATTGCTTCTTCCTAATGCTCGCATTAGTGATGCAACCATTAAACAAGTACTCATCTCAAATTGAGTTACGTTGTGGATTATTCTCTTTGTATTCATGAGTGCCATCGAGGTCATGAACCTCATGATTATTTGGCTAAAGATCATTTCCTATGATATCGTAGTTAATTCTTGGTGAACAAGCTTTCATCACTCTTTTGCAGATCACTCATTGTTTTTATAAAGATAAAATAGTATTCCTTGAGCAAATTGAATTCTCATCACCAAAAGGATTATTCAAAATGAGATTTGTAAATAATCACTATCGAAATGAAGTTGTTTATAAAACACTTTGGAAAACTTAATTGTTTTCATAACAAAGAAAATCTTTGCAAATTTATTTTTTATTCTTATTTAAGAATTAAGCATGAAAATGTTTTTATTATAAACACGATGATGAAATTTTGACGAACTGAGTATTGCATCGTTAATCTTGAAATTGTATATAGTTGCACGCCTACATACAATTTAGAATGGACCATGCAAGACTGATTAATAGTCACCATAAAACTATTGAATAAACACTAAAGTTTCTTTGAAGATTGTGAAAGAATAAATTTTATGAGATCTGCAAGAAGTGAAAAATAGGGACATAGTGTTAGGGACACCTACATATGTGCCTGTAGCATCTATTCTTCTGAGTCGAATTTACTCATCTGTGGAACTTGTCTTATTTGACAATTGACAATTCCCTTCTTGTCCAATTCCCCCGTAGTGATATTCTTAGGAAAAGTATCTGATAACCGAGTGTTGATACCCGACTGGATGTATTGACGTTCTTATCATTTCTTATGATCTGATTTCATTTGAATGACCTGGGTAGCGATCCGAGGAGCTTTCAAATGCGTACTCAAATTATGAAAACATGGGATATATTCATATTCGTTAAATATTTTCGTCTGTATCTGATTTGAAATTCTCTCGCGTGAATTATGCGTTGACCTTACTCTTTTAATAATAGTTGTGTCTCCAAATATCCTTGAATTTGTGAAAGATTATGAGTTATTAATAGTATTTTGAGAAGTTCACATCTTATCGACGACAATAAAACTGAAAAGTTGATAGTGCCAGTAGAATGAATTGATTGATTATGACATCACGACATTGTCTTAATTGATGGGAACTCGAGTAGAATTTCCCTAAAAGATAAGATGTTTATTATCAAAAGTGATTTAAATAATTCTTGATGGATGACCATATCCTGTATTTAGACTTAAAACCATACCATGAATAATTGTGAATTAGTCATAGATATTATAATCTAGAAAGAAGTTAATATGAATTTATTGAAAAGATAATTCTGTTATGTGAAACTTTAGTAAGTATTTGTTAATGAATTACCTAGACTTTTGCCATTAAGGCAAGTTGAAATTGGTATTTATTATATTTCCGGTGCTGCACTTGTGGCTGGTGCACTGTACGTCAGCACCATCTGAATTTAAGGAATTACCGTACAACTGAGAGAGTTGTCGGAAAAAGATTTTATTCTACCGAACTCGTCATCATGAAAAGCTATGGTGTTATCATTCCTTATATTTATAGATTACTGTGAACTGAGTAAAATGACAATCGAAAACGATATCCATAACTCGAAATGGAAGATTTGTTCGATCACTTACAAGGTTCTAGCGTATGTTTTAAAGATTTGATTCACGGCATGGTTATCATCAACTTCGCGTCCGCGAAAAAGATTATCTATTCCAATCACTACATCCGGTACTTGTAATGAACGTTCTGAGTTTCACGTGATGTCGTTTGGATTGACTAATACACATGTAGTATTCATAAATTTGGTGAATCATGTGTGTAGGCTGTAAATGATACATTCATGCTTGTGATCATTAAGGACCATTTGTTTGTTTATAAGTATAAGAAGGAGTTAATAATTATTTACAGATTTCCCTAAATTGGCCGAATAATGAAAACCTGTACCTTGAATAATTAACATGTGATTTAAGACTTAATCATTTATATTAATTGACCATGTGATTAAAAGATAATGGAATCTATATTGACTCTTCAAAAATTAAGAGCCCTTTTAAGACTTTGGATTTCACCAAAAAGAAAGTGCAAATGTGTTTTGACAAATTTTTTATCGAAAAGAAATTTTGAGGGATTATTCCCTTATACCCAGAACATTTAACTAAACTCCTGTTTAGGGGTAAATGTTTTTGCGTACCTTAAGACAACTTAAGAAGGATTGAGTAAAACCATTTAAACCATGACTTAAAATTTGAAACGACAATTTTTGCTTTTCAGATAAGAAAATTTTTGACCAAAGGATAAACAAAGGTTTTTCGAACATTTACGAATCTTATTAAATATTTTCGATAAATCAACAAAAATCTTGTTAATTAAATTCAAATTTATTTTTGAACATTTTATATAATTGGCCGAACTAAGAAATTTAAAATCTTTACGTTTACATTTCATAAAAAAAATTGAATATTTAATATTTAATTAGTTGTAATAATTATCGACGCTTTAGACGTCGGATTGAGTAAAACAGATAAAAATAATAGTTGAGATGAAACTAAAACTTAGAAAATGTAAACAGAGAATTTTGAATAAATACGGTTATGATATTCATTTCATCATGAAAGTGAACGTAATTACTGACACACTATGTATAAAAGATAAAGAACCAATTAGGATGTATTTATTTAATAATGAATGTGCAAAATAAATTGCGGAACAATTTAAAATATAGCCGATGCTTATAAAAAGGATAATATAGATAATAAAAGTGGTTCGCGGCTAATGTGAACCATTAGAATTGAGAAGCCAATAGCGTTGTATGTTTTAAAGGCCACTTGTGGTTGTCTAAATATAGAGAATTGTGAGATATAGTTATATTAGAAACTTGTAAGTATAAGTATTCTATTCCCGTTATTTCTGATTTAATGTATCATTATCAGAAGAAGTTGTACTGATGACAAATTATGAAGGCAGACATTGCCTCATACATTAGTAAACGTCTAGCTATTGCAAAGGTCATCATCTGAATTTGATTCGGTTTGGGTCATCGTCGACAGACTGACCAAATCTGCTAATATCATTCCCGTTAATGATAAATGTAAAAGAGTTATGTAAACATAGTGTGCCTGTATCGAACATCTTTATCAAGATCCTTGCTTCGCATCGAATTTCTAGAGATTTGCTCAGAAATCATTGAGAACGAACCTTGATGAGAGTACTATGTACCACCCCAAATCGAAGGGACGAGGTAAAATAATGATACAAAGTAATATAAGTGTTGTTCTATGTTTGAATGAATGACCTTTGGTAATAAACCGTATAATCGTTTTCCTTTGGAGAGATTATCATTGATAATTATCGCATTAGGATCGAGATAGAATCTTGTCATGATCCAATTATTAGAGCATCTGTAAGCAAGAGTTGAGATAAAGACACCCGACAAACACCCATTGTGAGTTGGACATGTCTTTTAGGTTTAAGGTTTCCTATGATGGCGAACCTAACCTTACAAAATACCCGACCCGCGAGATCTGAAATGATTGTTGAAATTAGGATCTGATTATTGACTGCCAGTAGTGGGCAAGAGGTTTTGTGAATATGAAAGGTAGATCTTGAAGTGCCAGATGGGTAGCGAAGTTATGCCAAAAATTTTAACCTTGGAGAAATGAATTAATGATCTGACAAATCATGTGATATAAGTCCCCGTTGTATGGGACTATTGAGATGATGCAAAAAGATTGGTTTAAAAGGCATATAAGCTGGATCTACCCTAGGACTTCAAGGACTGCGTGAATTATGTTTCGTAAATCGAACTTGATAAATATCTATCAAGTGAAAATCTGAATTCTTCTTAGTAAAGTTTAGATCGGCGAAAAGTTGCATTCATCAGAAACCCGTGAACATCATGGATAGAGAAAGTTGGTCAACGTTTAGCCTGATCTTATTTCCGTAGTTATGTTTGACGAAACTCGCGTATTATAAAGAATTACACTTGTGAGAAAAGACCGAATGTGGAGGAAATACCCACATGGCTTTGACTCTATAAGAAGTGAGTAGTAAGATGATCTTTGAGGACAAAGATCCTGTTTAGGGGTAAATGCTGTGACATTATGTCAATTTATGGTTGATATTTATTCTCAATATTTATTTGAAAACATTATTTTAATGTTATATTATGAACTCAGTTATTTTTGGGAAGTAATTTGGATTTACGTCTTGAAGTAGCGTCGACTACGTCTAAACCGGAGGATTCAACGTTACGTGCTTACGTTTACATACACCGTCTTTGGTGACAGCCCGACATTTCAGAAAATAAATTTATCCGTGAATATTATTTTAGAGTATTAAATTTGTGTTGGTTCATAACCTCACAAATTTACGAGAAGAGATTAGGACTTACAATTTTATTTTAACGTCCTTTACGACTAAACCGGAAACCCTAGGATTACGTGTTTACGTTTTCGAACTCCGTTTTTGATGAGACAATTTTTATTAGATTCGTTTTGTGCCGTTGATTCATAATTTATAAAAACGGTTTTCGTAAAATGACCCGAGGGCACGCAAATCGAGGAAACTAGAATCGAGGAGTACCCGTAAATAAATGGGGATGAGACAAGTGGGACACTTGCCCCACCCCCACTTAAAACCGGCCATATTAAGCTACTTACACCATGAGGTGTCAAAACCTCATAAACAAATGCTACACATGTTAACTTAGCTTACAATGTAAGCCTTCTACCACAAAACTAGCAACTACAACCCACTCACTCACATTCCCACTCATGCAAACAACTCAAGATCCTCTCATCTCTCTCTATCTATGCCGTCCACTATAGCCTTCAAAACACCCCATTCATACAAATTTTAACCACAAACATATGTTATAATTAACATATGTTAATCTCCATTCAAAAAGATGAAGATTGGTGCAAGTTTTAACATCCAAGGAGGAGTTTACATGGAGTCTTGGGGCTGATTTTCCACAAGGTATTCATGAAGAATGATGGTCTTGAAGATGGCCATGGTTATCCACATGTTTCTCCATCAAAAACTATGTCCAAATCACAACCTACATCAACTTGGTGGTATAAAGATTGTCCTCCTCATCCTCTTGTTATTTTTGATTATGTAATCTTGTATTTATTTTACTTATGTATATGTATATGATGATGAATGATGATTAAAAGTGTTGTGTGGGGATTTGTTGTTGATAAACATGCTTAAAAAGATGAAAAACTATAAGAAATAAGGTTAAATCTTGTTTAAATTTGTTGGCTGTATAAAACAGTAAAGAATCAAATGATGAACTTATAAAAATGGCATAGATTAATGGATTTACAGTAAGCTATGGGTCTTTTACACATGTGAGAGTTGGCCATGCAATGGAATCATTGTAATGAGTGAGATATGATCAAAACAAGTTTAAGGTACAAATCTGAGTTCACTGTTTTGGACAATTTTTAGAAAATACTTAGAGGATGATTCAACAGTAGCTATAGAAGAGTTAAATGGAGCACATATCATGTAGTTTATGTGATAAATATTTGAGCTTCTATCTCCATATAGAACTCTAGATATGGCAGTTTTAGTGAATATGAAAATAAAAATCAGATTTTGAGAATTAATGTTTATTACTATTATATAAGCACTCATAATTATATTGTATAAAATGTAAAGTTAAAACCCACTAACTCATGTATTTTATTTATATAAATATGTACAATGATAAATAAGTGGACATTTTATAAAAAATGGTAACTTGTTATGTTTTATAAGTTATAAAACTATAAATATGATTTTTACGACTTTTTCAGCTATTACCGTAAAATTAACGTTTTTGCTAAATAAAACTTAGACGGTTGGACCCGTCTAATGTGAACTTTATAAAACTCATATACTGATATATAAACATATATAACAAGTAAAAACCGATAAAACCCGAACTATATAACCTACGGACATTAACGGACTAAATTAACGTTATTGAACTAATAATACAACAAAATGGACTAAAACACTTATAAACTTATTTATTGGGCTTAACCCATTTAGGACCAACTTGTAAAATGTAGATACTGATAATATAAGTATAACATGGATTAATACAAGTTAAAGAACTTATAATAAGTTTATTGGACTTAAAACACGTAAATAGGTAAAACTAGTAAACTAGTAAGAAGATACCAATACGTAAACACTAAAATGAGTAAAAAAGAACATGTAAACCCACTGGATCATCATATAATCATCATATGTATACATAATTGTTATTTTTATGAAGTCATTGGACATGAGTCTAAGACGAGTATTATTTGTCTAGGTTTCCGTGATTGAAGCACGCACCGTACGTCCGAATTGCCGATAACCCGCCTTCCCACATCAACGTGAGTTCATAGCCTTGCACTCTTTTAAATGTTTTTATGAAATGTTTTATAAACCCGCGAGGGAGATAACATGTTAGTTTTTATGAAATAGGACACCATTTGTCCCGATTGTTTGTTTATTGATTTGGACCCGAATGATTGAATGACCCGATTGTATGACTCGATAAATGATTAAAGGACCCGATAGATGAAATTAAATGGATTATTAAAGTTAGGTTATGTCACTAAAAGTCCCATTAGCATGAATTGTGAACTATCGGGAGTTGGTAGACGCTTGTGCATATAATAGTACTATTTAGGGACGATCACCCCAGTTCGCGCCTTGACGGTTGATCCCGGTCGTGCCACATTGATTGGTAAGCGAATTTATGTATGAGAAGATTTCCATAGTGTGGCCTTTGTGACGACACGCTACTTTAGATGGGCAAATTGAGTATCGGGTTAGCTACCCGTTGTTTGGTTTAGTAAGGTAACAATGTCATGCGGCTTATAATAATCCGATTAACAAAATACTACTAGACGCTCCGAATTACGATGTATTGCCTGACTAGCAATACAGGGTCATACTATTGATATTATGTTCGTGTTTTGGTTTTCATAACCATATTCATATAACGGTTTTTATTTGCGTACAACGTTATAAGACGTATTGTATGATGTTTTTACAACATTGGCTCGTATAATGATTTTTAAGGCAAATGCCTATATTATGATTTTGATAAAGATTTTTATAAAATGATTTTGGCTATTTTATGGCCTATTACAATGATTTGTACAATATGATTTTTGGTAATAATTTTATACCAAAGTTATATTGATGGATTTTATTAAACTCTATGAATTCACTCGGCGTTATCGCTGACCTTTTCTTTTAACATGTTTTATCTCAGGTACTTGAAGGTAATTCTCGGGAAGACAACAAGAATTCATGTCCGCACTTAAACAATAATTTCCATTCAAATACTTTGTAAAACTTTGTATGAAATAATATGACTTGGGACCGATGTAACTTTGATATTTATGAATGGAAATGCTTTATTAATAAACGACGCGATTTTTATGCGTTGTCTATGATGTGAGTAATGTGCTATCTCGTAACACCCACGAGTCTTCCGCTGTATTGAGTTGTATAAATTTGGGGGTGTTACAAAATATGTATAATATTCCATTTGTAAAAACAGGAATCAAATAATTTATGAAACTTTTCGCCACTAAGTTATTGGCTAGATATTTAAATCAACCATTATATTGTTACAAGAATTCTTTTCAAGGCCAATTGTCGAATAATTTGTGAAAATACATTGTAAAATTAATATAAATTAATTTTATAAGATAACCTTCAAGTATTTAATAATGCCCAAGTGGAACCTTTGTAAAATGTTTCGCAAACAATACCAGTTAAATTCATGCGGTGACATGACGATAGCTTACAAAATAGCGAGTGGGTTACATGAGGGTAATGAAGAGTAGTTCACCAGACAACGATGAAATGGTCACAAGGTGATAAAGTTTCAAAAGGTTTAGCCAAAATCGTCATGAGACACGTGTCAAGATGATAACGAATGATGCGAAAGTAATAACTTCAATCCTCAGCCAAAATCAATGGTACGATAGAAGAAAAGAAAGACAATTTAGAATGACAATAAGTCATATATAAAAGAAGGATAGAGGAATCCATATGTGTTCACATTGTAGTTTATTTGACCATAATATACTTTTAAGAAAGTAGGGTATCAGTTAACAAATAGTACAATCACTCCGAAAAGTTTATATTTTTAAAAAGTTTCTATATTAGGAAGTTACCGAATTTCCAAAGTTCAAGATTTAGGTATATGTATGACCGAAATTAAAGTTACTATTTTTATACTTCGAATGCAATCAATGTTCTAGTTGTAAAATATCATTAGTTAAAGTTTTACGAGCTCAAACGAACTCAAAAACGCTTTAATCCCATATTCTTAAATTCTATTAGCTTTGATTTTGGGTTTGAGTTTTGGGTTCGACTAGATCAATTGACTCACTAAATAACATTTTAAGACTCGAAGTCTAGAGTAATTTGATATAAAACGACGTTTTGAACAACTTTCTAGTTTTACTAGAGACTTGAAACTGATAAAAAAAATGGACGAAAATGCCCTTGCATAAAATGTATCAACAAAATGATATTTTAGAATTACGCAAAAATAAGTTCCTAAATTTTACAATCCCAATTGAGCGTAATTTGCTCATTTTTAGGATTTTCGGGTCGAATTTTATGTCCTAAACGGACGTCTCAACAAGTAGAAATATATATTTTTATGTCTAAGTTATAAAAATATTTTCTCGACACTGTTAAATTTCCTGTAAAGTTTCTGTAAAAAGTATATTTTTCGACACAGTTTGAAATTAAATCAAAATTTCATAATAACTCGGAATTGATGTACACACAAGACTTGGGGATTCCATAAAGACGAAAAGAATAAATTGTATAAATAATCATGTAAAGAAAACATAGTATAGAAATGGTTCAAGAATGCCAACGATAAACTAAGAAATCAAAAACGACGCATGTCATTCATGTCTTCGATTTCAAGATGCAATACAGGAAGGTCTCTTGGTAGCGTGATTTTCCAAAATCACAAGACCATTTTGGAGCATTAACGGGTTACACTCTCGGAGCAAGGAGGATTAATAGAAAGAGAGGATACAAGTTTAGAGAAGTAGTATCGTATTCCAAACAATCACCACATAATAGAGAATGAATTACAAGATGACGATGATGTTTTCAAGGTACAAATGGACGTTGTAATTCGAAATCGAAACATAGAATGGTCAATGAAGTAATATTTAATCGATATACAAGTGTCGTGTAAAACGGTGACGTAAAAGTAAATCAAGATCACGAAAACCCACGATATTATTCAACACTGATTCAAGGAATGCTTCGAGATGTGTGATTCACACGACGTCCTTTAGTCTTTCTCATAGACACATTGAGCTACACAATGGTATATAGACTAATTTTCAAAGCATCCAGTCACAGATGGTCATAAAATAATCTTGATATCTAAATAGATATTTTAAAGAGGTTTAACAACAGAAGTAACACGCACGGTAGTAGAATGAAAATCAGAAGTTTCATTGAAAGCAACACTTATGTGATCCCGAAAAATGGTATCACGAGAATACGACAACATGTAACAGTTAGTTGAGAAAAATAAACGGTTAAAAAAGAACGAGTATATGAGGTCAGTCGTATCACGCATAAACAAGATAACAATAGTACTAAAAAAATTGAGTATGAAAAGTTAGCAGCGTACGCGTTCCAAATTCAAGTATGTAACGTCATAACAATATAAAATCATTGTAACAAGATATAATGCAGTGAGAGCATATGTAATCAAATAATATTCAATGATAATTCATGAAGCACAGAGGCTTTAAAAAAGAGAAAGTAGTTATCTTCATATGCTAATGTAATATTTCAAAATGAAATCAAGAGATGAAATATTAAAATGATATTTAAAAGTAAATAATGAGGATTAGAGAGTTACCTGCGCGGATATCGAACAACATTGGCAGATTCTGTGTTTGACACTTAGGAACATAAAATATTTGAACTTTCGGTTATAGACTAAGTTTTGAAAAACGACTCAGTTCCCTATAACCATCGCTCTGATACCAATCTGTGAGACCCCCAGAATCAGACAAAGGAACAACTAGATAGCAAGGGGGTTCCACGTCATGGTACAAGAAACAATGAACTACTCTTGACACAAAGTTGACGTAATAAAAACATGTAAATTACATCATAAAATATCAGAGTTTTAAACATAGGTCTCAGAGTTTTATATGCGGAAAGATTTATTATTTCATCATAATTTATAACAGTTAATTACAAAAAAATACAGAAAAATCTTTTGACAGTTTTCAGATAAAACCAATGTTGAAATATACACAGAAATCTCCAAGCTACGATGATATCCTGCGGACTCCCATTCAAGCAAAGCTAAGTAATAATAATTGAGATTAAGCATGTAAAATCGTCAACATAAAGTTGAGTGATATTCATAGGTTTAGCAGTAAAGGTGTGGAACACAATTGAATTTGTAAAACAATTAATGGGGGGGGATAACTATGTACATTTTCTATAGTCACGGTGCATATTATTGCTATTTAGTTCATGAACTGAAGCTTAACTCAATGTAAGTTCCTCTAAGGAGTATTCAACCTAAATACTCAAGAATAAACAAATATTAGTACGTCAAGGTACTTGAGACGGGGATAGTCAATCTCGATGGATCCACAACATTCTCGCTTAGCGCAAAGCATACGGGACAATTAACGATTCATGATCAGGAGAGGAAACTTAAGGCTAAAGACTAAAAAGAAATAATATCATTGAATTCATCTGGAAAGCATACACGTTCTGGATAGCATACAAGTTCTAGATAGCATACAATTTTTAAATGGTTGTGTTCCACCATGTAAAATATCACCTTGTGTTTAGAAACCATGTACAAGTAAAAGGGGCTATGAACTCACCTTAGCTATGAGGTAAGTGAATCACGGTACTTGATACATGCATTTAGTATGGGTTCAATTTTACTCTCGATATCCTCTCGAATTGATCTAGGTCTTAAGTGGAATGATTGTTCTTGGTTACTAAATAAAGGGGTTTTGGTTTTCTAGTCTAATAATAAAAAGAATGGAAATGAAAATTTAAATCAAAAACAATTACTAAAACTTGGTTTGAAATTAAAATCAAAATCAAAATTACAATTAAAATTTAAAGTTCAAATTAAAGTTAAAATATAAATTGTGAAAAAGGAGTAAAGAAACAGTGAATAAACAACAGTAAAACAGTAACTAAACTCTAAAATAACTGATTCGGAAATTTAGACCTTGATTCGGAACTATCTGATTCGGAAGTAACTATTCATTCATTCGGAACATGTTCATTCGGAACATATTCATTCGGAACTTGCTGGATCGGAAGTTTCTGATTCGGAACCTTCAGCTTGATTCGGAACCTTCCGAATGAAAAGGTTGGTTCGGAACTTTTGCTTCGTCCGGAAGTCACTGGTTCGGAAGTTTTAAACTTCCGAATGAAGGGCTTGGTTCGGAACTTAATGACTGATTCGGAACTCTAATGCTTGGTTCGGAAGTTTCCGAATGAAGCTTTCATTCGGAACTTTTTGTCTTGATTCGGAAGATCAGAAACCCAGTTACAGAAACTGTATAGCGAAGAACACGGGACACGAATTTTAACCAAAATCAACTCCAATACTTAAAAAGATTTTACCAAATTAAACACAAATCATTTAGACAATATAAGCAACAAATCCCACCAATAAAAACACAAATCCACAAAACTTTTGAAGATCAAATCAAGAAAAATAAAACTTAATAACTTGAAGATAAAGATGATGATGAGCAAGATGAAATGAAAGATTAAACAAGAACTTGGTATTAAATGATTGATGTTTTGACAAGATAAAACAAAGATTAAAATTACAAGATTGAAGAACTAAAAATAAAAATCACCAATCACCCTAGTGGTGATGGTGTTCTACGAACCAGGAAGAAAGAAAAGGGGAGGAAGAAAGAAAAGCTAGCTAGCTCCAAAAATGTGTGTGGGATGGCCTATTTATAGGTGTTTCCTTTGGTTGGTGAGTGGGCTTTCTCCCGTTCTTTGTGTCTTTTCGTCTTTTCAGAAAAGTTTCCGTTTTCGATTCTGATTCGGGATTTGTCGTCGATTAAATTCAACTCGTCTTTTAATTTCTTCATTTAATAGACTTGAGTTTCTTCGACTTATATAAATCTTCCATCTTTGGTCCTTTTCTTCGATAAATCTTCGAATAGGCCCAGTGACTTCAAATCTTTTGCATCTCTTGGACAATAGACTTTATCTTGAGTCTTTTTCTTCAGTAAAACCCGTGCAATCCCATGTTTTCTTCAATATTTATCCGGTTGTCTCTGAAAACACAACAAACACAAAAACCACGCATAATTCCAAACAAATGATATTAAATACGTGTTTTGGTCTCGTTTTAGCCCGAATTAAGTGGTAAAAGGATGGGTGTTTACACACCTATCAAATCCCCTACACTTAACCATTGCCATGCCCTCATGCAATGCTTAGTGATAAAGCAAGCTTACACTTTTCTCATAATTAATCAACCTTGGCCTTATTTAAAATTCTATTAAACAAAAATTAAAGAAATAAAACTTCAAAGATAACAAAAGGATAGAAAACCATTTTCACGTGAAAATAGCTACATGGAAATAACTTGTAGAGAAATTGATGACTTACATTAGGGCTTATGGTGCTGCGAAGATTTATCACCCTCAAGTTTCACGTTCCCCAAACTAAGCTTAAAAACGAGATCATTGTTATTATAAGTTAGCAATTCAAACACTTACACACATGGCTTAATTAAATGCTTAGACTCCCTTATTCCTAGGTGTATCTCTTATATTTTATTTTTGTCTTAGAATGATCATGAAGATGCATTTTTGGACTTATTTCGATAGTTTATTAGGGCTGAAAGCAAAGTAGGACGATTTGATCAATAGTTAGCTAAAGGACAAAATCTCTTAAAACTGCTTCTCGGGATATCAAAAAGTTCATATCTTGGCATAACTTGGTTCACGATTTGAGACCTTTCTCGGGCCGATATTTGGCATGTACTTCATACTTCATATCTTCGAGAGACGTTCTTGAGATAATGGTCTTCTCATCATAATAGAGTTTTCTTCACTTGGAGACTTTTGAGGGGTACTCCAACTTTGTTGACCACGACTTCGTGATTATTTCTTCAATCTCTAATTGGGATTTTGAGATACAACGATCCGCCTCCTTTTCGGACTTGGATCTATTTATCCTCATACCTTGTTAGGGTCTTTTTGGATAGACTTCTCCATGATCTTTATGGGAGTTGATTGCTTCTCGTCGTGAGTCTTGATCCTTCATATTGACTTTAGGAATAATGCTTTTCACATCACTTTGGATCTTCAGCAATAAAATTGAATCCTCATGCCTTGTTAGGGCCTTTTCGGACTCGCCAATCTTCGCGCCCCGCTTCATAAGTTATGCTTTGGCTATGAACTCTTATCATTACCGAGCAACTTTTAAACGATCTTGGGCTAGAAGCTAAGTAACTTTTCAAATCGTAAGACCTTACTTATTGCAGATAAATT
This sequence comes from Glebionis coronaria, assembly GCA_025667525.1. Lineage (NCBI taxonomy): Eukaryota > Viridiplantae > Streptophyta > Magnoliopsida > Asterales > Asteraceae > Glebionis > Glebionis coronaria. Next base: position 633,945 of record JANFOE010000399.1, read on the forward strand.
ATTAGCAAGTGATGGGAGAATAGGCAAGTAATTACACCAAATGAGCTTGCGCAAGAATACCGACTTATAATTGACTCTATCATTTCTCGTCCTCCACAATTTAAAATCTCAAGTAATGAGACTCGTGGACACTTAGCCTAATAAACCAATTAAGGTCTACATGGTTAAGGATACTAGCTAGAATAAACTTGGATAAGTCTATTCGGGTTGAGTCAAAATAAACGCAACGGGCCTAATATGTCAAAAACTTCTAGACTAGCTACACCACTTTATTAATATTTTTGACTTTATTGCGGAATATATACATATGAAAGCAACGATAAAAATTTAAAAATTACGACTAGATGGCCAAAGTTAATAAAAAATTTGAAAAATGTTGAAAAATAGGATTTTCCGGTTAATTGAAGGCATTTTCATGAAAAAGTCCACTTAAAACTTCGATAGAAGTCCCCCCTACACTTAAGATAAACATTGTCCTCAATGTTTAAGCATGTGGGAAAAGGTTCCCCTACACTTATGACATTGTGCACGTTGGTTAACTCAAGTTAAGGAAGAGACGACTAAAGTGATCAATTTCAAATGTGAGTATGAAGAAAATTGAATCACGATAGTTGAGAGATAGAACCGGATTTCGGATAAACACGGGAGCACGGTTCTTCAAAGATTCCAAGAGTGCACTTATCCCTGTAATCACATCACCACAAAAGGCAAACACATATAGAAGTCCCCCCCTACACTTAGGGGATTAAAACATGCAAGGATAGATACTCGGGCTGCCTCCCGAGGAGCGCTTGTTTTTGATAACCGAGTCACGAGCCTGACTCGACCCAAAGTTAGTTCATGGGGAACGTGGTGAGGGATGGAATCACCTCCTTAGAGGTGTCCTCACCGAAGTACAACTTCACTCGTTGGCCATTCACCTTAAAATTTGGTCCATCAGGTTGAGCGAGCTCGAGAGTACCATATGGAAAAATTTGGGCAATGGTGAATGGGCCGGACCAACGAGATTTGAGCTTTCCCGAAAAGATTTTCAACCGAGAGTTAAAAAGTAAGACTTTGTCTCCAACATGGAACTCTCGGTTTTTGATCTTAGAGTCGTGAATGAGCTTAGTTCTTTCCTTATAGATCAAAGAATTTTCATAAGCCTCATTACGGAGTTCATTCAGCTCATTGAGTTGGATCTTGCGTAGGTCACCGGCTTTGTTTATATCAAAATTGGCCCACTTCAAGGCCCAATAAGCCTTGTGCTCCAACTCAATGGGGAGGTGGCACGCTTTCCCGTACACAAGGCGATAAGGCGTACAGCCGATCGGGGTCTTGTAAGCAGTACGGAAAGCCCACAAAGCATCATCGAGTTTATCAGCCCATGCGGCACGATGCTCTCCCACGGTCCTTTCAAGAATTCGCTTAAGACCTCGGTTGGATATTTCGGCCTGGCCATTAGTTTGTGGGTGGTAGGCTGTGGAAAGGCGATGATTTACACCGTACTTAGCCATGACTCGAGCAAATTGGTCATTGCAAAAATGAGTCCCACGATCACTAATAATGGCGCGAGGCACACCGAAGCGAGCGAATAGAGCTTTCAAAAAGTTACAAACCACCCTTGCGTCATTAGTAGGCAAAGCTTTGGCTTCAACCCACTTTGAAACGTAGTCAACGGCTACAAGGATGTATTTGTTTCCTTTAGACGAAGGGAATGGCCCCATAAAGTCGATACCCCATACGTCAAAAATTTCACACTCTTGGATGAAATTCTGAGGCATCTCGTCTTTATGTGTGATTTTGCCTTGCTTTTGGCAAACATCACATCGCTTAACCATATCGTGAGCGTCACGGTATATGGAGGGCCAATAAAATCCCTAATCAAACACTTTCTTTGCGGTGTAGTTGGGACCAAAGTGACCACCGGTGGGTCCTTTGTGGCAAGCATCAAGGATATCCGACGCTGCCGGTCCATCAACACATCGGCGAATTATCAAATCAGCACATTGTTTGAATAGGTAGGGGTCGTCCCAAAAGTAAGTCTTGATGTCGTTAAAGAACTTCTTCTTTTGCTGGGACGTCAACCCTTCCTTGAGAATTCCACCCGCCAAGTAGTTTGCAAAGTCCGCAAACCACGGGGTTTCATTCGGCTTCGAGTTTATAGACATTAAGGTCTCCAAGGGAAAAGAATCATTGATTTCTTTGGTCGGATGATCCCCTTGGTATGGATCCTCAAGTCTACTAAGATGGTCCGCGGCTAAGTTTTCTGCTCCTTTTTTATCGCGGATGTCGATTTTAAATTCCTGGAGCAGCAAAACCCAGCGAAGAAGTCTTGGTTTGGAATCTTGCTTTGTCAACAAGTACTTCAACGCGGAATGATCGGTGTACACAATGGTGGTGGAAAGGACAAGATAGGGGCGGAATTTTTCAAAAGCATAGACGACCGCTAAAAGCTCTTTTTCGGTTGTCGTATAATGCAATTGTGCCCCAGTCATTGTCTTGCTAGCGTAATGGATTGGTTGGAAGTGTTTATTCACTCTTTGTCCAAGAACCGCTCCAATAGCAAAATCGCTAGCATCGCACATCAACTCAAAAGGAAGCTCCCAATTAGGGGTAACCAAGACGGGTGCTTTAGTTAGCTTATCCTTAAGCGAGTTGAAGGCTTCAAGGTACTCTTTGGAGAAGATAAAAGGAGTATCTTTTTCCAAGAGGTGGGTCATCGGGCGAGCGATTTGAGAAAAGTCTTTGATAAATCGTCGGTAGAAGCCCGCATGACCCAAGAAACTTCTCACACCCTTCACAGTGGAAGGTGGGGGCAACTTTGCTATAACATCAACTTTAGCACGGTCTACTTCAAGACCGGCTTTCGAAATCTTATGTCCAAGCACGACGCCTTCTTTTACCATAAAATGGCATTTTTCCCAATTTAGAACAAGGCGAGTGTCTTCGCACCGCTTTAGCATACGTTCTAAATTGGCAAGGCAAGCAGAGAAGGAATCCCCGAAGACCGAGAAATCATCCATGAAGACTTCCATGGTTTGTTCAACCATGTCATGGAAGATAGCTAACATACACCTTTGGAAAGTCCCTGGCGCATTACATAAGCCAAAAGGCATTCTTTTGTAAGCGAAAGTGCCATAGGGACAAGTGAATGTAGTCTTCTCTTGATCTTGGGGATCGATGGGTATTTGAAAATAACCCGAGAAACCATCCAGAAAGCAGTAATATTCATTACCGGCTAATCGTTCAAGCATTTGGTCCATGAAAGGTAGGGGAAAATGATCCTTTCTCGTGGCATCATTGAGTTTGCGGTAGTCTATACAAACTCTCCACCCAGTAACGAGACGAGTGGGAATCAACTCGTTGTGTTCATTGGGAACAACGGTTATTCCGCCCTTCTTGGGCACACAATGGATTGGACTAACCCACGGGGAATCCGAAATAGGGTAAATCATACCCGCATCAAGAAGTTTGATAACCTCTGTTTTGATGACTTCATGTATTTTTGGATTCACCCTTCGTTGGCTTTGAATAGTGGGCTTGAAGTCGTCCTCCATGAGAATTTTGTGCGTGCAGAAGTGAGGATCAATTCCACGAATATCCGAGATTTTCCAAGCAATAGCCTTCTTATGATCTTTCAATACAGCAACGAGGCGAGACTTCTCTTCATCTTTCAAATCCTTCGCAATAATGACGGGCGATTTCTTGTTGTCGTCAAGGAACACGTACTCGAGATGTGGCGGCAACTCCTTAAGTTCCAAATCCGGAGGATTTTCGACGGGAGGCGTTTTCAACGTCAGAGTATCGATAGCAATGACCGTGGGAGATGGAGGCGAAGGATTGTCTTCGGTGAGCAGATTGTCAAAGAAACTCATATCTTCATCCCCCTCGGTGGGAGAATCATTAGTAGCTAAATTCGCATCTCCCATGGCATCTTCAAGATTGTTCCAGAATAAATCACTATCTCCAAATAGAGACAACGATGAATCAATGGAGGACACGGTTTCAACAGTGGGAAGAGAGGTAGGAATACTTTTGCAAGCATCATTAAAGTGTTCTTCACAAGCCTCATCAAGAACGTCAATACAATTAACGCTCTCATACGAATAAGGCTGTTTGGACAACTTTCCCATGTTGAAGACTACTTTGTCGTCACCCACTCTCATGATAAGCTCACCGGCTTCAACATCGATGAGAGTGCGACCGGTCCTCAAGAATGGACGACCAACAATAAGTGGCACACGGGGGTCCATCTCGTAGTCGACGACAACAAAATCAGCAGGGAAGGTGAATTTGTCGACTCCTACAATAACATCTTCGGCTATCCCCACTGGATAAGCAACCGTACGGTTGGCCAATTCCAAAGTCATTTTAGTGGGGACTAGCTCTGGGAGAGATAATTGCTTCCAAACACTTAGAGTCATGAGATTAATACTGGCACCTAGATCGGCTAGGGCCATGCAATTCTCTACTCCCGGGAAATTGCAAGGGATAAGAAAACGACCCGGATCACCAAGCTTGATTGGCAATTTCCTTAAGAGCACTGCGGAGCAGTTCTCATTAAGTTGGGTGTTGGCAATGTCGAGGAGCTTTTCCTTGTCGCTCAGAAGGTCTTTAAACATTTTAGCATATTTGGGCATGTGAGCGAGAGCCTCAGCGAAGGAGATATTGAAATTCAGTTGTTTAAACATTTTAAGAAAGTTAGAAACCTGAATATCATCCTTGCTCTTTTGCTTCTCTTTCCTCAACCTAGAAGGATAAGGTATATTGGAAGAAGAGGAAGGCTTTGGGAGTATAGGATCACTCACAACCACGGGTGGAGGAGGGGTAGAAAGAAGAGGTGGAGAAATTGGGGAAGGAGAAGGATGAGGAACGGGAGCAGGCGACTCGTTTTCCTTAGTCACAACCACCGGTGGAGGTATAGGAAGCTCGGGTTCCTTGGTACCTTTACCACTTCTAGTAGTGATTGCTTTCATCTCCCCTCTTGGGTTCGCAACGGTGTTACTCGGAAGAGTACCCGAAGAAGAAGGTTGACTACTTTGGAAAAAACTAGCCATCATGTTCCTCAGATCATTAGTCTGGCTATCCAACGTGTTTCTCATATCAGCTCGCAAATCATTTCCTTGCTTGACCAGATCTGCCTTCAAGTTGCGCACTTCTTCTTGGAGATTTCCCACTATCACATCATTGGTCCTCATATAGGTGGCGACCTCTTGGTGTAGTGCAGTGGTGGTTTGGTTGGAAGGAGCATTGTATGCAGGTGGTTGGTAAGCAGGTTGTTGGTAGATTTGATTGTTACGTTGAGGCGGTTGTTGCTGCTTGTGAGGTGGAACGTATGGTTGTCGAGGTTGTTGTTGTTGTTGAGGAGGGCGGTTAAGGTTTTGTTGTTGGTTTGGGTTGGTAGGAGGAAAGCCAAGTGGTGAAAGATAGTTGTTTGATCGATAGCTAAGCAAGTTACGGTCACCTTGAGGTCTAGCTTGATAAGCAGGTTGTTGGTAGGTGCCATATGCCGCATTCACATTCTCAGCAGGGTAATCTTGGGTGGCGGTACAAGTTGTGTAGGAATGGGGACCACCGCATATCTCACAAGGTTGGCTGACAGCGTTCACTTGTGCGTTTTTGGCGTTGTTGCTGTTGTTGTTGCTGACGGTATGTGTGACAAGCGATTCAAGAAGCGTGGTAATTTTGTCTAATCGCTTGTCGCTGTCATTAGTGCTAGCACTAGCAACATTGGTCCGAACACTCTTGGTTTGCACACGAGATTTGTTCTCAATGATGTCCCAAGCAGCATTGGAAGTCTTAGCCAATAAATTACCCCCTGAGGCACTATTCAGTGAATCTTGGTCACTCATGCTTAAACCATTGTAAAAAGTATTTATTTGATGAACTTTGGTAAAACCATGTTGTGGGCATTTTCTTAAAAGATCTTTAAAACGATCCCAAGATTCACTGAATGACTCATCGTACTTTTGTTCAAAGTTTATAATCTCATTCCGCAAAGCGGTAGTACGAGAGGGTGGAAAAAAGTAGTTGATAAACTTTGTTTCCAAATCCGTCCACGAGAGAATACTCTGTGGCGGTTCCTTAGCAAGCCAATGCCGGGCTTGTCCCTCTAAAGAAAAGGGAAAAAGTTGTAACCTTATAACCTCCTGTGGAACCCCATTGAACTTGACCGTGTTGGTGAGTTGTAGAAATCTCTTGATATGATCATGTGGGTCATCAATGGTTCGTCCCAAGAACGGTTGAGCTGAGACCATCTGGATAAAGCCTGACTTGAGCTCGAAATTGTTGGCGGCAATTGGAGGAATGACAATTGGATCCGTGTTGCCATCAACATGAGCTTGCAGCAGTTCAATCATTGGGTGATTATCCGGAAGGTGCTCATTGTTGTTGTTATTCATGTTGTTGAAAGGCGGGTTGTTGTTGTTATTATTGTTGTTCGGAGGTGGTATGTTATTGTTGTTTTGTACACCAGCCATGTATAAGGTATCGAGAGGCTCGGGCTCTTGATAGGACGTGGATCGAGTGCGCATACACCTGCAAAAGAACGAACAAACAAAACAAAAATATTTTTGGTTTTTATTGGTTTTTTAATTTTTAGGATTTTTTTTGAAAATTTTATATTTTTTAGTGTTTTTGAATATTTTTGAAAAAGTAACGTTCACGGGGAACGGATCCCAAAATCCAAGTTCTACAAAAAACTTTTGATCTTAACGAGAGGAGCCGGCAGCGGCGCCATTTGATACATGCATTTAGTATGGGTTCAATTTTACTCTCGATATCCTCTCGAATTGATCTAGGTCTTAAGTGGAATGATTGTTCTTGGTTACTAAATAAAGGGGTTTTGGTTTTCTAGTCTAATAATAAAAAGAATGGAAATGAAAATTTAAATCAAAAACAATTACTAAAACTTGGTTTGAAATTAAAATCAAAATCAAAATTACAATTAAAATTTAAAGTTCAAATTAAAGTTAAAATATAAATTGTGAAAAAGGAGTAAAGAAACAGTGAATAAACAACAGTAAAACAGTAACTAAACTCTAAAATAACTGATTCGGAAATTTAGACCTTGATTCGGAACTATCTGATTCGGAAGTAACTATTCATTCATTCGGAACATGTTCATTCGGAACATATTCATTCGGAACTTGCTGGATCGGAAGTTTTTGATTCGGAACCTTCAGCTTGATTCGGAACCTTCCGAATGAAAAGGTTGGTTCGGAACTTTTGCTTCGTCCGGAAGTCACTGGTTCGGAAGTTTTAAACTTCCGAATGAAGGGCTTGGTTCGGAACTTAATGACTGATTCGGAACTCTAATGCTTGGTTCGGAAGTTTCCGAATGAAGCTTTCATTCGGAACTTTTTGTCTTGATTCGGAAGATCAGAAACCCAGTTACAGAAACTGTATAGCGAAGAACACGGGACACGAATTTTAACCAAAATCAACTCCAATACTTAAAAAGATTTTACCAAATTAAACACAAATCATTTAGACAATATAAGCAACAAATCCCACCAATAAAAACACAAATCCACAAAACTTTTGAAGATCAAATCAAGAAAAATAAAACTTAATAACTTGAAGATAAAGATGATGATGAGCAAGATGAAATGAAAGATTAAACAAGAACTTGGTATTAAATGATTGATGTTTTGACAAGATAAAACAAAGATTAAAATTACAAGATTGAAGAACTAAAAATAAAAATCACCAATCACCCTAGTGGTGATGGTGTTCTACGAACCAGGAAGAAAGAAAAGGGGAGGAAGAAAGAAAAGCTAGCTAGCTCCAAAAATGTGTGTGGGATGGCCTATTTATAGGTGTTTCCTTTGGTTGGTGAGTGGGCTTTCTCCCGTTCTTTGTGTCTTTTCGTCTTTTCAGAAAAGTTTCCGTTTTCGATTCTGATTCGGGATTTGTCGTCGATTAAATTCAACTCGTCTTTTAATTTCTTCATTTAATAGACTTGAGTTTCTTCGACTTATATAAATCTTCCATCTTTGGTCCTTTTCTTCGATAAATCTTCGAATAGGCCCAGTGACTTCAAATCTTTTGCATCTCTTGGACAATAGACTTTATCTTGAGTCTTTTTCTTCAGTAAAACCCGTGCAATCCCATGTTTTCTTCAATATTTATCCGGTTGTCTCTGAAAACACAACAAACACAAAAACCACGCATAATTCCAAACAAATGATATTAAATACGTGTTTTGGTCTCGTTTTAGCCCGAATTAAGTGGTAAAAGGATGGGTGTTTACACACCTATCAGTACTCAAAAGCTAAGTAGAAACGGTAGTGGTCAGACGATCACTGACGATATGGATGTCCGGGAAACACGAAAGCCGCAACCTATCAAAATAAGGCGCGCGTTAAGACTCGAAATCAAGTATCGATATATACCAAGTATAACATGACTTTAATAATTTTCAAAGTACTCGTATTTCAAACCATTGACACGAACCAAAAGAATCCATATAAACCCATTTATCCAACACTACCCGCTTAAATAATTGTACACTTGAAACTGACTAGTCATAAGACGCCAAGTCAACGCAAGTCAAACTATTATTTTACCTTAATTGGACCAGTAGTTAAGTCATTTATATAATGACTAAACACTTGAGTAAGTCACCATATCCAATAGTGAATACTAAAACTCACGCCACACAAGTATTGAACTATCTGTCCAAATACCAATCAGAATGTACACTCCAAATGTACACACCGATCTACCCTTTCTACACTTGTCCGATTTAGATGAAATTTGTTTTCAAGGTCACTTATAATCTGTATAAGACCCTGACAAAATTTGAGCCAAAATTCACTCTTTAAAACCCATCAGCTCGACACTTTACTCGACTCTAAAATTTGGGACATAATTGTATACTTGTTTCATAAAACCATTTAGACCACTTTAAAAGTATTATTTTGACATTCCATCTTTTGAACTCACTACTAGACTCATCATATAAGGTTTATGAACTTTGAAAATTAGTAGTATCCACTATCTAACCAAGCCTAAATTCCCCGAGAGTCGACCCAAAATCAGCCACAATTTCGGATTGTGCCGATTTGCCTCTCCCGGTACACAAATACTAAAACTAGCATAACTTTGATCAGTAATGAGTTAGGAGCTCTATCTTATACCAAAACGAGCGTCTCGGAAAACTCTACAGTAAAATCAAATAATCTCATCCTGTCTCAAATCATAAACCCACGAAAAACAACCTAAATCCACTGATGTAATATACACTTTTAGAAAATCATAGAAAAACATCATTTTGACCAAAATCCACCATGATCAATAACTCTAATATTACTCTAGCATCAAACCCATCAACCAAATACTCCTAAAACACTTCTATTTAAATTTTAACAAAATTTAAATATCAAAAAGAACCTTTTTAACATGAAAACACGAGGGTCCTACCTAGATCATCACATGCATGATAATTTAAACAAAAATCAACCATAGAAATCATAAAATCTTGAAATTTGATGTATATTTATGATTTTGGTGTCAAAACAATCACAGAAACATTTTAAAAGCTAAAAATCAAATTTGAGGGGTATTTTGTGGTGTTGAAGGTGGCGGCATGTCTGAGAGAGAATGGGAGGGTGGATAAAATTATTGGTGTGTGTGTTTTTATGTTAGAAAATGAATGAAGTTGTAAAAATTTTAGTGTATATAGTATGGTTAGGGTGTAAATTGCAATTAGTGAATATTTTTGGACTTAAAAGCAATTCAATTGTTTAAAGTGTATTAAAATGACTATTAGTCAATTTTGAAAATATTTACGGGGCTTGGGTTTCGTAAAAATACTTTAGAAAAGTTAAGATGCATCATAAATATGATTATATAATTTCTCGACACGACTTAATACGTAATTAAAACAAAATCGTCGAAAATATTAATTATCAAAACAACGATAATGAAATGTAAAATTTTGGGCATCCGTCGGTATCACGATCACTAGGAATTCTCGTTGTTCATTGATTTTGAGTAAACTCGTTGTAAAACGCACGCGGGTGATTTTAAATCAAAAACTTTGATTTAAATAAATATGGGGAAAAATAAAATAAAAAATTTATAATTCCAAGTAAAGTATTATCAATGATCAAAAAATACTTAAAACGTATAATTTGTTAAAATATCAAGATCTCAGGATTTTATATTTAAGAATACAAGAAAACTTAATACGTTGGAAAATTTAAGAAGCACGAATAAAAGAATAAAATAATGTTCGAAAAGTACGGGTTCTTACATTTTTGTTGAAAACCGGGTTGAGCTAAATAGTTAGTCGAATTATAAGACAAATGATTAAAATCGACATTCGGCTTGAAATGAACCCTCTCAGTGTTGTTATAAGCATACACTTCCCCTTGAGATTGGTCATATGCCTTATCACAGTTAACGTAGGAGTGTGGCCCACCACATGTTTCACATGTCGCATTAACGGCATTCACGTGTGTAATGGGTGTGTTTTGAACATGTAAGGCAAGTTTTGTCACTATTGAAGTAAGCGCTTTAATTTGATTTTCAGTCTCACTATCACTAGTACTAGCCATAGTAGCCCTTACACTTTTAGTTTGAACTTTGACCTTGTTTTCAAATATATCCCAAGCGAATTGGGTTTTTTTAACTAGAATGTTACCCCCCGAAGCACTATTTAGTGAATCTTGGTAATTCAAACTTAATCCATTGTAAAAGGTATTAATTTGATGCACTTTAGTAAAACCGTGTTGTGGACACTTTCTCAAAAGTTCCTTAAAACGATCCCAAGATTCACTAAACGTATCACCGTACTTTTGTTCAAAATTGATGATATCATTCCGCAAAGTGGTAGTACGTGAGGGTGGAAAAAAGTAATTTATGAATTTAGTCTCTAAGTCCGCCCATGTGGCAATACTTTGGGGTGGTTCCTTATCAAGCCAAATCCGGGCTAGTCCCTCGAGAGAGAAAGGAAAGAGGAGCAAACGAATTGCCTCTTGTGAGACCCCATTGTATTTCACAGTATTAGTTAAGTGTAAAAACCATTTGATGTGATCGTGAGGATCATCATGAGTGCGACCCAAGAAAGGTGTTGCAGAAACCATCTGAATAAAACTGGTTTTGAGCTCAAAATTATTGGCTCCAATATCTGGCACCACAATAGCATCGTCATTACCCTCAACGTGTGATTGCAAGAGCTCGATCATTGGTCGGTTATCCATGGTGTCAATAGCACGAGTCTCGATATCGGCTTGAGTGGTTTTCCTCTTGCGCGCACGAGTACGCATACACCTACAAAAGAAAAATATGCCCAAGAAATAGAAGAAGAAACAAAGTTAATGTAAAAAGAAATATTTTTGGTGCAAAACTTAGGAAAGAATTGCTTTTTATGATTTTTGAAATGTTTTTGGGTTTTTGAAATTTTTGATTTTTTTTTGAAATTTTTAAATTTGCAAGAAAAAAAAAACCTTCACAAGTGAACGGATCCCAAAATCCAACTCGTCTCACAAAAAACCGTTAATCTTTACGAAAAGAGCCGACAGCAGCGCCATTTTAATAACTGAAATTTTCATATGTAAAATGTGAATTTTATATATAAAAAATGTTCTTTGTGAATCTAATTGAATTGTCTCTCGAAATCTAATCGAATTGATCTCCGGTTCAAAGCTGGACTTAGTCTTTTTGGTGAATAAAAGAAAGATTGGTTATCTATTTCTACTTAAAAAGTAAAATGTGACAAAATGTAAAAACATGACAAAATATATATATATATATATATATATATATAAAACAAACTAAAACATATTAATAGGTAATAAAGAAAAATGGTAAAAATAGAATTCGGGATAAAAAGGAAAAAAATAAATGTCGGAATAATTAAAAATACCAAAAGTAGGAATAACTAAAAGATTAAATGGCGAAATAATTCAAAATAACAAAAGTCAGAATAATTAAAAAAAGTTTAAAAGTCGGAATAATTAAAAAATATTAAAATTTCTAAAATTTCTAAAAATATGAAAATAGAACAAAATTCGGAATCTATCTATTTGAGCAAAAGTTGGAATCCTAGATACAAGCTAAAGTCGGATTTTGCATGCAATGTTAAAGTCGGATTCTTATTTAAGTTGAAAAGTCGGATTGCAAGTTTAATGAAAATGCATAACCATAACACATTACTTATACACATGCATATGTTATTAATAAATGTCAGAAATAATTATGTAGGAATCAAGTCAAATGCACAAATGTTGGAATTAATTTTGGCGGGAGAATAAGTCGGATAACATTTCTTCATATAAGGAATATGTTATAATCATTAAATGTCGGAAATTGTCAATTCATAAAAGTCGGAATGCAAGACTAAATTTTGGAGGGAATAAATTCATTAATGTCGGAATGCTATATTACTAAGATGTCGGAATACATTCAATGTTTAAAAGTCTGAATATTGAATAATGCAATAAAGTCGTAATAAAATTCTAATGTCGGAATATCAAAAACTTTAAATGTCGAAATCTTTAATGTAAGCAAAGTCAAATGACGGAATGCAATAAAATTTCAAAGGGCAGAATATTAAAATAAAACTAAAGTCATAATGAGGGTTTTTAATTTAAAATGGAAAAATAAGAAAAAGCTAATAAGCCAAAATTAAGCTATACTAATCTATAAAATAAGCCAAACATAACACAAAATAAAACTCTAAAAAGCACCAAATATGAAAAATAAACAAATCTATCCTAATAACAATAAGCTATGAAATCCACTCAAATAAAAAGCTAAAACATAAAATAAGCAATAAGATCAGTAAGCTATAAAAATTAAATCAACTACATCAAAAGTAATAAAAACAAGAAATAAACAACTCAATCAAATAAGCAATAAACACCAATAAGCTAACAAGATTAATCAACTCAAACTCAAATTAAACAAGAAAGGAAGAATGAGATTAATGAAAAGCTTAATGAAAAGATTAAGATTAAAGGTTCAACATTGGAAGATTAAATAAAGATTAACAGTTTGAAAGATTGAAAAGCTTAAAGAAAATGAGAGCAAATTAAAATTACACCTACTCCTAATTACCTAGAAAAAAAATTAAAACTAACTAACTACAAATGAAAGAAAAATGTCTTTATATAGTGGAGGATTGTTAAGTGATGTTGCTCCTTCTTTCTTTTCTTTATTCTTCTCGTCTTGACAATAAATTCGTCATTCTCCACTTTGTCTTGGGATTCGTCAATAAATAAATCTAAACTCGTCTTCTAATTTCTTCTTTTATTAGATTTGGTTCTTCGGCTTGTTAAACTTCTGTCTTTGGTTTTTTTCTTCAATAATTCTTCAGAATAGGCCTTTGACTTTCGTTCTTTTGCACTTTTGATGTTTTGACTTGTCTTTTGTCTTTATCTTCGATAAAAGCCCGTGAATTCTTGTTTTTTCCTCTTTTTCATCTTTTGGTCCTAAAACACAACAAAAAAACAAACCACGTGTAATTTCGACTTTTACGACATTAAACATACGTTTTGGTCTCGTTTTTATTTGTTTTAATTGGTAAAGGATAAGTGTTTTCACCCTTATTAAACACCTATGGGTCGGTTCATCAATACAAAATCTGAACGGGCAAGGGTGAACGCCTATGGGTCGGTTCACCAAAACAAAAACTCGCAGAAAACCACGTGCGACTAAATATGGCCAGTCCTGTACCAACCTTTTACTTAGTCAAAATTTAAAACTGACTGATAAATGCATGAGAAACATGGAAGATAACAAACACCAAGATCTAGGAAGTTCCTGGTGACTACGCACTAGTCACAAGTCAAGTTTTAGAGCCTATAGGTCGAACCTTGGGCTCTGATACCATAATTGTAACACCCCACTTGGATAAGTGGACCGTTACGTGTACTTATGGCGTGTCATCAAAGCATGGAAGGCAAATGTCTTAAAAAACATTAACAGACCATAACGGAAGTACCGGAATAAAACATCGGTAGTCCAAACATAAGCTCAAATATAAAAGATTATGTACTGAAAGAAAGGACTAAACAATGTCCAAACAAGCAACGTAATGTATGAAGTGCATAAGTAAAAGGAGTTTGGATAGCTTTGTTAGCCTCAAAATATTGAGTCAAACAACAATGTTCGGTCATATATTATTATGTATCGTATTTAAGAACGTTGTAATAGGTAGTAGGTTACTCATGTTTTACGGGCTTAACTTTAAGCTAAAGTTCATTCATAAGTAACTAAAGCCTAAAAGGAAAGCACGACCCATTAATATATAGCCCATACAAGCCCGCATGTGGGTGGACTATATATACCCTCCTCCTAGCATGTTAGAAGGAGGTTGGCTCATTTTGTATTCTCACTCTCAATCTAATATTCACCAAGTTTCCAACCATTCTCTCTCTTTTCTCTCTCTACTTTCTCTCTATAGAATTCATCTATCTTCTATCTATTTTTCTTGTTTAATCATCACATATTTATGGGACAACAATTGGTATCAATCGCCATGGGGTAGATTTGTGATTGGTTGTTGTTATTTCATTTGATTCGTATGATTTAATACATAAATCATCTCGGATTCAATTTTTTTTTGTGTTTTCCGTGCTCTAAATCTTGATATAAATCTTCTACATAGTTGTGGTGGGGATTTGGATGCTTTGAATTGGTTAAAATCATGGATTTCTAGGCCAAAATCTCAATTTTTTCCTTCAAGTTTCAGAACAGTAACTAGATTGAGACAAAATTGGTTTGATTTCCATCGCAAAGGCTAGGGTTTCTTTATTGCGACCATTATTGCGACCAATATTGCGATAGGGTTTATCTTTGCGATACATATTACGACAGACTTGTTTGTGGTATTGCGACATAATTTTGTTTAGGTATTGCGACAGACTTGTTTGTGGTATTACGATACAATCTAGTTTAGGTATTGCGACAGACTTGTTTGTGGTATTGCGACAAAATTTTGTTTAGGTATTGCGACAGAGTTACTTGTGGAATTGCGATAGATTCAGTGTGTACATTGCGACAGATTTAGTTTTGTGCATTACGATAGATTCTTTGGTATTGCGACAAGCTTGGTATTGTGATAGGTTTGGTATTACGACAGATTGGGGGATTTTTTGAAAACTCCGAAAATACACTTAAAAAGTTTCGAACTCGTGTGTTTTTTGGTCTTGGAGAATTTTTTTGTTTTTCAAGAACATTTTTAAGGGATTTTAACACTTTTTCTCCTCAACAACAATTACTATAACATCTACTTAAGATCCGTATTCACTTCATAATTTCAGAGAATATTGAGATGGATTCTACTGCCGAGTATCGTTTGACGAACAACAACATCATGGTGGCGGGTAACAAAGAGAGACCACCAATGCTTGTGTCGGGTCGATATGATCAATGGCAATCACGTTTTCTACGTTATCTTGACAAAAAAAAACCTAATGGTGATGCTTTAAGGAAATGCATTTTTTATGGACCCTATAAATTCTCAATGGTACAAGTTCCTGCAGTACCAGCCACAGACACAACTGACGAACAACCCGCATATGAACGTCATGAAAAGAGAAACGACCTCACACCAGAGAACCGTGCTTGGCTTGATGCAGCGAAGGAAGCAATTTACTTAATTCTCAGTGGCATTGGTGATGATATTTATTCCACGGTTGATGCATGCCCTACTACTAAATAAATGTGGACGACTATTGAAAGATTGCAACAAGGCTAATCACTTAACAAACAAGATATGAAAACTAAGATGTTTTGGAACTTTGGCAAGTTTACTTCAAAGGATGGGTAATCAATTGATTCTTATTACTCCCGATTCTACAAAATGATGAATGAAATGACTCGAAACAACCTGCAAGTTTCCACCATGCAAGTCAATGTCCAATTCCTACAGCAACTTCAACCAGAGTGGACACGGTTTGTCACCTTGGTGAAACAACAACAAAAGTTAGACGAAGTTTCATATCACATGCTCTTTGACATTTTGAAACAATTTCAGAATGAGGCAAACAAACTTTGAGCTGAACGTGTTGCAAAGGTTTCAAATCCACTTGCTTTGGTGTCTACCACTCAACATTACCCAGATTATTGTTCTTGTGCTCCAAAGACCTACTCTACTCAATCATCATCACCACGATCATCCACTGTCTCTAAGTCACATGCTCCAACAAGATCCCGAGGCAAAGAAGTGGCAAGAGCACCATCACCCACACATGAGCAATCATCCGAAGAAGACAGTGATGAAGAACTAGCTCAAGAGGATAGGGAATTCAAACAACAAATGGCTTTCATTACGAAGCAATACAGGAAAATCTACAAACCCACCAACAACAACCTCAAAACATCATCAAACACAAGGAGAAACTATGCTCAGAGTCCTCCAAGGAATGACACACTAAGGCGTGCTGAGAGTCCTCCAAAGTATGATCGACAACCCGCTAAGTATGATAATAAAAGGGTTGCTACTGTTGTTGGAAATAGGGAAACTGTTGGTACTCAAGTTGTGCAACAAAGTGGGATTCAGTGTTTTATCTGCAAAGGTTTTGTGCATTTGGCTAGGGAATGCTGGCAG
Organism: Glebionis coronaria; assembly: GCA_025667525.1. NCBI lineage: Eukaryota > Viridiplantae > Streptophyta > Magnoliopsida > Asterales > Asteraceae > Glebionis > Glebionis coronaria. The sequence continues at coordinate 650,491 of JANFOE010000399.1, forward strand.
CCAAAGAGGGTTAAAGATTATGGTTATCATTAGGAAAAGATGCTGCTATACATGAAGATGGAAGCTGGGATCAAATTATCAGTCGAGGAAGGATAAATGCTTGGCGACACAGACGATGAAATCTACGACCAAGAACTCGAGGCACATTATTCATACATGGCAAACATTCATGAGTTTCTTAACGTCGCTGAAGATGACAATTGTCCTATCTTTGATACCTATCCAATTTATAAGGTACAACATGATGACGAATATAATGTGTTTGGTGATACACATGAGCATAGTGATCTACCAACAACAAATACTGACACATGTATGATGTAAACGGTTGATAGCAATACCACACCCGATTCATCAGACATGTGCAATAATGAGTTTGAGGATGATCAACATGTAAATGAGTATGATGAGGAGGAGCATGTCGCGCTTGCTAATTTAATTGCTAGTTTGCTAAAATATGTCAATGAAAATAGAAAGAGTCAAAAGCAATTAAAGAAGGCAAACGTAGCGCTCACTTAAAACATTGAAGAAAGCAAAGCCGCTCTTATAAAATCTAGTGAGACTATTAATAGTCATAGGGCTCAGCTTCTTCAAAGAAACAAAGAGCTTGAGGGGTACAAAAGCTGTTTAATTAACGTTAAAAAGGACTATTTTGAAAATAAATACAACGAATCTCTTGCTTTGTTAAATAAAGAAAAACGTCAATTTAATGTTTTATTAAGTGATCAACGTCATAAAACGTACCTTGCTACAACAAAAGTAAACGAGCTTGAACAGAGGCTTTCTATGAATACCACCGATCATTTAAAATTCTTGATGAAAAGAAAAAAGAGGTTGAAAAATTAAAACAAGATTTCAAAATTAGACAAGGCAAAGATACTGAAACAGTAAAGGATCTCGAAGAACAAGTCAATTTTTTGAAAATAGTTGTTTATTAAACGCATGACTCTATTCAAACAGTTAGAATGATAGCACCTCGGTCGTTTTTCAAGGGTCAAGCTAGTTTTGAAATTCCCAAGTACCTCGAACAAGCTCAAGTTGCGAACCCCCACTTATATCTTTATGAGTCCGAATGGATCGATCATGATTGTCCAGTAGTTAGGCTCGATAGTGAAGAGACTTTCCTTTGGGATGAGGAGAGTAGATCACCGGTCAATAAAGGTTTTGTGAAACCATATAATTATGCATATGAAAATAGTCTTTATGGTCTTTTAACTCTATAAAGACTGAAGTCTCGTGGGGAATTGTATCTTGAAAGCAAACAACGAAGAATTCAATGGAAGAAAATTTTTGCCACTTAGAATTCAAATGTTTCTAAATATATTAACTATTTGCCTCTTGATGTTTCTAAAAGCAAATGTAGAAAAACACTTGGTATTCTTAAACATCACATTGATAATCTTCAATCAATTATTGAAAGCGACTAGCAAAACCGTCAAAATGATAAGTGGAAAACAGAGATTCCTCACGATATAACTGTGGTTGTGAAAGAACTTTTAATACCAAATACGAAGATAATAAAATAAAATGTTCTTGAGTTTGAAAAATTAATTCGGTATGAAATGTTTGATGATTTGAAATATGTTGAGTCTCTTGAAAAACAAATTGAGGAACTTCAAAATTGTTGGGAGTAAATTATAGCCAAGACACTTGGACGCTGACAAGAGCATTTTGGACGTTGATAGGAAGAAATCAAGCGTTGACAGAAAGAAGTCAAGTGTTGATAAGAAGAATTCAAGCACTGATAGAAACCTTAGTCTACACGTTTTATGTTTCTAGTATGTTTCTAGTAAAGATATGTTCGAGAATGTATTCTTTATGTTCATCTTTACCTAAAATAGCTGATACGTAGACTCTTGTACAAGGCTCCTTAATCTATAAAAGGAGGCCTTTAGGTATTAGTTCAATATATATGTTTTACACTTTCATCGTACGCAAGTTCGATTTATCAATCAACGTGAAAGTTTGATTATCTTGTTTGTGTGTTCTTGTTTAAGTATTAATTCCGCATAATACTTGAATTGTTACATATACAACAAAGTTTCTCTACGTGTTTAACTTGATTTAATCTCATTTACACAAGCTAAATCTATCTAAGTTTGGGATCAACAAGTGGTATCAGAGCTTGTTGAGAAACTTTGATCTAAAGAACACAAAAACCCTAAATTGGCAAAAACCTTAATATTCAAACAACATGTCTACTCCATAGTTAACCTCCTCCTCCTCAAGCCCTAACATCAAGATTCCCATGCTAGACCCTAACAACTTTGAGCTGTAAAAGTTTAACTTTAAGCAGTATCTTCAAATCCATGACCACACCGTATAGGAAATTATTGAATATGGAAACACATTCAATAAGGCTGGCAAGATTGTAGCTGCTATCTTGGCAAGATCAACCCCAGGCTCAAGTGAAGCTGATTGAAAAGAACAACTTGAAGACGGGAGAGCTGTCTCAGCTGAGGACATAACAAAGATAAGGAATGACATGAAAACTCTAAGCATCCTTAATCTTTCTTTCGGACAAGCCAATCAGCACAAGTATAGAGGCTATGATTCTTCCAAAGATCTTTGGGCAGCTCTTCAAGTTGCTTATGGTGGTAATGATGATATTGCCTTAGAGAAAAAGAAGTAACTCTTGCATGAGTATGTTGTATTTAAAGCCCTTCCCAATGAAAAGCTAAGTGGAGTGAGAAGCCGTCTTCTTGACATTACAAGCAATTTGTCATTTATGGGAATAGTACATGTTGATGCTGATATCATTACCACTTTCCTTAAAAGTCTTGGTGATGCATGGAAGATTGAAGCAAGGTCTATGATTGCTAATAAAATACTCATAAAAGTTCCACCTTTGATGATGTTTATAATAAACTGAGGCTTGTAGAAAGTGAAATCCTTTTAGATCAAGGAAGTAAGTATACCAATGGTAATATGGCCTTCTTCTCACATAGTGAAGGTCAATTAAATCAAAGAGAGTCATACATGCACCCCGTTACTGGATCACCTTGTGTCATTATTGGATCAAGCTTTGTCAGCGCCTCACATCCAGACGCTGACACATACAATGTTGACTCACCAAGAGTTAAGCCTGCTGGTATTGATCTAGATACAGTGTGTGCATACATTAATTCATTGCCTAATGGTTCAGTGATTAAAAGAGATGGACATAAAGTGGAATATGGCACTTGCTAGCCTGGGGGCGAATAGATGGAATAGAAGGTTCAGGAAGAAGATGACTTTTAATGCTAAAGACACTGCTGGTTTGATAAATCCAAGGTTGAGTGTTACAATTGCCATAGAATGGGTCACTTTATGAGAGAGTGTAGATCTCCTAGAAGATCTGATGCTGGAAAGCCTTCAAGTAAAATCATCAAGGTTGAAGATACAAAAACTATGGTTTCCATGCAAGACATAGATGGTGTTGGCTTGGATTGGAGCTTTTTGGCCAAGGATGAGGAAGAGAACAAGGCTTTGATTGTAGAAAAGGAAGAAGAGGAGCATGTTCACTATGCTCTCATGGCACATTCTTCATCTTCATCAGACAATGAGGTATATGATGATGCATTTTGTAGTAAGGGTTGTCGTCTAAACACTAAAAAGCTTAACAAAGAAGTTCTAAAATTACAACAGATGTTGTTAATGAAAGATGCAAGTTATCTAACTATCAACTTTCTCTTACTCAAACTGAAAACACTATGGCTGAATATAAGAAAATGGAGTTTGACCTAAAAGATCAAATCAATATTTTAACTCATGATTTAAATGCTAGTGTTGATGTTAGAAACATTTTGGAAAGATCCAATGGTATTTTAGAAGCTAAGTAAGATGAGGCTATCAAAAACAAAGATAATGTAGATCTTAAAATTCAAAAATTTGATAGAGCTTCACAAACCCTAGAAAAATATATTAGTGAACAAAGGGATTCTAGGGATAGGAGTGGGATTGGGATGAAAGAGTATGCTGGTGTTCCACCACCTACTGGGAACTTTTATGGTGTCCTTAGAAAGGATCTGTCTTCGACTGGTATTCCAGAACTCCAAGAAGAGGAATTTATTCCTCCACCTAGAGTTCTTACCCCAGTAGAGGAATACAAGCATAAATTAATAGATTTAGACCAATGGAAGAAAGCCAACCCTACTTTGTTTGTTAAGGGTGGCATGCTTAGTGACAGCCCAAATGAGTCTACACCCATAAAAGTGACCAATCCTATTACTGGCAAGTCTGTTGACCTTGGCTTAAACGTTGATATAAAACCTAGTATTAAATATACAGAAATGTATAGAAAATCTAGGTCACCAAAAAGTCAAATTAGTGATAATAGGACAGGTTTCTTTTCATCTAACCTAGAGCTATGCCTAGAAAAGCCTATTATACTTGTGGAAGTTTTTCACATTTATCTTATAAGTGTATCAACGCTTCAAAGGTCAACGCTGATAGAAAGTCAACCATGGTCAAACCCAAACCTTTTGTCCAGCAAAGTCCACAAGTCATTAGACCAACCCCATTCTTTACTAAAGGGTCTAATACTTATGGACAAAGGTCTTTTCAGAAGACCAATACGTGGTCTAACAGACAATGGGTTCCTGTAGCAAACCCTAGGTTAAACGCTGACAAGGGTAATTTCAGCGTTGACAAGAACAAATTAAATGCTGATAGGAATGTTTCCAACGTTGCTAGACCAAGTAATGCCAAATACTTGCAACCAAAGGCAAAGGGGTCTAAAGCTTCTTCTAGCTTATTTTGGAGACCTAAACAAGTTCAAAACCCTAATTCAGATGGGATTTCTATGACCTGTAACAGATTTCAGTATATTTCAAAGGTCATAACTAAACCAATTAGGGTTAATTGGGCGTTTCATCTAAAAAGGGATGAACAAGGGGTTGTCATAAGGACCAAGTCTATTCTTTTTGAACAACCAAATGAATCCAAGTCTGCTCAGGTTTGGGTTCCCAAAAAAACTAATTTGTTTTCTTTATGTGTAGGGCATTCAAAAGCAGGTTAATGATTATGGCTATTGGGATAGTGGATGCTCTAGGTACATGATAGGGAAGGAAGACTACTTAACAAACTTCACTCCCATTAAAGATGGTGACAAAGTGTACTTTGGAGGCAGATATGGAACTATCACTAGCAAAGGCACTCTTATCACCAACAATTTGCGTTTTGAGAACGTGTTTTTGGTAAAAGAACTTGACTATAATCTTTTTAGTGTATCACAGGTGTGTGATAACAAAAATAAGGTTCTTTTCATTGTTACTGAATGCTTGGTGTTGAGCAAGGATTTTAAAATACCAGATGAGAAATTCATTGATTATAGAACACCTAGGCATAAGGACATTTATAATGTGAATCTTAATGGAATTAGGATGAAATAATTTGTCATGTCTATATGCTAAGGCTTCAGTTGACGAGAGTAATCTTTAGCACAGAAGGTTAGGGCACATTAATTTTAAGAACATAAATAGACTTTTGAGACATGGTTTAGTTGATGGTTTCCCTGAGAAGGCCTTCCACAATGACCATTCTTGTGTTGCATGTCTTAAAGGCAAACAACACATAGTCTCCTTTAAGTCTAAACCTGTGCATTCTAGTTCTAAACCACTTCACTTGCTGCATATGGACTTGTTTGGTCCAACTAATATAGAAAGCTTAAATGGTAAATCTTACTATTTTGTCATCACTGATGATTTTTATAGATTTACTTGGACTTTCTTTCTAGCTTTGAAAAGTGACACTGCTGATACTTTGATTAACTTTATTACCCAACTAGAGAAAAAGATTGGGAATGAGGTTAAGATACTAAGAAGTGATAATGGTGGTGAGTTTAGAAATAAGCTGTTAGATGAATTTTGTGCCAAGAAAGGGATTACTAGACACTTTAGTGTAGCTAGATCCCCACAACAAAATGGGGTAGCTGAGAGAAAGAATAGAACCCTCATAGAAGCAACTAGGACTATGTTGGCTGATGCTCACTTTCCCATAGCATTTTGGGCTGAGGCTGTGAATACAGCTTGTTATGTTCAGAATAGGGCATTAATTAACAAGATTCATAACAAGACACCTTATGAGCTATTTTGGGGTAGGAAACCAAATATTGGTTTTCTTAAACCCTTTGGTTTTCATGTAGTTGTTTCAGACACTAGTGATGCCTTAGGAAAGTTTAGTGCTAAAGGTGATGAAGGCTACTTTATGGGTTATTTTGTGCAGAGTAGAGGATATAGAGTTTACATTAAGAAAGAAAAACGTATACTTAAAAGGTACATGTTAGGTTTTTAGAAAGTAAACCTAGTGATCCTGAGAGTGGTCCAAATTGGTTATTTGACTAGGAACCTCTATCTAGAACATTGAATTATCTGTTTGTTACTAATCCAGACATTGTGAATGTAACTTCAAATGTTGTGGAAGAACCAATTGTTGAAATTTCTGGTATACAGGTTGATAAGGAGGTTGGATCACAAGCAAAAAAATCAACACCCATACTTGAGTATGTTACCATTCCTATATGGATAGATGCATTTGCTGCTACTGTTGCTGCTGGAAAAGAGAAAGGTGGCCCACAAGTATCACCAGTTGAAAACATGCATGATTCTTCAAACGCTGACAGAGGAAAAACTGGCGCTGACAAGACAAATTCAGGCGTTGATGGCTCAAACGTTGACAACCCTAATTCAGGCGTTGACAACTCTTTTGACCATTTATTCTCTTCCAATAATTTTGAACAAGATGAACCTTCAAATAGACATGGTGAGGTTCATTTAGATGCTGATGAAAGAGAATTTGAAGAGGATATTGGCAACTTGGAGACTGAGATTGATGATAATACAATTATTGAAGGAGGAGTACTTACATCTACTATGAAGAATCATCCTTATTCTCTCATTATAGGTGATGTGATGACTCCTGTACAAACTAGAAGGTCTCATCAGAACCATGGAGGATATATTGCAAACATTCACAAGAAGGTTGATACCCCTCTTGTTCAAGCATGTTTGTTTGCCTGTTTTCTGTCAAAACAGGAACCCAAGAAGATATTTGATGCTCTCAAAGAACCAAGTTGGGTGGAAGCAATGCAAGATGAGCTTCACCAATTTGCTATTCATGATGTTTGGGAGTTAGTTGATTGTCCCAGACATGTCAGACCTATTAGGACAAGATGGGTTCTTAGAAACAAAAATGATGAGAGAGGAATTGTGGTCAGAAACAAGGCACGTTTAGTTGCTCAAGGAATACACAAGAGGAAGGGATAGACTATGAGGAGGTCTTTGCACCTGTTGTAAGGATTGAGGCAATAAGGATTTTTCTAGCCTATGCTTCTTGCATGGGATTTACAGTCTAACAAATAGATGTGAAGAGTGCTTTTCTTTTTGGCACAATTGCAGAGGAGGTTTATGTAATGCAGCCTCCTGGTTTTGAAGATTCAGAACATCCAGACAAGGTGTATAGAGTGAAGAAAGCTATGTATAGACTTCATCACGCCCCAAGAGAATGGTATGGTACATTGTCCACCTATCTGGTGGAAAAGGGATTCAAAAGGGGTACCATAGATTAGACTTTACAAAGAAGACTGGTAAGGATTTCTTACTTATACAAGTCTATGTGGATGATATCATCTTTGGCTCTTCTAGTCCAAAGATGAGTGAAAAATTTTCCAAACTCATGACAGACAACTTCAAGATGAGTGCAATGGGGGAGATGAACTTATTTCTAGGGTTACAAGTTCAGCAGAAAGAAGATGGTATCTTCATCTCTCAAGACAAATACGCAGCAGAAATCTTGAAGAAGTTTGGCTTTTATCCACATGAGAAAAGGGCTAGCATACCCATGGGATAGGGAACACCCTTAGGGAAAGGTTGGAGATGGAAAAGAGGTGGATGTCAGGCATTATAGATCAATGATTGGATCATTGATGTATCTCACAGCTTCAAGACCGGACATTATGTTTGCTGTGTGTGCATGTGCACGCCATCAAGTGACTCCTAAAGAGTGTCATCTTCATGCTATCAAGAGGATTTTTAGGTATCTTAGGTGCTATCCCACATTGGGATTATGGTAAGCTTATTTTATATTCAGACAGTGATTATGGGGGTGACAAGTTTGATAGAAAATCCACAACTGGTGGATGCCAATTTCTTGGGAGTAGTTTGATATCTTGGCAATGCAAGAAACAAACAGTGGTGGCCAATTCTACAACTGAAGCAGAGTATGTAGCTGCAGCTGCTTGTTGTGGACAAGTCTTATGGATTCAGAACCAGCTGTTAGATTATGGGTATAATTTCATGCATACCAAGATTTTTGTAGACAATAACATTACTTTATGCATTATTAAAAATCCTGTACATCACTCTAAAACAAAACATATAGAAATGAGACATCATTTTATAAGAGATTGTTTTGAAAAAGGATTAATACAACCAGATAGGGTTGACACAGAGGAAACTGTGGCTGATTTATTAACTAAACCTTTTGATACTGGAAGATTTCAATCCTTGGTAACCAGTATTGGAATGATCAATCTTACTTAATATGTGTTTTGGGAACTTATTGTAAAAGTATGTACAGGATATGCATTTGTTATTGGTCTTTGTATAAAATTAGATTTTCCACTTTATTTGTCTAACGCTGACAAAGGTTATTTTAACGTTGACAAGTGTTAAATTGACGTTGTCAGCAACATGTTAGTTTTATGGTTTTTGATCTAATTATGCAGGCGTTGTTAGCATTGTACAAATGGATACAAAGTTGCATATGGATTCTTGGAGCATTATTGGAGCATGTTTCAGTTTATGGATGATGGTTGGAATATTTATATTCCTATCTTGACATAAATTTTTATTTCATGCATTTTATTTGGCATCTTACGTATCCTAGTTTAAGGGGAGGTTTAGGAAACCTTTAGGACTTTCTGGGTATTCATATAATACTCTTATCACAATTCTAGATTGTGTACACTAGTGAGTATGAATTAGTTTACTAACTCATGAGGTACTGTATCATGCAAAGTTGATATACTATGCACGCTACCAAGACTTTTTGGCCTAGAATTGGATGTGGTATGTTGGGAGACTTGGGTATAATTTTTATTGCGCTTACCTGGGAAGTCACAAAGGATTTTATGAGATAACTTCATTGTTAAGAACATTGGTTAGCAAGGGACACTTGAGGACAATTATGTCTATCTTACTTAAGCAAGTGTGCATGATTGGACAGTGCTTGCCACCCAGAGTAATTTTCAGTTTATAGGTTATCTTCACTAGGATAAATCACTTTGTTAAGGTCCTTTTTCATTTTTAATATTTTTATTTTTGGACGTTGACAGATTTATTTCCAAACGTTGTTAGGACCAATTTTGATGTTGACATGGTTTATTCCAACGTTTACAAGAATATAACCGTTGGGCGTTGATAGGTTATTTTCTACCGTTGACAACCATTGGGTCCTACCCAGTTGTTATTTTTGACGAAAATTTGTGCCGTAATTTTAGGAGTTGGTAACTTTTTATTAATGCACAAGATAACTACCTCATTTTTTACCAATCACATGTGCCTACCTCTCCTATATATTTGGCTCATTATTTTGAAACAGGGTAACTGCTTATTCTTGTCTAACTAAATTTTCACACATATTCATCTTTCATAGCATTTCACACAACTTTCTACATCAATGGCGCCTAAGTTTAAACCGAGTGATTTGGTATTGGGTTTCAGAAGTCAGCATAATATGATTGCCTATTTGGAGGCTGACAACACTCTGTTTCCTCAATATACTCAGATGGTGGAGTATTTAAATGTATCCCCAATAAGGTATGCACTTTCTCATGCTCCTCTTGTCCCTGTCACTCATATTAAGCAGTTTTGGAATACTGTGACTTCCTTAACGATTAATAATGTGACTACATTGACTGCTATAGTCCATGGGCGTTCATGGGTGGTTACTGAAGCCTTGGTTCGCCAGGCTTTGGATCTTAATGATGAAGATGTTATAACCACCCTACCCATTGGTGAGCTAGAACAAGGACTTCACGCTTTGGTTTATCCTTTCTGTGAAGAGGGATTTTTAAATAAATATTCAAAACAGGAATTTCCCCCAGCTTGAAGTACTTAATACATGTCATACTTCAATGTTTGAGTCCCAAATGTACTGCACACAATGAAATTAACAGATCAATTGGTAGTGCCATTGTGTGTATTGCAACAGGGCAAAAATATAATTTTTCTAAAATGATTTTTGATGACATGTGTAAAAACAAGGGTAGCAAGATGACTGTGGCTTACCCAAGATTTTTGCAAATGGTTTTTGATGAACAAAGGTATTGCACCAGGGATCATGATGATTTTTATTCAATCCCGGTGCAAAAGAAAGCTATTTTTGGAAAGATGAATTCACCCCCACACAGAGACTTACCCCTTACCCAAGCCATGCTTGCTGTTATTGCAGCAGCACAACCTCAACCTGACCCACTACCACAACTGGACCCATTACCTGTACCATCACCATCACCACAACATATGGAAATTGACCAAGATAACTTCAACGCTGACACGTTAAATGTTGGCGTTGACACTCAAAATCCAAACGCTGACACCCTTTTACAACAAACCCAAACACCCCTTAACCTCCAAACTGAAACCGAATCCACATCATCTTCTTCACCCCCAGACATTAGGATGGAAAAACGCCAAAGGACTATTGGAGTGTTCTCCTCTGGTGGTCCAAGCCATGTTGCAGAGAGAACCACCACCACAAGTGTGGTTGGTGATATGGGTGGGGCTAGGACTATTGGTACTAGCTTAGATGCAGGTCAAGCCAGTCCTAACATCATTAAGACCCCATCCATGCCCCATGAATCTACTTTGGGAGGTCAAATTCCCATTCTAGAGGAGGGCAGATTGGAACCCTATACATTGTTGGAATTGACGGCTGTCTGCATTAGCTTGCAAAAGCAAAATACAGACCTTGTACATACTGTCTCTACACAAGGCCTTGAACTCAAGCAATTGAGGGAGAGGATTGTTATTTTAGAAGGTGTTAACCATAGGCGTAGAGTGGAGGATTCTTCCAAAGGGGAAGATGAGCATATATATGTGAGTGACAAAGGCTCACATGAAGGAGAATATTTGGGTATAGCTGAAGCTCTAACAGATTTGAAGAGGCAACTAAGTTTTGATGTTTCATTGGTTACCCCTACAAATTTGAATTTATCTTTTACTGAGATGATGGAGCAGTTCACAAGAAGCGCTGACAAGAGTAAGGTGAGCGTTGATAAGCAGATTTTTGACGCTGATAAGCCAAGCACTGATAAGAGTAAGCTAGGCGTTGACACACAGGTTTTGGACGTTGATAGACCTGCAGGTATGGCTGATGTATTCCAGTCATCAGCTATCATCAAGGAAGTGTCTTCACAGGTACCATCATCCTCTTTACCCATCATTGATACATTAGATAAGGGTAAAGGCATTATGGTAGAAACAGTGGTTCCCAAGGATGCAGCTAAAGTAAAATTTGATTCAATGTTGGCTGCACAACTTGATAAAGAAGATAGGATGAAGGAGACTGCTGTTGAGAATAAGGAAAGCAGTGGTGATGAGAGCACAGATTCAAGTGTCATAATTATTGAAGAACCAGAGAGGCTTGAATATGGTGATGAGTTAGCAAGGGAAAAGCTTGCACAGTTGAAGAATTAGGTAGATTATGATATGCCTGAAGTTGCTTAGATGTACTTTGCATGGGAGAACAAAGTAATGGAAAATCCATACATGACTTTATCAGATCAAATTTGGGGTTTGGAAATTCTACTTAGAGTTCAAAGAGATTGCAAGGTGATTCTGAAGTATAAAGCTAGCAAGGTTCTTGAACAGACCAAGACAGAAAGAAAGGAGCTCTATTACAGGTTGCTCAGATGTCATCAAACAGGTTGGACTTTTAAAAGGTTGCAGGGATTGTCTTTTGATGAATTGGAATATAAGGCTTATCCTATATGGGCAAAGGTGCAAGAGCATAATACTATTAGGCTTCTTTCAGATGAAAGAAAGGAAGAACTTGCAGAAGAGATGGAGATCCAAAGGGCTTTGATTACACCAAGACCATTGAATAAGGGAGTTCCACTTGAGTTTCCACCAAATTTGGATAGAGTGAATACCATTGAAGCTGTTATTAGAAAGAGTATTAAGCTCTCATCCTTGGAAGCTTCAAATATGGTAGAAGTATTACCTCATGATTCCAGAAACCCTATAGTTAGCTATGAAGAAGATGCAAGTGGGTTTTGGATGGTTGGAAGATATGGGAAAGAGGTACATACATTTACTACTTTGATGTCTTTGTTTGCAAGCCTGGATAGGGAAGACTTGACAGACCTTTGGAGGTTGATGCAGGCCAAGTATGAGACTGAAGGACCTACTTCAGTCAATGGAATAAAGATTTGGTCAACATTCAAGAGAATGTGTACACCAGATGAAGAAGATCCAGTTTGGAAGGATCTTGATGATGATATCAGTGGACTTCAATGGCGTTTGTATTCAGCAGCTGGAGTGTATCATTTAAGTACTACTATGTTTTCTGAGTATCTTCTTGGGGATGCTGAGTATCCGATGTCCAAAGAAGTTTTGAAGAAAATGACGACAACACAGCTGGAAATGAATTACTCAAGTGACGTGGCCAAAGATTTGATTAGGATTATTTATTTCCAATTTGATAAGATTTGTATGAATCCTCCTAGTACTTAGTTTTTATTCAGAAACTTGATTACTAGAGTAGATATCAAGTTTAGGGGAGGAATGTTTGGAATAAAATATAGCCAAGACACTTGGACGCTGACAAGAGCATTTTGGACGTTGATAGGAAGAAATCAAGCGTTGACAGGACAAGCATTGACAGAAATAAGTCAAGCGTTGATAAGAATAAGTCAAGCACTGATAGAAGACTTAGTCTACACGTTTTATGTTTCTTTTATGTTTCTAGTAAAGATATGTTCGACAATGTATTCTTTATGTTTATCTTTACCTAAAATAGCTGATACGTAGACTCTTGTACAAGGCTCTTTAATCTATAAAAGGAGGCCTTTAGGTTTTAGTTCAATATATATGTTTTACACTTTCATTGTACGCAAGTTCGATTTATCAATAAAAGTGAAAGTTTGGTTATCTTGTTTGTGTTTTCTTGTTTAAGTATTAATTCCGCATAATACTTGAATTGTTACATATACAACAAAGTTTCTCTACGTGTTTAACTTGATTTAATCTCGTTAAAACAAGCTAAATCGATCTAAGTTTGGGATTAACAAAAATGACAAATCAGAGTTTTCAAACGAATATGATCTAGTCTTAGAAGAATGTCTCTCCAAATATATTTTGTGTGTTATTATCCAATCTTGTGCTGAGATCGATGAATATTCTGATGATGCATGCAAATATCTTGATAAGATCAAAGAGTGTGAATGACATGAAACTGAGCTTTCGAAACGTAAAGAAAATGTTGATAAAAAGGCTTTTGAGTTACTTCAACGCAAAACTTATTTCCTTCAAAAACATTGTCATTTTCTTGAACTTGCTTTTCAAAAATACATCGGATGTTTTCCACATGATAATAAATTGCAAGAAAAACTTTCCCAAATGTGTCGAGAAATGAATGAAATGAGTTTGGAAATTAAAGATTTGAAAACTCAGTTACAAGAAAGGAACATAGCGATCGAAGAGTTGAAGAAACTCGTCGCTAAGATGGATGGAAAAATTGTGGAACCTAGCGTTAAGAAACCTGTTGTAAGACAACCCAATGTGCATAAAGTGACTAAACCCCCTGTCTTGGGAAAACATATGTTTTCTCCAATTCTGCATTTGCAACACCTGAGTTGGCCCCCAAGACGGTTGGGATGGATAGGTTACCACAAATTACTCCCAAAACACATATTCGATCACAAAGCATTAAGAACACAAATGTGATTAAATAAGGAATGTATAGATTGGCCACTAAACCCACACACAACAAATAAAGGCAATCACCTCAGACTTCTAGAAACACTAATAGACGTGTGTCTTTTACTATAAGAGTAGTCCCCATTGCTAGTGTTATCCAGACTCAGCTTAAGAGCACTCGAATGAATGAAAAGGTTTGGCAAAACAAAAGTCAAGGGAAGATGAAGGAAGTAGAAGACCATCCTAGGAATTTCAATGTTTCTAAGAATAAAACGTCAGTAATCACATGTAATAACGATTTGAATGATTCGACTTTGAATGCTTTAAATGTTAAGTTTGTTTGTGTGAAATGTAGAAAAAAATGTGCCAATGCTAATCATGCTATGTGTGTTTTGAATAATGTCAAAGGCGTAGATACTAGAAATAAGAAGCAACTTGTGATGCCTATTAGTGTTAGAAAACCCAAACGTAAAGTGAACCATTCTGGTGCAACCCCCCTAAGAAAAGTATTGCATCAGAGTCCGCAAGTGATAATTCTAGAAGCAGAATTAAGGAATTATATGAGTCTGCTAGCAAGTCTTGGAATTGGTGGTTTGCTATTTAATGTTCTCTATGATATAAATGGATGCCTATGGTTTGGACTCAAAATGTGACAACGAGTGTTAGCGTGCCTTTAAGTGTTGAAACTAGGGAAACTAATGATTCGGAAATCACAACTAACATAGAATACAATTTAGCAAATGTTCCATCATGTTCTAATTCTTTTGCAGGTGATCAAAATAATTCTCTTCATAGTGGACTCCGGATGCATGAAGCACATGACATGGAATCTCAAGCTTCTAATTAACTTTGTGGAGAAGTTCCTAGGTACGGTCCGATTCAAAAATTATCAATTTGCACTAATCCTAGGATATGGAGATTTGGTTCAAGGGAATATCACAATCAGAAGGGTTTACTACGTCAAAGGGCTCAATCACAATCTTTTCTCGGTTGGTCAATTTTGTGATGCGGATTTGGATGTTGCTTTTATAAAGAAGACATGTTTTGTTCGTGATTATGATGGGAATGACTTACTTACTGGTTCACGGGGTACTGATCTCTACACTATATCACTTCAAGACTCCACTTTCTCAACTCCAATCTGTTTCATGGCTAAAGCTTCAACGACTCAAGATTGGTTATGGCATCAACGATTATCTCATCTAAATTTTGATACCATCAACTTGCTTTCCAAGAAAGATATTGTGAGAGGCCTTCAAAACTTGAAATTCATCAAAGATCATCTTTGTTCTTCTTGTGAGCTTTGTAAAGCTAAACGGAGTAGTTTCAAGACAAAGACTAAACCAAGCTCTAAAGTACGGTTAGATCTTCTTCATATAGATTTGTGTGGCCCTATGCGTGTTCAAAGCATCAATGGGAAGAAATATGTTATGGTAATTGTACATGACTAATCAAGGTACACGTGGACTCACTTATTGAGGTCTAAGGATGAAACACCCGAAGTTCTCATCAACTTCCTTAAGCTGATACAACGTGTTCTTCGAGCTTAAGTAAAAGTGGTACGTACTGACAGAGGCACGAAATTCTTGAATTCAACTCTGAAGAATTCTTTTGAAGCCGAAGGGATTGAACACGAAACATCTATTGCTAGAACACCTGAACAAAACGGCGTTGTTGAAAGACGAAACCGTACATTGGTTGAGGCTGCTCGAATATTATTATCCGCTTCAAAACTACCACTATTCTTTTAGGCCGAAACGTGTCAACCGCATGTTACACTCAAAACCGTTCTTTAATTATCCCAAGACACTAAAAGACACCATATCACATAATTAATGATCGAAAACCTTAACTCAAAGACCTTCATGTTTATGGTTGTACGTGTTACATAATTCGAGATGGTGAAAATCTGGACAAGATGACAGAGAAAGGTGATGCATGCACTCTAGTGGGATATTCAACTCAATCTAAGGGATATAGAGTGTATAACAAGAGAACAAAATTATAGTAGAGACTATTCATATCAGATTTGATGAATTACAAGAGATGGCACTTGAACAAAGCAGTTTAAGTACTGATCCACAACGACAAAAGACTTATGTACACAACCGCATGAAACTCGGAACTCAAGACCACAGCAATGAACCGTCAAGTTCAAAGTTGGTTCCTGAACATGTTCCAAGAGCAGATATGACAGTGGACACGACACTTGAAGAGTTAGAAATGTTATATGGACCAATGTTTGATGAATATTTCACGGGAGAGAAACATGTTGTATCAAAGTCTTCGGCTGTCACTCATGATAAGAATGATGATACCGACCATCGTCAACAAAAGGATACAACTTCATCTACTTCAATACGGGTTGCTACAGATTTACCTCCTCAGAATATCACATCAACAATCGATTCTACAACATCCACAACCTTGGTTTAAAAATGCGTTTTGCGATCCATTGCGGTAAAGGTCCCAAAAGTCATTGCGTGATGCGCGATGCGATTGCGATCGCAATTTATACGCGATGCGTTTAGTATAAAAAACTAAAAAAAATATTCAAGTACCAAATAAATGCAAGAAATTTATAAAATAAGTTACTAGCATATTAAAATTAGGCCTATAATCCATTGTAAAACAAATAAATCGAGAGTAAAGCTTGACGAAAAACACTTAGCAAAATGCAGCATACTATATTTTCGTTATTGTGTTTGTTTTAGATTTTTTTCTAACATATATTTTTTTTTAAAAACCTTTAAAATATGTAAGTCTCTTTTTAATGGTTAAAATTTGACAAAAATGGCCTAAGTTCTAGATTGCGACAATTGTCACCGTTGCTAGCAATACACAATTGCGATGAATTGCGGTTTAATGCGAACACATTTTGGGATGACACTGCATTAGGCACCTTGATGCGAAATTTTGAATGCAACACATTGATGCGTGTAATTTGCGCAATGATGCGCGCATTTTTAAACCAAGTCCACAACTACTTTCATTTCTCTAGAGAACACAAATCAAGCAGACAATGCATTATCTAACGATGACGATTTTCATAACCCATTCGGTACATCGGTACATGAAACTAGAGAGTCTTCTACTCGCCATGTTGATCCGTCAATTATGTATACATTCTATCAACGACATCCTTCAACACATCATTGGACCAGAGATCATCCTTTGGTTCAAGTAATTGGAAACACTTCACAGCCTGTTCGTACAAGACGACAATTTGAAACCGATGGCGACGTTTGTATGTTTGCACACGTCATGAGTACAGCTGAACCGAAAAACATCAAAGAGGCCATGGCTGATCATGCTTGGATTGAATCGATGACGGATGAACTTCAACAGTTTGAAAGACTTAAAGTCTGGGAACTTATTGACAGACCATATGATGTAACACCATTAAATCTTCGATGGATCTGAAAAACAAGATGGATGAAGAAAACAAGATCATCAAGAACAAAGCTAGGCTAGTGGCTAAGGGGTATGGCCAGAAAAAGGGAATTGATTTTGAAGAATCATTTGCACCAGTAGCTCGTATGGAAGCTGTCAGGATTTTCCTTGCTTATACTGCACATAAGGGATTCACAGTCTATCAAATGGATGTAAGGACGACATTTCTTAATGGTCCTTTGAAGAAAGAAGTCTATGTCACGCAGCCGGAAGGATTCGTTAATCCTCATTATCCTGACAAGGTGTATTGTCTCCACAAAGCACTTTATGGACTCAAGCAAGCTCCAAGGGCGTGGTACGATGAGCTCTCGAAATTTCTGATATCCAAAGGTTTCTCAAAAGGTTCCATTGATCTAACTATGTTTACTTATAAATATGGGGATGACATTTTGCTTGTGTAGATTTATGTTCATGACATTATTTTCGGGTCTACAAACCCAAAACATTCAAAAATTTTTGAAAAAGTAATGCACAACAAATTTGAAATGTCAATGATGGACGAACTAAAATTCTTTCAAGGAATTCAAGTTCACTAACTCCCAAGTGGTATCTTTATAAACCAATCTAAGTATTGCAAGAGATAATCAAAAAGCATGGTATGACTTCATGAGACCCTGTTGGGACACCATTATCAACCACATCGTTAGATGCTGACTTGGAGGGAAATGCCATAGATCAAACGAGACATCGTTCAATGATCGGCTCCCTCATGTACTTGACAACAAGTAGACCCGCTATTTCACATGCTACGTGTTATTGTGCACAATATCAAGCACGACCCACTGAAAAAAGCACATCAAGGAGGTTAAACGGATCTTTCAGTACCTCAAGAATATCATTCATTTGGGACTATGGTATCCGAGGGAAACCGGTTTCTTTCTAACGGCCTATTCAGATTCTGATCATGCAGGGTATCTTGATATACGAAAAAGTACTTCAGGTGGTGCACAATTCCTAGGTCAAGATAAGCTCGTGGGATGGTCTTCCAAGAAGCAGGATTGCACGTCACTTTCATCAGCCGAAGCGGAGTATGTGTCTCTATCTGCGTTTTGTGCTGAAGTTCTTTGGATGAGAACACAACCCACGGATTATGGCTTCCACTTTGATAAAGTACCTATGTACTGTGACTCAAAGTCCGCCACAGCCATCTCCTGCAATCCGGGTAAAACATTCCCGCACGAAGCACATTGATGTCAGATACCACTTCATAAAGGAACAAGTTGAATGAGGTATCATTGAACTATACTTTGTTGGAACTGATTACCAATTAGCCGACTTGTTTACAAAATCTCTGTCGAATGATAGGTTTGAGTACCTCGTTAGGCAAATTGGTATGAGATGTTTGACTCCAACAGACCTGGAGATTCTGGCAAAGGTGTCTGCTTGATTCGTCTATCAAACATCTACTTGTACATATCTGTGAAAAGAAAAATACAAAATATAAAACATATAAAAACAAAACACAAAATTAAAAATCTTTCAAAATCCAAAAATATTCTTCTCGACATGTCTTTCAATATCGATAATATGGACGTGCCTAGAAATGTCGCTCAATAACGACACGGGTGTGTACATAAAGCTCGAATGAAAGTTGTAAATATTTTTTAAAACATGTCATTTCTATTTTTAATAAAGAAAAATGTCTATTTTGGACAATTTTTCCAACAACGGGTAGAGCAATCTATCTTGGGTTGAGCTTGTCACCAAACATTCAACGTTTTGAGCTCAACATAATGGCTTGTAATCACTTTCATATTGCAACCCGGATCTATATTCACGGGGGAGTGTAAGATTTAGTGCGCTTACCCTCAGCAAAAGAAGTTAAATCTTCTTACACTTGAGTGGATTTGTCAAGACATTCAAAGTCTAAGAACTCAAGTTTATGCTTTAGAAAAACCTCTTCGCCAAAAAGAAATGGATTTTTTCAAAAAGCGTTGAACACAACTTTTTCAAGAATTTCTCAATGATTATTGAAAATCTTTCAAAAAATTGTATGTTCAACAACTCCCATCCTCAAAAAGCGAAATGTGGATCACATCCTCACAATAACAATTCAATTGGATCAATTTTTTAGGGGGAGCTTTAATATTAGGGATTTTACCTCGTATAAAAATTATCGCCTCGTCTCGATTCGAATTGAAAAAGGATTTAATGTGTGACTCAGTCGTTCTTGGTGAAAAATGGAAGAAAATCATTATCTAATTTAAACTAAATATAAATGTAAAAAGGTAAATGTAAATGTTGTTGAGTAAAGGGAAAGTAAAACAAGAATAAAGCTTGCAAATATTAACCTAAAAATTAAAGACTTTGAATATTAAATGACAAAAGTTTTATAAAAACTAAAACTGAAAATAAATCTAAGATAAAATAAACTTAAAACTGTAAACTAACTTCTTCGGGAAAACAATAAAATTCGGAAAAACAATAAAATTCGGAAAAACTAGGAATTTTTGGAATAATAGCCTAATTCGGAAAAACACCACTATTTCGGATAAAACTACTTAATTCGAAAAAACAAGTTATCTTCGGAAAAATCAAGATTTTCGGAATAACTAACTAAATTCGGAGTTTACCTGTTTTTCGGAATAATCAAGATTTTCGGAAAAAGACATATTTTCGGATAAAGAGTTAAATTCGGAATAATGTAAAATTTCGGAAAAACAAACAATTTCGAAAAAAGGAAAATCTTCAGAAAACACTAATTATTTCGGATAAAATAGTTATTTCGGAAAAGAAAGAATTTCAGACAAAAAGGAAAATTTCGGAATAATCATTATTTTCGGAATAAGAAAAAATTTCGGATAAAAAGAATTGAGGAGAGGATTTTCGGATTAAACTTTTTCGGAAAAAGGGGTGATTTTCGGAATTTAAAACCCTTTTCCGAAAATAGTACACTGAAACGAACAGTAACAGAGAAAACTAAAATAAGCTAAAAATAAGCACAAATCAAATAAGCAATTAACCAAAACTTAATCTAAACAAATTTTAAGAAAAACTAATTAAACCACAAATCAAAAACTTGAAAAACACTAATTAAAATAAAATTAAAAATAAATTTTTAGTAAAATTAAACTATTAAAACACTTAATCAAAAATAAACAAAATCAACCAATAAGCACTAAACACAATAAGCTAAAACAATCAAACACATCAAAACCAATAAGCATAATCAATCAAAAATATCAATCAATCAATAAGCATAAAGATTAAACTACATGATTAATAAAATGAAGACAATAGATTAAAAAGAAAGGAAGAATGAGAATGATTAATGAAAAAGCTTGAAATTAAATTAAGATTAAGAGATTCAATACAAGATTAATGTAAAAGCTTAAAACATATAAAGAAAAGCTATAGAGAGAAAGTAATATTAACCTACTCCTAAAAATAAAACTAAAAACTACTAATTAACTACCCCTCCTTAATGAAGTC
Organism: Glebionis coronaria; assembly: GCA_025667525.1. Lineage (NCBI taxonomy): Eukaryota > Viridiplantae > Streptophyta > Magnoliopsida > Asterales > Asteraceae > Glebionis > Glebionis coronaria. The sequence continues at coordinate 671,277 of JANFOE010000399.1, forward strand.
TTTAAGGACTATATATAGGAGGAGGAAAATGTGTTGATTCTTTCTTCTTTCTTCTCGTCTTTTCGTCTTTTAAATTCTTCGACTTTCTCGACGTTGTCTTGGGATTTGTCGATATAAATTGAACTCGTCTTATAATTTTCTTCTTTTATTAGACTTGGTTCTTCGACTTCATTAAACTTCTTCCGTCTTTTGAATTTTTCTTCGATAAATCTTCATAATAGGCCTTGGACTTCCGTTCTTTTTGCACTCTTGATCTTTTGACTTCGTCTTTTGTCTTTTTCTTCGATAAAAGTCCGTGAAAGCCCGTGTTTTCTTCCTTTATCATCTCTTGGTCCTAAAACACAATAAAAACACAAACCACGCATAATTCCGACTTTTATGACATTAAATATACGCTTTGGCTTGGTTATTATTATAATTAAGTGGTAAAAGGATGGGTGTTTTCACACCTATCAAATCCCCTACACTTGACCATTGCAATGCCCTCATGCAATGCATTAATTACAAAGAAAGATTTACATTTTCCATCATAATTAACCCACCTTGGCCTTTATTAAATACAAGACATTAAGGAAACGCAAAAAGATAGAAGTTAACAAAATAGTTGAAGGAAGAAAACAAGTAAAGAGATCAAAGACTTACATTAGGGCTTTGGTATGTCATGTTCCCCACACAAAGTTTAAAAACGAGATCATTGTTATTATAAGTTAGCAAACTAACACAAACTCATGTGGCCCAATTATTCACTTAGACCCCCTTATTCCTAGGTGTATCTCTTATATTTTATTGTTGTCTTGAACGATCACGAGGATGCATTATTGACTTATTTTGATAGTTTATTAAGGCCGAAAATAAAGTAGGACGATTTATTAAATAGTTAGCTAAAGGACAAAATCTTTTAAAACTTCTTCTCGGGACCTCATAAAGTTCATATCTTGGCATAACTCGTTTCACAATTTGAGACCTTTCTCGGACCGATATTTGGCATTGACTTCATACTTCGAATCTTGAGAGACGTTCATGAAATAATGGTCTTCTCTTCATAATAGGAATTTCTTCATTTGAAGTTTTGAGAGATTCTTCATACTTGGACCACGACTTCTTCATTTTTCTCTAATTTTATTTGGGATTTTGATGTACAACGATCCGCTTCCTTTTAGGACTTGGATCTATTTATCCTCGTACCTTACTAGGGTCTTTTCGGATAGACTTCTCCATGATCTTTAAGAGAGTATTTGCTTTTCGTCGTGTGTCTCGATCCTTCATTTTTATTTTTGATAAATGATTCTTCACATCACTTTTGGATCTTTAGCAACAAAATGTAACCCTCATGCCTTGTTAGGGCCTTTTCGGACTCGCCAATCTTCGCATCCCGCTTAAATAAATTATGCCTTGCCTATGAAATCTAATTAATACCGAGCAATTTTTAAACGATCTTGTGCTAGAAGCTAAGTAACTTTTCAAATCGTACAACCTTACTTACTACAATTAAATTTATTAACAAGCGATGGGAGAAAAAGCTCATAATTAACTCACATAAATTTATGAAAGAATAACAAACTTAAAATTGACTCTATCATCTCTCGTTCTCTACAATTTAAAATCTCAAGGAATGAGACTCGTGGATGCTTAGCCTATTAAATCAAAGTTTTGGGTTTTCAATCATCTATATGATCTTGCAAATTCTTAGACTTTTTCAAGTTCAGAATTCGTATTTTAAATTTCCCTTGATAAACGACTTTCTAGGATCAATTATAGGAACTTGCGAAAAGTTCTTGTTCTTAACTCGCATGAGTTAAGACTTTCGCGTTTTAAAGTTCCCTATATAAAAGTCTAGTAAAACTTGATTTAAAAACGTTAAGGACACTAGCTAGAGTAAACTTGGATGAGTAAACTCGGGTTGAGTCAAAAGATTATGACGGGCATAATATATCAAGGATATCTAAACTTATTAAAACCATTTATTAAAGTTTATTCTAATGAAAGAAAATTAAGGATAACAAAGGAAAATACTAATAGGCCAAAATAGTTCAAAATTTTTGAAAAATGTCGAAAAATCAATTTTCCGGTTAAAATGAGGACATATACAAGGAAAAGCCCACTTAACTTCGATAGAAGTCCCCCTACACTTAATATAAACATTGTCCTCAATGTTTAAGCATGTAGGAGTAAACTCCCCTACACTTAGGACATTGTGCACGTTGTCTAAATGTCGCTAAGGAAGAGACAACTAAAGTGATTCCTATTTTAATATTAGTATATAAAACAGAGAATCAAAAGAGTTTGGGATAGAACCGGGAAGACGGGAACACGGGATCACGGTCGTCAAATGTCATCAAGAATGTATCTTTGAAAGCTCGAATCCCTACACATCATAAGAAATAAAACAACAAACACATACTAGGGTCTCCCCCTACACTTATGATAAAAAACAGATAAAAAGGATAGATACTCGGGTTGCCTCCCGAGAAGCGCTTGTTTTTGTTCACTGAGTCGTGAGCCTGACTCGACCTTGATTCGCATGGTAAGAAGCTTAAAAAACATCCACCAGGATCAAATACATGGTTTTCGTCCATCAAATAGCACAAGCTTAAGGTGAACAAGACAAGCCAAAGAAGAGTAGGCAAGGTTCCCTTAAGCAATTATTGAGCACGGTGGTAGAAAGTATGATGAAGTGCAAGCATATCTCCATTGTTTCCAAAAAATTTTCCTTTTATTTCATCAGATGGATACTGAGATGGCTTAAAAATTGTGATACCCGGATCGAACACCTTTTCCTTTAGGGGAAAATAAGACTCAGGCTTAGTAGAATTTGATGAAGATTCGCACATAAATCGCACAATCTCATCCGACGAAGGTGGATAGAGAGGTGTCAAAACATAAGTACTACGGATGTTGGTGTCATCCGGTTTCTTCTCCTTTGAAACGGGTTTCTTCATATCCGAAGGAGGATAAAGACCAAAATCAAAGTCCAAAGGAGGAGAATCATTCTCATTGGGGAAGTATGTATTGAGAAAAGTAGCAAAATCTTCCTCAAATGAGTATTCATCCAAAGTATGATGAAGCATTGTTGGTGGAGGATCTTCATCAAAAGTAGGAGCAAGGTCATCATTTGAAGAATCACTCAAAAGAGTATCAACATCATCAAAATCATCATAAGTTGGCATGTCTTTATACTCTGAAGCAAAATTATTATAATCATCCCTATCGGAACTAGAATCATCATCATAAGCATCATAGATCGGTGGAGAATCATAAATTGGTGCGGAATCCAAATTGAAGAGAGAATCATTAGAATCGTCCACATCGTCTTCGAAAAGTGGATTATCATAGCAAGAATCAAAAAGAGGATTGTCATATACAACAAAATCATCAAGCTTAAAACTTTCCAAAGTAGTAGTAAGCTCTTCTTGAAGCACATTAATCATTTTCGTCGATTCTTTTCCATTTGATTTACTTGTAATCTTCCCCATCTTAAAGACTTGTGCATCATTCCCGACCCTTAAGATTAATTCACCTTCGGCAACATCGACTAAAGCTTTTCTGGTTCTCAAGAATGGCCGTCCAAGTATTAACAGAATACGAGGGTACATTTCATAATCAACAACAACAAAATCGACCGGAAAAGTGAAGGTACCAACTTTAATGAAAACATCTTCGGCAATACCAACGGGGTAAGCGAGAGTTCGATTTGCTAACTAAAGAGTCATCTTTGTTGGTGTAAGGTCGGGTAATGATAGCTTTTTCCAAACACTTAAAGGCATCAAATTTATACTTGCCCTGAGATCAGCAAAGGGAGTAAATTCTTCAACTTTGTTAAAAATGGAAGGCAACATAAAACGACCGGGATCTCTAAGTTTTTCCGGAAGTTCTTTAAGAAGGATTGCAGAACAGTTTTCATTTAAGCGTGTGTTGACAAACTCATCCATCTTATCCTTCTTATTAAGCAATTCCTTGAATGCTTTCACAAATTTTGGCATTTGGACAAGTTCTTCAACGAGGCTAATGTTGAAATTCATTTGGTAGATCGTCTTCAAAAAGAAGTAACTTGAGCATCCTCTTTAGTGAAAAATTTGCACTTGTCTAACCTAGAAGGATAAGGAATGTTGGATTTAGGTGGTGTAGGTGTAGAAGGTGAAGGTTGAGATGTTGAGGGTTGAGAAGTAGAAGGTTTAGAGGTTAAAGGTGGGGTTGGTGAAGGGTTTTTCTTGGGTATTTCTTCCGTGAGAGGTGGAGAAAGTAATGGAGAACTAGTACTAGGCGTGGAAGTAGGCGGGATAAATGGAGGTGGAGGAGGTGTAGATGGAGTAACTTGGGGAGGAATAGAAGGTCCTACTAGAGTTGCTCCACTGCGTGTCGTAATAGCACTCACATTAGCTCTAGGGTTTGTTTCGGTTGTAGAAGGAAGAGCACCTTAGGGACGAAGGGTTTGAAACATTTGAACGAATTTCCTATCCGTGGATTCTTGCATTTCCTTCATGGTTTACTCATGATCGGTTAATTTTTGTAGAATCAAGTCCATGTGCGGATGAGGTAAATTAAACCCTTTTTGTTGAAAATCTTGGTTTGGGTATTGGTTATATGGTGGAAAACCTTGAGGATTGAAACCTTGGTTTTGAAAACCATGGTTTTGCATTCGATAATTACCTTGGTTTCCATTGTAGCCCCTCACATTTGAATTTTGTTGAACATTTGCTCTTGGTGGCCCTTGGTTGTTATGGGTGGGTGGGTGTGGTCTTTGTTGAAAACCAGGTGGAGCCAAATAATTGGTCGAGTTGTAAGACAATTGATTAACATCGACATTAGGCTTGAAATAAACTCTCTCGGTGTTGTTGTAAGCATACACTTCCCCGTGAGATTGATATAAGATTTATCACAATTAGCATAAGAGTGTGGCCCACCACAAGTTTCACAAGTAATATTGAGAGCATGGGCATGTTGATTAGGAGGGTGATCTCTTAGAACAAGTTGCTTTACAGCTGAAGTAAGTTCCTTAAGATGATTGGTCAAGTCACTCTAACTGGCACTAGCCATAGTAGCCGAAACACTCTTGGTTTGGACTTTGGCCTTGTTTTCAATAATAGCCCAAGCCTCATTCATAGTCTTGACAAGAATATTATCCCCCGAAGCATTTAGTGAATCTTGGTCACTCAAAGTTAATTCATTATAAAAAGTATTAATTTGATGTACCTTTGTAAAACCGTGTTGTGGATACTTTCTTAAAAGTTCCTTAAAACGATCCCAAGATTCACTAAATGTCTCACCGTACTTTTGTTCAAAGTTGATAATGTCATTCCACAAAGCGGTAGTACGTGAGGGTGGGAAAAAGTAATTGATAAACTTGGTCTCAAGGTCCGTCCATGTGACAATACTCTGGGTTGGTTCCTTATTAAGCCAATTCCGGGCTTGTCCCTCGAGGGAGAAAGGAAAGAGGAGCAAATAGATTGCCTCTTGTGAGACCCCATTGTACTTAACAGTATTGGATAAGTGTACGAACCTTTTAATGTGATCGTGTGGATCATCATGAGTGCGACCTAAGAAAGGTGTTGCGGAACCATTTGAATAAAACCAGACTTGAGCTCGAAGTTGTTGGAGTCAATAGCCGGCACCACAATCGCATCATCGTTGCCTTCGACATGTGATTGCAAGAGCTCGATCATTGGACGGTTCTCCATTGTGTTGACAACGGGAGGCTCGACAACAGGAGGATCAATAATAGCGGCTTGAATGGACTTTCTTTTGCGTGAACGAGTACGCATACACCTACAGAAGAAAAACAATAGCAAAGAAATAGAAGAAATAAAGTTAACGTGAAAATAAAAAATTTTTGGTGCAAAATCTTTGAAAAAGAAATGCTTTTTATGGGTTTTTAAATGTTTTTGGATTTTTGAAATTTAAAATTTTTATAGAATTTTGAAATTTTTTGAAAATTTAACAAGAAAAGTAACGTTCAAAAGTGAACGAATCCCAAAATACAACGTGTCTGTCACAATAAACCGTTAATCTTCACGAAAAGAGCCGGTAGCGGCGCCATTTTCAGAATAATCAAGTTTTCAGAAAAAGACATATTTTTGGATAAAGAGTTATATTCGGAATAATGAAAAATTTCGGAAAAACAAACAATTTTGGAAAAAGGAAAATCTTTTGAAAACACTAATTATTTCGGATAAAATAGTATTTCGGAAAAGAAAGAATTTCTGATAAAAGAAAATTTTCGGAATAATCATTATTTTCGGAATAAGCAAAAATTTCGGATAAAAAGAATTTGAGGAGAGGATTTTCGGATTAAACTTTTTCGGGAAAAGGGGTGATTTTCGGAATTTAAAACCCTTTTCCGAAGATAGTACACTGAAACCAACAGTAACAAAGAAAACTAAAATAAGATAAAAATAAGCACAAATCAAATAAGCAATTAACCAAAACTTAATCTAAACAAATTTTAAGAAAAGCTATTTAAACCACAAATCAAAAATTTGAAAAACACTAAATAAACTAAAAATTAAAAATCAATTTTTAATAAAATTAATCTATTAAAACACTTAATCCAAAATAAGCAAAATCAACCAATAAGCACTAAACACAATAAGCTAAAATAATCAAACACATCAAAACCAATAAGCATAATCAATCAAAAATATCAATCAATCAATAAGCATAAAGATTAAACTACATGATTAATAAAATCAAGACAATAGATTAAAAAGAAAGGAAGAGTAAGAATGATTAATGAAAAAGCTTGAAATTAAGATTAAGATTAAGAGATTCAATACAAGATTAATATAAAAGCTTAAAACATATAAAGAAAAGCTAGAGAGAGAAAGTAATATTAAGCTACTCCTAAAAATAAAACTAACAACTACAAATTAACTACCCCTCCTTAATGAAGTGTTTAAGGACTATATATAGGAGGAGGAAAATGTGTTGATGCTTTCTTCTTTCTTCTCGTCTTTTCATCTTTTAAATTCCTCGACTTTCTCGACGTTGTCTTGGGATTTGTCAATATAAATTGAACTCGTCTTATAATTTTCTTCTTTTATTAGACTTGGTTCATCGACTTCATTAAACTTCCGTCTTTAGAATTTTTCTTCGATAAATCTTCAGAATAGGCCTTAGACTTCCGTTCTTTTTGCACTCTTGATCTTTTGACTTCGTCTTTTGTCTTTTTCTTCGATAAAAGTCCTTAGAAGCCCATGTTTTCTTCCTTGTTCATCTCTTGGTCCTAAAGCACAATTAAAATGCAAACCACGCATAATTCCGACTTTTACGACATTAAATATACGCTTTGGCTTGATTATTATTATAATTAAGTGGTAAAAGGAAGGGTGTAATCACACCTGTCAAGCTTTCCAAATTCATGCTAAGTTTGACACATCTTTCTCCCGAAGATTTTCAAGACTATTTTTGAAAATATATTTTAATCGAATTTGGTATCTCTAATATCAAACGATTTTATATATTAGAGATAGGGGTGAAAACGTGATTAAAATATGATCTAAAGACTCAATCACTTTAACTCTTACCCACATGTGCAAAATGTTTTCCTAAATAATTTTGCATATCAATGCACATGTGAAGGGGGAGCATTTCTTGAAACCACTTGAAAGTTTATGGTTTTATGGTTACGATCTCATACCCATAACATCTTTAATTCATGACGTTATTAGTGTCAAAAGGGTGGTTAGGTTTAAGTCCTATGATCAAACCAGAACCAGAGGGATCGTCCTAGGGACAATCTAATAGATTATTAGAATTCCTTAGGAAAGATGGAGTAGAATGTGAACGTAGCTTAATGCCGACTAAGTACTGATGCTAGCACTGGAACAATCATCACACGGTGCTAGTAATGATGTCTTGGTAAGCATTGAAGGGGTTGAAGAATGAAAAAGAAATGTAAGGATAAAGGGTGAAAAGAAAGAAGCCCTCCATACAACTTAGGCAGAAACCGGGTCAACACATCATGAAGACAACTCATCATGGACCTAGTGATGTAATGCACAACCCTTACCTAGCTACTTAGGCTTCTATCAAAAGAAGTTTGTTTTATTGTCACGGAGAACAACATGACTTCTATTAGCTTTCTCACTCCGAGATAGTTGATATTAAATAGGTGAAATCTGATCCAGCCTCCGACCACCAAACGTGCACAAATCAAGTCTAGAGCTAAGAGATCAATCAAATCTTGTTAGGACATACGGATGACGAACAAGAGAGTCCTATGCTATATCCTTGCGATATTGCTATAACACTCAGAGTGATACTACTTAGTATTCACAATGATGAGTGGAAATCCTTCCAGTGTTAAAATCAAACAGCACTGCGGTAGGTCATATGTAAGATTCTTTGTGAATTGAACATATGTAAAACTGAAAAGCAACAGTGGTTTGATTCTGAATTGATTCAAACTCGTTTCAGGTTTCTACGCAATATCTTTATAGTCTTGCCAAACATTCAGAGTGATATTCATTAACATTCCCAGTGACGAATGGAAATCCTTCTAGCGTCAACCTCAAATAGCGTTACGGTAGGTGACTTACGAGATTCTTATGAATCAAGCTTGTGTCAACTGGAAAGCAACAATGGTAAGATTCTTCAAGAATCAAACTTGTTCCAGGAATTTGAATTGACGACTTTAATCAAGCGGATATTAATCCAATTGATTCACTCTTTATGTTCGTTGTCTTGCTTTGAGAAGGTCAAGTAAAGAGAACGGATAGTACAGCCGCAAAACCCTGTCAAAGAGATTCTTAATTGAATCTACCTAATCATAGGTATGGTATTTAATATCGTATAACGGTCTTCACCGATCGTAGGTAAAATGCTACCGATTTAGAACGAATGTCAAAGCCATTTGTCTCGAGAAGGTGGCGTTACGGTGTACTCAGCAAAGTCAAAAATTCAAAACCACATACTCATGCCTAAAGACATATTCATCAATTAATAGTGTGAGCATGTGGATGAAGACACAAGATCCCAAGATGGCAAAGACATGTCAAGGATGATTTGAAGATCTCAAGATCAAAAGACAGAATCGAAAGACAACGACAAAGGCTCAAAGATCACAGCATGAAGGAACAAGACTACTATTACACGTTCAAGACTCATTTATGGCGAGATTAGTAATCTCTACAAATCTCCAAATGACATAGGGTAATGGCCTCTCATTGGGAGAGATTGTTAGCCTCAAAATATTTAGTCAAACAAGAATGTTCGGTCATATGTTTATTATGTCTCGTATTTAAGAACGTTGTAATAGGTAGTAGGTTAGTCGTTTTTTATGGGCTTAAATTTAAGCTAAAGATCATTCATAAGTAACCAAAGCCTAAAAGGAAAGCCTGACCCATTGATATATAGCCCATACAAGCCTGCATGTGGGTGGACTATATATACCCTCCTCCTAGCATGTTAGGAGGAGGTTGGCTCATTTTGTATTCTCACTCTCAATCTAATATTCACTAAGTTTCCGACCATTCTCTCTATTTTCTCTCTCTACTTTCTCTCTCTAGAATTCATCTATCTTCTATCTATTTTTCTTGTTTAATCATCACATATTTATTGGATAACAAGCTTCCATCCAAAGGCACATACTCTCAGAATCCTAAGAGCGTCCCTGTGTACCTGTCGTTTGGAACATGAAAAGAAACTACGGATGAGCATAACGACTAGTGAACGGATATAAGGCATGACAAGAATGTACTAGAATGAAGAATATAACAAATACTAAAACTATAAGACTGTAAGTAAAGAGCAACGGAAAACTGTGTATGTTCTAAAAAGTCTCTTTTATAAATAGTAAAGCTGAATTGTTATCTGTTAAATCTGATAACATACATTTACTGTATTTTAAGTGCCAAGAGCTTATATAGGTCATGTGTTGTAACAACATCTGCATGAATACATGGAGAGGTGACCTCGTCATGCTGTAGAGTGGTGAGCTCTAACTGATGTGTTGGTTGGAGAGATCAACTCCAATGTGAAGGATGTAGAGCTCACACCACATTCACCTGATAAGCTATAACTGATAACCTAGGATGCATCCATACGCTCCGCTGATAATACATAAAATGGCTAATAAAAGGGACGCTGCGAGAATCACTCCCCCGAAGAGGAGTCATGACACCGGTGCCTCAAGTGTCACGGTTATGATACCTCCATAACTAGTAATAACTGATCATGCATGTATATAAAGCTCATGCAATTAATATAGTTATCATGGCAATCATGTAATGTTTTAAAACATATTATTGGGACGACAGATGGCTACAGACGAGGAATCCTAATCATGCTTAGAAAAGGAAAGTCCATACTGAAGGACTGGAAATCCGTACCTCGTGTCCAGTAATGAAATAAGCACGAAAGCTGAAGGATCAACTCCGACTTCACGGATACTACATAAATAAGGGACGTAAAATGAGTTGTCTGATTACTGATTACTGTTACTGATTCTTTTTGTTCTTAACTTGATTTATTATGTTCTTGTATTATTGTACTGTTTATGTATAAACTGGTAACTCTAATTGTCTTTAAATATTTACTTATTAATGCATATCTTGTACTTCTGATTACTTGTATAACATACTGTATTTTGATTAGTGTATTCTATTGTATTCTATAATTAATATACTGTTATTAGTAACCTGCTAAAAATAGAATGTTTCCCAAAATAGAAAGTTTCCTAAAAATAGAACGTTTCCAAAAATAGAAAGGTTCCCGGAATTATTTACATAATAAATTAATCCTTTAATAATAATACGTCTTTAAATAATCAACAGTCATTAACTCGTAACTAATTTAATTTATTGATTAAATTAATAAAAACCTTTATAATATGTTTAGTTTTAAATAAAACAAAAACATTATTATTTAAAATGATTTAAATAAACATCTTGGCGATAGCCCTAAAACCCGGGTCCAAGACCTCCCCGAGACACCCGTGTCTCGGGTCATTCCAAACCGAGTCCCACCACAACCCGACGCTGTGGCCCCTTCGCCGACGTCACCCAAGCAGTAGCCACTACTCTGTTTGTGGTTCTCGCTGTTGGGTTAAAAATACACACAGTTTGTTTGTCTACCTACTGCTACCCATTCAAGGACCCACCAACTGTTGGTGGTTTCCCACCGTTTTAGTTTTGTTCCCACTGTTCTACAAACCCAAACACGCCCGTAAGAAACAGCCACCCCCTGGTGGTTCGTGATGCTGCTGTTGTCACAACCAACACCACCACGCACCCCTTTGGGGTTTGTGACTGGTTTCAGATCATCCACACCGAGACCCCCTATTGGTCTCGGTTCGCGTGAAACAGTAAAACCCAACCTCCCATAAATCTGTTTCGTGCTTAAAGTTTAAAAACTTTTGTGTCTTTGCTATTAACACAGGGAATTAGCGATTTAAAATAAAATAAGGAAGATGGTGGATCACCTTGATTTGCGAGACAATAATCAATGACATCAAATCTCGATCCTTGCACTAATCTCGCGAATGTTTCCTGTTTCTTGTTGTTTTGTTCGTCGGCGGGAAGAATACAAAGAAAAGAAAGACGACGACTCTTTTTTTTATTGCGGTTTTATTTCTGTTGGTTGTCTAAAAACTAAAACACTCCCCATGTCCCATTTTTTGTTATCCGGCCTAGACAAAAGAAATGGGCCACAACCCATTCTCCTTTCTTCCCTTTTGTTTAAGGGTTGCGACCCAACATAGCCCAACACATGCACACCTTCCAAATTTCGCGTAGTGTTTTAAATACTCGCGTACGTATTTGCGTTTTAAATTTCGGAATTGTATTTATTTTTTTCTCCTGAATAAATAACACCTACGTGATACCTGGATAATTAAAATTAATTATTATTCTGAATAATGAATCACGTAACATTTTTAATTAAAGCTGAGACTCAGTTAAATTAATATTCTAGGTTTAAGACATTGTGTACGTGTTTGTATATTAATCCTCGTGATATATTCTGACATGGATTATTTATTTTCTGAATAAATAATAATTGTGTAATACTTGAATTAATACTGTTATTTATTGTCTGAATAAATAGGTACTTGGACAGTTACATAATAAATAGTTACGCAACATTTAAATTAAAGTTGTGACTATACGTAACTAATGTTCATGGACCTTTAAAGAGGGTTTTACATTATCATGCAAGTCATTCACCATATTAATTTATTGTTTCATCTATAGGGTTAATCACACTAATGCCATGGCAAATGAGGAAGACACCGGCCGGGATAAGATTCCAAAAATTGAGACAAACAGACGGGTAGCTTCTCCCGCTGGTGAGGACTTGCCACCCTCACCTCCTCCTATGGCCAACGAAGAGCCCCTACCAGAGGGACCTCCCCAACCTTTCTACCCTAACTGGAGTATATCTATGGCGAACAGATTGGGTACACCGGAGGCTTGCAAGGATTTCCTTGACCATGTAACCCCTCCTGGCCTAATCGCGGACCTCAACGAGCTGACACATGACGATCTCATGAAGTAGTTCAATGTGGTGACCTCTCATCAGGTGGCTATTGGCGCGGCCCTGCGGTGTCGCTTTAAGGGAGTCCTACATCATATTCAAAGAGCGAACAGGAAAATAGGCTACAGGGAGAAGATGGTGGAAGAGTATGAACAAACTATCGCTACTTTCCAAGCCAATCTTGCCACCGCCGAGGCTACTATCAAGAAGCAAGCAAACAACGCCACCACGCGTGAGGCCCGTATTTCTGAGTTGCAGGCCGGGTTCCAATCCTCGGACGACAAGGTATTTACTTACTGCATTCGTTGTTTTTCTTTTCAACATCCAAGTACATCTTAACTGTGGCTAACATATAAAATGTTATCTGCAGGTGAGCATTGTTGAAGTTGCCTCCCAGTCATTGACCAATGAAGTGTCATTACTCTCCCCTGACCGTGACAATCTACTCATGTTAGTGAAAAGGTGAAGAACTGTTAGCCGCATAATTCTTAAACTATAGGGAGGCATGGGAGAAGATTGTCGACGACCGTATTCAAGATATGGACACAAGGCTTGATGCCTTGGCCATCGATTTTGACAAAGAGTTGTACCCCCACAAGCTTACGGCCATCACTGGCCGTAAGTGGATGATTGGGCATGGTCTAGGACTAGCGGTGATGAAGATTGTTGAATCGCCCAAAATGGCCCAGTCCTTTGCCCACGTCGTGTCTGAAGGTATTGATCGTGGTAGGCACGAGGGTCTATTGGCTGGAATGGGATGAGCAAAACAAGGACGAGCCACAAAGGATCACACCTTCCACAAGCTTGACGCAGAGAAGAACATGATTGCCTCTATGACGACACTTAAAAACATCGAGTACCCTCTGCTAAAGGACATGGAGGCGTTAAAGGATGCTCCTATTGACATGATTATGGAGCAGTTACACCTGAACACTGACCTCGATGCCCAACTCACCATCCCCATGTATGCCAACAATCCCCCTCCGAATGATCCATGGGCTGTGTAAGGAGAGAAAAGTTTGGGAGAGGCTATCAAAGCAAACATGGATCATGCACGAGGGAAGAGAGGGAAACGTGTCCTTTGTTGTACTCCTACCGCGGGGTCCGCCCACTTGCCCAGGTCATATGGTGTGTCCGTAGCAGCTCCTACAAGACCAGAATTGACTATACTGCTTGAAGATGATGCGGCTCCCGGTGGGTCTAATTTAGCATCTATCACTTAGCAGACGAAAGAAATGGAGAAGTCTATTACTCCTCAATGATTACAACTTGAAACACTTGTATTTATTTGCTAAAACACTTATGTTTGTCTGTAATATTCAGCCACGGATGCCCACGACATTTTGTTTGTGCACATACTTGTCTCATTTTATATATAATGTGTTTAGATAATTGTATATTTTTTTCATGCGCGGTATAACACCACTTTTTTTAAAAGACTAAGTACTACATGCTACTAGACGCGTACGGTGAGTCTTTAGCATGTCCGTTATTTGTCAACGCGGTATGCTTAAACTTATTACATCGTCTTGTGAATAAGGTGTCTAGTAAGGATTCGTGATCCGTGGTCGCGGGGTTGCATCCCACTTATGCGACAAGTTGAATTATTAGGTTCACTCAGTCCTCTTGCTTCTAATATAAATGGATAGTACATGTACGACTGATGAATGCATATGAATAATGAAACAAAAATAAAGAATTCTAAATGAAGAAAAAATAAAATTTCAACAAGAACAACCCGTGGAGCTAGCTAGGCACCATGATATTTTATTACGTTTACGATTTTATTTGAGACAAAATGAAAAACCCTTAAGACAAATTATTCCTAGAAGAACATAAAAATTACATGGACCTTATTGGTGCTGACTACAGCTGGATGCCCATGAGGAAGGCCGTAGCCTTAAAGATACAATTTTTTGAGGTTGTTGATGTTCCATGTGCGACCTAAGTCTCGGCCTTCCATGACACGCAACTTGTATGTGTCGTTCCCCAAAGCGTCCTGACCTCATACGGTCCTTCCCACTTTGTGCCGAGTTTTCCTGTGTTTTCAGCACGGCTTGCTTCATTTGCCTGATAAACAAAGTCTTCCGGCTTAATAGATACACCCTTCACCTTAGCATCGTAATACCTTTTCATAGTTGCTTTATCCCCCGCCTCATTGATTGTTGCCAACTCTCATTTTTCCTCTAATAGTTCTAAGTTGATCCTTAGCTCTTCATTGTTCATGGTAACATTCACTTCTGTAGTATGGATTGTTGGCATTCCAATTTCGGCTGGTATTACTTCTTCAGTGCCATATGCTAGTGTGAATGAGGTATCTCCTTTAGCAGTTTTAATCATTGTTCGATGCGACCATAACACATGTGGTAGTCCATCGACCCACTTAGCACTTTTGTCATCTAGGTGTGCCTTAATTCCTTCTCCTAGAGTTCGATTGGCACGCTCCACTAAACCATTGGTCTGTGGGTGGTTGAAAAATGTGAAATGTTGCGTGATATTCAACGCCGCGCACCAATCTCTGAATCGCGAACTGCTTGCCGTTGTCAGAGATTATTTCCCTTGCTAAGCCAGAGCGACATACAATATTCTCCCACATGAACTTTTTTAGCTACTTGCCCGTGATTGTTGCCACTGCCTTGGCTTCGATCCATCAGGTGAAATAGTCCATGGCGACAATTAAGAACTTATCACCTCCACTTGCCACCAGAAACGGTCCTGCTATATCAGTTCCCCATTTGTAGAATGTCCATGGGGATGTAATTGGTGTAAACTTTAGTTGCAGATGACGTGGCACAAGGAGGTGCACTTGACAATCATTACATTTGAGTATTATGTCCCATGCATCATTATGCATGCTTGACCAGTAGTATCCCGTCCACAGGGCTCTTGCTATGATTGATCTAGGGCCTGCATGCATGTTGCACGACCCCTCATGAATTTCATTAATCACGTAGCTCGCTTGCTTTGGTCCGACATAGCGCAACCAGGGTTGCAAGAATGACCTATTGTATAAAATCCCATCACGACCTCAAATGCTGTGACTTTCTCTGGATGCGGCGTGCTTTAGTCTCATCATCCGGGAGTGTTTCATTTGTAAAATATTCGATGAGTGGGGTCATCCACGTAGGTCCCTCCTCCTCGACTATTGATAGAGTTTCTTCTCCTATAATCAATTTATATTTGAGTATTTCTACCAACACTTGCTTGGACAGGTGAGCAAAGATAGTGGACGTTTTGCTCAATGCATCTGCCTTCTTGTTCTATCCCATAGGTACATGCTTAATGGTGAACTTGGCGAATCCTCGAATAAGCATCTTCTCCAAGTATTGGATCATGTTGTCCTCCTTGGCCTAACACTCCCCAAGGATGTGATTCGCGACTAGACGCGAGTCAACATATGCTTCAAGGTTTCGTACTCCCATCCTCGCAGCTATTCTTAAGCCTGTGATCAGTGCTTTGTATTTAGCTTCATTAATTGTCGTTGTAAATTCGAATCATAAAGCATAAGTAAACATCATACCCTCTTGGTTCGTGAGTATAAGACCTACGCCTGATCCGTCAAGATCCGTTTGTGAACAAGACCCATGGGTCTTGGAGCTTTTCCTCCTTGGAAACCTTCTTGCTTTCTTCCTCCAACTTCTCTATTGGAAAGTCAGCCAAGATTTGGCATTTGACAACCGTTCGTGGCCTATATGAGATATTATGTTCTCCCAATCAGACACTCCATGTTTGCAAACGTCCTGTTGTATCTGACTTTGATATAACCTGCTTGATCGACTGGTCAGTAATCACCATGATTGGATGTGCTTGGAAGTACCGGTGGAGACGCTTTGCGGCGTATACCAGTGATAGAACCAGCTTTTCCATCAGTGTGTAATTCAGCTTTGGTCCTTGTAGCGCTCTGCTGACAAAGTAAATAGGCATATGTACCGTATCCCTATCTGTCATCAAGACTGCGTTGATCGCGCCATGAGTAGCTGACAAATAAATGATCAACTGCTCTTTAGGCCGTGGTGCGACCAACATTGGGAGGGAAGCCAGGTACTTCTTGAGCTCATTGAAATCCTCCTCTACCTTTTTCCAATTGAAGTCACTTTACTTCATACACCTCTTGAGTGTATTGAAGAGAAGTAAGGATTTTTCGGCTGATTTGGATAAAAACCTATTCAGGCCTGCCAGCTTACCGTTAAGAGACTATACCTCTTTCAGCGTTCTTGGGGATGGAAGCTGTATCACGGCTTCGTTCTTGTCCGAGCATGGTCTGATTCCATTAAGGTCAATCATGTATCCTAATAATATTCCTTCAGTAGCTCTGAATGTGCACTTCTTCGGGTTTAGATTCATGTTGATCTTTAGTAGTGTGGCAAAAGTTTCCTCAATATCCCTGATGAGTGCGTCCTCTGTATCGCTCTTTATGACCAAGTCGTCAACATAGACTTCCATGTTACGCCCGATTTGATTGTCAAAAGCTTTGTCGATTGACCGTTGATACGTTGCTCTTGCGTTTTTGAGGCCGAACGACATCTTGGTGTAAAAGTAAACACCCTGACTTGTGTGGAACGCCGTTTTTTTCCTCATCTTATGCAGCCATCGGAATTTGGTTATATCCTTTGTATGCATCCAAAAACAATTTGAAGGGGTACCCGCACAAAGATTCCACTTTCCAATCAATCTCCGGAAGTGGGTAGCAATCTTGCAGACACGCTTTGTTTAGATATGTGAAGTCAACGCATATGCGCCGACTTCCATTGTGGTTCTTTACCATGACGGGGTTTGATAGCCAATCATGGTAGTATACCTCCCGCATAATACCTGTGTCCACCAGCTTTTTTACCTCTTGAAGTATTACTTGGATTCGTTCAAGGGCTTGCGCACGTTTCTTTTACTTCACCGGGGGATCGCGAAATGCGGTATCCCCGTCATGTAGTTTGGTTCCCAAGAAAATACGTCTAGGTTCGCCTTTAGGAGATTGCACATGACACTCTTACCTTTATCGGTTAAGGTTCCTCCTATTGCTATCTCTTGCTTTGGATAGTCTGGATGGATTACTACCTTCCAATTTGCTGGTGGTGACTCCTTTCCCTTAGGTACTGGCTGTGCTGGTGGGGTGATTGCATGACACTCTGATAGAGGTACCACCGTATTGAAGATAGTGTCAATTCCTCCTTCCACAGGGAATTTCACCATGCCATGTGACGTGGACGGTACGACCAAGATAGCCAATATCCATGGCCTTCCAATGATACCATTATACGGCGATGGTGAAGGTATCACCATGAAATGCATCCACGCTGTGGTTGAGTGTTCATCATCTCCGATAGTGACTAAGAGCCGCAACTGGCCCAGCGGCCAGATGGTTTCTTCACTGAAGCCAATGACCGGCGACGTGGCCGACATCAACTGCTTCGTTACTTTCGATTGTAGCTGCGTAAAGCACTTTTCATAGAGTATCTCAGCTGATGACCCACCGTTCACGTACATGGGGCGGACATTGTGGTCTCCCATGTTTACTTCAATTGTGAGGGTCCCTCGGGCTACATTGCTTGAAAATATGGGAGGTAATAAGATCTCTTTGCAACGAGAAAATTTTTGACTGATTTTATGCTTAGTCCTGCACTGCCATGATCGTACCATGAATATGGTAGTGGGTTTATACTTAGGGTGATCTTTTTTGTCATTCTTTTTGTTGTCATTCCCTTCCTTCCAATCCTTGGGGAGATGTTTGAGTTTTCCTGACTTTACTAGCGACTCAATATACTTTTTGAGTTGGATACACTCGTCTGTGCCGTGGCCTTTGTTGTTATGGAATTCACATAATCGATTCCCTTGATGACGGTTGACTAGAGTTTTCATAGGGGGTGGTCTTGGGAAGTTCGCGCCCTTTGATAATAATATCTCTTATGGAGACATTCTTAGAGGGGTGAAATTGTCACTAACTCATCCGTTTTGTTGACCACAATAGTCAAGGCTCCTACCACTCGCCTGGTTTGATTGATTTTTGGTTTGGTCGTGACTCCGATAGCTTTGGTTTCCTTTTGTGTAATAAGCCGCTGAGACCACAGTCTATCCTTACACAAAGGACCTAACCCTTTTCATTAACTCATTGAATGTTTCAAGACGCTTGTCATTCAAGCGTCTGATTAGTTCCTTATCCGTTATAGCATGCATATAGTCGGATATCTTTTAAACTTCAAGACATGCATTAATTTTCGTGCATTCATCTTTGAAGCGCACTTTGAAGTCTTCCGTAGACTTCCCATGCTTCTGTTTCACCCTAGCCAATGAAACATGATCCCTGTTATACTTCTTTCTCTGAGTATAGTTCATTCTGAACGCACACTGCATTTCCTCAAAGTTGTCTATGCTTCAGCACAGGAGTCTTTCAAACCAGTCACGGGCGTTTCCAATGAGTGTTGAATTGAACATTTGGAACCACAGAGGCATAGGCCATCACTTAATCTTTGCTTGTGTTTCAAAAACCTTTAGATGGTCATCCGGATCGCCAGACCCATCATAAGTTTTTACATACGTGGGCATGCGCCACTTTTTAGCGTCAAAGTAGTTCTGAATATGACTTATGAATGCATCCTCTCTCTCCCGACACCATGGGAGGGATAGGTCTTCATTATCCTGTTGGGAGTAGCGACGTGATCGTCTCCTATGCTCATGACTGTTGCCTGAAGATTCAGAGGAGGAGCATCTCGCTCTGCAGCGTCTAGGGTGATGATCATCGGAGTCGAATCCGAATGAATCATAGCAGGGCGATCGTCTTCCGCGCCTTGACTGGCTGCAGTGACCCTTTGTCATTAGTGTGGGGGTGACATCTCTTCCCTTTGGAGGACATGTCCTCTCGAAGACACTGACACGCCTAGTGTTTTCTTGTGGCATCTCTTGGAGGGCGTGATCCGTAGATCTGTCCGAGAGGTCTGCGTCTCCTTGATTTACCTCGAGATCTTCGATTATCCTATCTCCAAGAAGCTTAAAGACATTACACGGTTGAGGTTTTTCTTCCCTTCGGGGAAGTGCCTCTCGCCGACGTCTTCTATTCCTCTTTCGTGACCGTTTAGGCGTGTCTTCAACAACACTGTCAAAGTTCAACCTAGCCTAGAGATTCCTTCCCAAGTTCGTTCTTGTCGTTAGGGGTGTCAATCGGGTTATCTGGTCGGGTTTGGGGCTTATCGGGTCGGGTCTTATCGGGTTTCGAAAAAATAAAAACTAACCCGTAACCCGACTTTATAAGGAATCGGGTTTTGGGTTATCGGGTCTATTAGGTTGCGGGTTATCGAGTCGGGTCAATCGGGTTATCGGGTTGCTTATTAAGAAAAACAATAAAACCAAAATTTTGTTTAAACAAACCAACAACGACGATAATGAATTTTACATTCACTTTACGAGGAAAGATGAAATGTTCGTCTACCATGATGAGATTGTTGTAATTCTTTGAGCTTAATATATTCATAAAGATATATTATGAATTGTCAGTTGGCGTGAGTTTTAATAGTATGTATATCAACTTTTTCCCTTTAATAAATTAGTACAGTAACACCAAGATATAAACAAAGAAAAGCAAGCTACTGATCCACACATACAAACACAGTAGAACAAAGTTTGAAGATGCAACTTATAATTATGTTTAAGAACTCAGAAAATGGACAATATAGTAAATGGACATTAATTCACAAAACTATAGATTTGCTATTGGGTCATTATTGCTTATCGGGTTTATCGGGTCAATCCGATAACCCGATAACAAACAAATTAAAACCCTAACCCGACCCTATTAGGTTATCGAGTCTATCGGGTTGACCTGATAAACCCGATAAGCTAAGTTAGACCCGAATCAACCCGACCCTATAAGGCCTTATCGGGTTCGGGTCGGGTTGGTTCGGGTTGGGTCAACCCATTTGACACCCCTACTTGCCGTTATGACATGAACGGTTGATTCGAAGTTATGTGTCACATAGTCTACGATACTCCCGTCGTTGACATGGGTGTTGATGTCGAGATCCGTGTCGGTGACCGGAGGTCTCTGCACCTCCTTGTTGAGGGGTACAGATGTCGACCCTGGATTCGGGTTATTCACAGGGATGGTAGGTGTGGGGGTATTGAATTGCGCCCCTGTCCCACGTGGGGACTGGTCTGCCATGTTTCTAATAGCACCCACTCCAGCTGATCCCGTGACCGACTGGATGACTAGCAACTCCGTCGTGAGTCTTTTCCTTGCGTTCTGCTAGTATCCCACGGTTTCCCTTTTTCATTAGTAGAGTTTAGTGTAGGGTCCCATGGATGGCGCCAACTTGTTGATACAAAAGTTGGATGGAACTTGTTTGACCCGAATTAGGCTTAACTCGGGTATCTGAGGCTCCGGCTCTTGCACCAAGTGAATTTCTAGTTGAGATCATGCACACTAGACAAAATACTGTTAGACTTACTATGGGAATGTATCCCATGATTAGACTCTAGCGTGTTTTAGGGTTAGTAATCGGTGAGATATTAGGGTATTGAAAAAATCATACCTTTGTGGAACCCATGGGGCTTCTATATTACCCGAAACCCATAAGTACAGAGTAATATAAGTCCAACCCATCCATGCTGGGCCGGATACGGGTAGTACCCGTGGGCCGGGTCCAAGACCCGGACGGGGACTATACGTCATCAAGAACACATATAAGCACTAGATGCGTAATAAGCTAAAAAGCATAAAGTTGAGAAAATGAACCTTAGGTCTTAGCCAAACAAAGACCATTCTCCATAAAGCCCTAGTCTGTAAAGTTGCTTTAACTAAATAGAATAAACCCTTTAAGCACTTCCAAAGCTTGCTTAACTTCCCTATTTGGCTCTATTACCACCTAATAAGCTCCAAATCTAAAGCACAAGTTCAAATAAGCTCTAAAAAGCTTATTTGAGTGAAGAGAAATAATATTTGGTGATTACAGCTTATTTCACAACTTATTAGCGTATTTCATACATTTTGAAAGCATATAAGTAAATAAAAAATAATTAAAAGAAATTTAACTTTTATTAAACATAAAAAAGATTAAATGATCGGAAAAGGAAATTACAACTTTAAAAATGTCACACCCCACCATGGCGGAATATGGGGCGCGACGTATGGATATCATCACAACATGGCGTGTCTATAGAGATAACTATATGAAATAAGAAATGTCATAAAATGGAGACACAAAGTCATGATAATATCTCATCAGACTCAGGACTCTAGGTAAGTAGGTAACAGTCCTACCGCTTACCCAAGACAAACAAATAACATAACCAAACAAATATATGTGTGCCATAGTATCACTTATTAAAAGAACAAATAAAAACTAAGAAGGAAACGGGGATTCTCCTTCTATATGCATTCCTAAGCTTCTCCAATCCTAGCCACTTATGTTCTCATGCTTAACCATAGTATCACCTGAAAGACACACTAAAACACGTCAACATAAAATTGGTGAGAGTCATAGGTTTAGACTCCAACGCTAAATCAATTACAAGCTGTGAATAACAACCATCAACACAATAACATATGGACAATGTGCTACAATTATTTATTAACAACTAGCATTCAAGATCAATCATTCCAAACCAAAATCCAAGGCTCCTACCTTGCCAAACAACATGGTACCATAGATGATCACACTATGTACCTATCCCAAGGCCAGTACCTTGTCAAACCAAAAGGCCACTACCTTGTCAAACCACAAGGCCACTACCTTGTCAAACCACAAGGCCACTACCTTGTCAAACCACAATAACTGAGACGGCACGTGTCCCCCGATACAAATCATACACAATCAAAAATCACATAGCAGTTAATCACATAATGTAAACACAAGTCCATCTCAAATCACAAAAACATTCACAGCATCAATTTAGAAAATAACTCAACACAGTGTCTCTTCCATCCCATCTGGAAGTCAAAATCAATATTAAACATAGGACTATGAAACTCACCTGATAGCTTCTTCACAAGTCCTCGCACTAGCAACAAGTTAACAAACCAAAAACACGAAATCAATACACGAACCAATCACTAAGATGGCTCATCAACCTATGATGGAAATCTAGTCTATTCCCGTATAATTACCTCATTGTTAAGCTCTAATCACCCCATTACCCTTTCTTAACAAGTCCCTAACTTGGTTAAGTTTAATAGCTATCCCGTTCATAATTTTACACAAAACAGTCCCAATTTTAGGTCTCAAAACTTTAAGTCAAACGTCCACTTAAACATATCCATGGTTTCTGTAAAAGGAATATTAACACTTTTATACATGTTAGCTAAAACCTCCCACTTTCCCTAACCTTAAAGCTACTGTTAAGGCCCAGATATATGTGTATATATTGATACCTATCCAAAATTCACTGATTTTAAACGTATGAAAAGTTCATTACCATTAGAGGGTCTTACCCTAAACCACAATATTAGCCCAAGTGCAGATCCTTACTACAATATATAAACCATCTCTCATGTTCGTGAGAAGATTCCAATGCAACCCTAAGTACCCCAAACAACACAAAACTTAAAAAGAAAACAGGCTGAATTCAAAACTGTTTTCACCTCCGACTGTTGTAACCTGTTTTTTACCCACTTCCCTACCTCCAATTTAGTTCTCGTTTCTTGATTTCGAAATCCAACTCAATTACCTATCCAGGGCTAGTTTGATCGCATCTTGAATGTTCCTAGAACTCGAGATATGATCAAAACAATAGACTCAAAATTCTGCCCAGTTTTTAAAAACGGGTTTTAAACAAATTGATCTAATTAATCACCTATAACTCTTCTAATACAAGCCCTAGATTATATGATCATCATATTATGATTAATACATCATTAATCTACTGTTTTTATATAAACCCTAACCCTTAATCTATCATAAGAATGATTAATTAAACATAAAAACAATTTAATTAAAAAGGTTAATGAAGGTTTTTACCTTAAATCAATGCAAGATGAAGAAAACCTAATTTTTTTGAAGAACCCTAATTCTCCTCTATGGAACCTACGAATTTTTCTTTGTCTCCAGGGATTTATGTTTTTTTTTTATTAGATAACCTTATATAGTGTCTACATAAAATCCTAGTCCAAGTATAACACCCAACTTTCCTTTTTTTCTTCCCTTTTTCCATTTTTCTCTTTCTTTGGTGCGTCTAAACCGACCCAAACACCCAATAAATTCGTTTTTTTTTATTTTCATTATTTAATATTATGTTAATAATATTACCTTAATTTTCCTTAATTTATTTCAGCTCCTATAGCTTCCAAAACCTCAAAACCGTAAAACTAGTCAAATTTACGCATTTTACCGTAAAAGACGTAAAATATACACTTCTATAAAAAATCACAAATTTTGAAATAAACTTTATAACTAAGTCCTAAATGACTTAAAACCATCCCGAAAAATATTCATATGAATAATTACCTCACCCGAGACCTCTAAATGCTAAACCGTAAATCCTAAAAAAAATACTATTACTATAATACTTATACGTATACGTAAACACCACAATATCACCATTTTCATTTCATAGTCACCACTTGTGAGCTCATGAACATGAAATAACCGTTCCTCGATTAACTTATGAGTACTCTATACTCATAAACGATAACCACACCAACCTCGTTCACACGAAATAAACACGTAAACACATAATTCAAGTAAGCACACATAAAATAACCTAAAAGTAAGACCAAGTGACAAACCCAAAACCACGGTTGTCACATCACTCCCTCCTGATAGAAATCTCGTCCCGAGATTCACTCCCAAACTCAAACTTATTCTCAGCAAACAAACAAGGATGCATATCCCTGATAAAACCTTCACGTTCAAACGTGAACTCAGTTTACACGAAAATAATCTCAACCAACAACACATGAGCCTTAAACGTCCGCGAGGAAACTTATCAAAACCATAAAGTTATGTAACCATCCTAACTAAATCTCGCAACTCATCAAACAAGAACTGTCTTGAAACCAAGTTAGGAGCCGTCACATAACTCAACGGGTTTAAAACTGTCACCCCGATTTCAGTCTTACTCATAAATACCATAAATCAAAACTCATCAAAATATAACCAAGTATAATAAGGTCTAAAGAACTCTCAAATTCCTTCCCAACTCATCTCTATGTTAACCCTCCAAGTGTTCATTACCGCAAAATACCCAAAACACGAGTTAAAACCATGTTGTCCGAAAATTAACCTTGAACTCAACACTTGTACAATTAATTCGACCAAGCTACTGACTTTCAATTACGAAACTTTCTGAATATTTGAAAAGTATGTTCCGAGTACATAATTTTAGGCTTTTGAATTACCCAAAAACCTTTAAAAACGAATAAGTTATGACCAAAACGATTTTTCTCAAAATCTGCCTAGGCATTAGCGACAGTTTCTGACAGTTAGCGACATATTTTGACAGATTAGCGACAGTTTCTGCCTACTCCGATTTATACAAAAAAAACGATTTTTAAACCCTAAAACCCCCCATTAATTACCAAAACTAGAACCTAATTTATTTTAATTCCAGAAAATTAAAACTCTATTAATTACATGATTTTAACATATTTCACTAAATAAGAACAAAATTTTTAACTTAAGAACAATAACTTTAGGTGATCAAAATCAAAATATTTTAAAATAACCGAGTCATGCTTATATGTTAAAGAATTTATATTCCACCTTATTTGAAACATGATCCCGACACTTCCTTATTTCATCGACTACCAACAACTATTATTTTTCAATTTGCAAATTCTATTTTTTTTACCATGTATAACTCGAAACAAAGGACATCGTTACCCCAAAAAGAAATCTCCACCATCTCAAAATCCTTCACGCCAAAAGTACCGTACAAACAAACACGTGAAATGAGGACCCGAGAAATGCGCTACTACAGAAGTTGAATATCTCAAAGAGAAACGAGCTAGCAACCATCCCAAGAATACAACCGGTAAGTAGAAAATAATTTTACATACATAGGCATAAGCGTACATACACTCAAATCCATCCAACATATACTATACAAGCATGTATTAACTCTCTTTCATGCAATCATACTTGAAAGTCCAGTGGTGTTGTGGCACATATATAATTATGTAGGCCTCCATAATTATACATGTTCCCTTTCACCAATGTACTCCCTCCTATGATGACACTTATAAGAAATTAATACTACACATAACACATAATCCAACAACTCACAAGCACATAACCACACAAGATAAGATCCAAAACCCCATGTATTAAAATAACATAGCCATTGCACGAAACACATAAACTCGTAGTCCAGCTGAACCAGCGTAGACAAAATTCAAAATGTATAAAGAACATGAAAACATAATTAAGCGAAATCCAACAATGACTAGCGTATACGACCATGGTTCTACCCGCACTAATCAAAACTCGTAAAGAAAATAACATGTAGTTAAGTATGAACCATAGTAGTTCATAACCTAACAAATACTGGGAAAATAATATTCAAACACATCAATTACTATAAAATGCACACATACTCCTATGACGCCTATATGCAGGGACCCTTAAGCTATAGACTAGGCTACACGACTAGGCAACCTAATTCTCTATAACCATTGTCTCTGATACCATTCTGTCACACCCCACCATGGCGGAATATGGGGCGCGACGTATGGATATCATCACAACATGGCGTGTCTATAGAGATAACTGTATGAAATAAGAAATGTCATAAAATGGAGACACAAAGTCATGATAATATCTCATCAGACTCAGGAGTCTAGGTAAGTAGGTAACAGTCCTACCGCTTACCCAAGACAAACAAATAACATAACCAAACAAATATATGTGTGCCATAGTATCACTTATTAAAAAAACAAATAAAAACTAAGAAGGAAACGGGGATTCTCCTTCTATATGCATTCCTAAGCTTCTCCAATCCTAGCCACTTATGTTCTCATGCTTAACCATAGTATCACCTGAAAGAGACCCTAAAACACGTCAACATAAAATTGGTGAGAGTCATAGGTTTAGACTCCAACGTTAAATCAATTACAAGCTGTGAATAACAACCATCAACACAATAAAATATATGGACAATGTGCTACAATTATGTATTAACAACTAGCATTCAAGATCAATCATTCCAAACCAAAATCCAAGGCTCCTACCTTGCCAAACAACATGGTACCATAGATGATCACACTATGTACCTATCCCAAGGCCACTACCTTGTCAAACCACAAGGCCACTACCTTGTCAAACCACAAGGCCACTACCTTGTCAAACCACAAGGCCACTACCTTGTCAAACCACAATAACTGAGACGACACGTGTCCCCTGATCCAAATCATACACAATCAAAAATCACATAGCAGTTAATCACATAATGTATACACAAGTCCATCTCAAATCACAAAAACATTCACAACATCAATTTAGAAAATAACTCAACACAATGTCTCTTCCATCCCATCTGGAAGTCAAAATCAATATTAAACATGGGACTATGAAACTCACCTGATAGCTTCTTCACAAGTCCTCACACTAGCAACAAGCTAACAAACCAAAAACACGAAATCAATACACGAACCAATCACTAAGATGGCTCATCAACCTACGATGGACATCTAGTCTATTCCCGTATAATTACCTCATTGTTAAGCTCTAACCATCCCATTACCCTTCCTTAACAAGTCCCTAACTTGGTTAAGTTTAATAGCTATCCCGTTCATAATTTTACACAAAACAGTCCCAGTTTTAGGTCTCAAAACTTTAAGTCAAACGTCCACTTAAAATACCCATGGTTTCTGTAAAAGGAATATTCACATTTTTATACATGTTTGCTAAAACCACCCACTTGCCCTAACATTAAAGCTACTGTTAAGGCCCAGATATATGTGTATATATTGATACCTATCCAGAATTCACTGATTTTAAACGTATAAAAAGTTCATTACCATTAGAGGGTCTTACCCTAAACCACAATCCCAAGTGCAGATCCTTACTAAAATATATAAACCATCTCTCATGTTCGTGAGAAGATCCCAATGCAATCCTAAGTACCCCAAACAACCCAAAACTTAAAAAGAAAACAGGCTGAATTCAAAACTGTTTTGACCTCCGACTGTTGTAACCTGTTTTTTACCCACTTCTCGACCTCCAATTTAGTTCTCGTTTCTTGATTTCGAAAGCCAACTCAATTACCTATCCAGGGCTAGTTTGATCGCATCTTGAATGTTCCTAGAACTCCAGATATGATCAAAACAATAGACTCAAAATTCTGCCCAGTTTTTAAAAACGGGTTTTAAACAAATTGATCTAATTAATCACCTATAACCCTTCTAATACAAGCCCTGGATTATATGATCATCATATTTTGATTAATACATCATTAATCTACTGTTTTTATATAAACCCTAACCCTTAATCTATCATAAGAATGATTAATTAAACATAAAAACAATTTAATTAAAAAGGTTAATGAACGTTTTTACCTTAAATCAATGGTAGATAAAGAAAACCTAATTTTTTTGAAGAACCCTAATTCTCCTCTATGGAACCCACGAATTTTTCTTTGTCTCCAGGGATTTATGTTTTTTTTTTATTTATTAGATAACCTTATATAGTGTGTACATAAAATCCTAGTCCAAGTATAACACCCAACTTTCCTTTTTTTTCCCTTTTTCCCTTTTTCTCTTTCTTTGGTGCGTCTAAACCGACCCAAACACCCAATAAATTCGTTTTTTTTTATTTTTATTATTTAATATTATGTTAATAATATTACCTTAATTTTCCTTAATTTATTTCAGCTCCTATAGCTTCCAAAACCTCAAAACCGTAAAACTAGTCAAATTTACGCGTTTTACCGTAAAAGACGTAAAATATACACTTTTATAAAAAATCTCAAATTTTGAAATAAACTTTATAACTAATTCCAAAATGACTTAACACCATCCCGAAAAATATTCATATGAATAATTACCTCGCCCGAGACCTCTAAATGCTAAACCGTAAATCCTAAAAAAATACTATTACTATAATACTTATACGTATACGTAAACACCACAATATCACCATTTTCATTTCATAGTCACCACTTGTGAGCTCATGAACATGAAATAACCGTTCCTCGATTTACTTATGAGTACTCTATACTCATAAACGATAACCACACCAACCTCGTTCACACAAAATAAACACGTAAACACACAATTCAAGTAAGCACACATAAAATAACCTAAAAGTAAGACCAAGTGAGAAACCCAAAACCACGGTTGTCACAAAAAACATATAAATAAGCAACAAATAAGATGAAAGTATGTTAATACTACAGGTCTATGTGTTGTTGAGGAGGTCTTTATTTATAGACGAACAAGAGCTTGGGGTTGCATCTTTCAATCTACCTTGTGCTTTCTTCACTTAGATTGCCAACGCGTCATTCCTAGATGGAATGACATGTGGGTTTGTTCTAGAAGGAATGAAATACTCTTAAGGTGGTTTAATTTAGAGTGAGGGAAGTTGGCGTTGCTTTGGGAAGAAGATGAATAGTAAAAACTATTCATAACCCGTTTTTGGCGCTCTTTTGCCATTTTGACTTTTCGACCATGGGACGAGTTGAGTTGGTCAGGTAGTGGTTTCGAGCTATTATATTTTATTGAGATTGGATGTTTAAGTTATATAAACATAACAACCGTTAGTTTAAAACTAAAAATTGTTAAGTTTTGTTATTAAAACTTTAACACCCGTTTAGTTAAGGACTCACTAATGGTGTACTTGTTTAAGGACAAAAAATGAACTTTGATTTAACATTAGGGTAGATTTGGGTAATTTGGAAAGTTTATGGGTGTTTTGTGTCTTTTTAGGGTTTAGGGGTTTTATAAAATCCATCAAATGCACTCATAGCTTCGGATTTTTGTACTTCTTCATTTCTCGTGTTTGTTTCCGTCTTGTGATCCTTCGTTTTTGCCGTCTTGCACAAACAACAATACATAAATATACAAGGCACATACGATGATGTTTTTTCATCATTTTAAGTCCGTTTTACGTGGAAATAATATATGTGTTTTCACACATATCATACTCCCCCATGCTAAATGATTGTCATGTCCTCACGCGATGTTGTGATAATGTACCAAAACAACTCTGTTTTTCATTTATTCAACCTTTATTCACTAAGGACATAATGTATTGCTTTTATTATTCAAAATAACTTTTATGATCACGAGATAATATAACATAACTGTCTAAGAAGAAAAATTCATCGTCCTTGACTTTCACCTATTTCATATTCAGCTTATAAACAAGATCATTGTCGATTATAAGTCATAATGTTAACACTACTCATACAAGTTAATTGTGTAATAATTTTTCTTCCTTATTCCTAGTCTTTTTTCTAAAGATTTTATTGATTTGTCATACACTCGAAGGTTCTAATGACTTATTTCATGATTTATTAAGTCCAGAAATAAAGAAGAACGGTTTAATCACAATCATTAGCTCCTAACCTTTTCCAAAAGAAACGGTGTCGTAAAATCAAGTGCATAAGAAGGATTAATTTAACACGATTTAGGGAAAATTTCATGGACTCGAAATTTGGCTTATCTATATGTTACATAAGCAACTTATTCATCCTCCATAGTCATATACCCGTAGGCGATTTAAAACTTTCAACGGAGTTATATTTTATAAACATTGATTGTGGTAAAATACGACCTATTAGGAAAAAGGCGTAAAAGCGGTAAGTATTAAGTGATGATTTAGGAAATTCAAACACTAATGACCCTTATGATGTGAAAGTTCGTTTCCCAAGGAGGTATATGTGTGTGATTAAGATGTAACAAGATTTGAGATTAATATTTGAAAGAAGGGGATGAGAAAATAGAATGACGAAGACGTGAAATTAATTACTACGATGACTAAACGTATAACCGTAAAAAGAGCAAAAATAAAAATTAATTCTAAAAATTCAAAAAAAAATACCAAAAATCAAAATAAATAAACTAAGAATTTACCAATGATCAAAACTTTTTCAAACCTTTTAATTAATTATATATTAATTTTTAAATGTTAATTAAAGCCCTAAAAATCAAATTAATTATCATAAAGCCCAAATAAAGATTTTTCAATTGGTAAACCTCTAAAATGACCTAAAAAGAATAAAAACTATTTTTATAAATTTTTAAACAAAAAAAACTATTTAGAATGATTTAAAAACTATTAAAAATTAAAATAATTATAAAAATTAATCTAAATATGATAAAATTAATCTAAGAGTTGCAAAAATCCTATATTAATGTATTAAAGCTAACGAAAATATAAAAAATGCAAAAATGTGAAATTTGAAATTTAATAATAAAATAATAATAAAATAATATTAAAAATCTAAAAATTCTAAAAAATTCTAAAAACTTACAAACTAGTTTATTTTAACCTAAATAGTCAGAAAATGGAAGTGAAATTACCAAAATACCCCAAATGGGCAAAAAGCAAAAACAGTCAACACTAATGGGCTTTTTAGCCCAAAAAGTCAAACTAGGCCCAAATGCCCTAAAAAGCCCTATATGACTCAAAATTTAATTCTAAGCACAAAAGTCTGAAGGCCCAAAAGCTGATTTTGAGCTTATCACAGCTTAAATAACAAACAGCTTATTCTTATTGGGCCAATAAGCCCATTAAGCAATAAGCCAATGCCATAAGCTCTGCTTAAACACACAACCTTCTTTTGAGATGCCTAAGAGATCTGTGAAAAGTAATTTTGAAAAAGCACACTCAATATGCCAGAAATAAGCAAAGAACAATTTCACGAAAAGACAAAATAGTCGGGTTAGAGTTCTAGGGTGTTTCAGAAGCTCTGGTTTGTTGCAAAAGCTCACAAATAGCTTAACTACGAATAATCAATCAAGAAAATCACAAAAAGCCAAGTAGAATAAGCTGTGTAAACCAATAAGCTGGCTGAAAAAGCCAAATAAGCTAGTTTCCTAGCAAAAGCTTAACCAAAAGACTTGTAACCTTTCAGACTTGTTATTAAGCTAAGAAAAATGAGTTCTATTACAAAAATAAAGTTGTTGCATGTACCAATAAGCAAAACAGATTCAATAAGCTTGTTGACCAAGTTTGACCCTAAGTCAAACGCTGACAAGAGTAATTCAAATGCTGACAAGTACAATTTTGGGCGTTGACAGACTTAATGAAGTGTTTAAGCTTTGTTTTCAACCTACTGGTCAAGGCTTGAGTACAAACCTTGTGAATCAAGGGCTACCAGTTGGGCAGACTTGACTAGTTTTTGCCACAAGTAAGCTAATAAGCCAGTTAGCTTATAAGCCAGCAACAAGGCACACCAAATAGCAAAAAGCACTCACAAGCAGCACATAAACATGATCCAAGCAACAAAACAACAAGGCATACACTAGAATTACAAATGTGAGCACAAAATGAGGTGGTCACTTTGTTGATGCAAATGACCACTTTAGCCAACATTGATAAGCCCTAGCTCCTTCAATAAGCCACCAAATTCAACAAACAGATAATGCACAAATAGCTTATCACCTAAACTATTCCCAAACCTGATTTCAAACCTTCCAACAAACAAAGAAGTTTTTGGATTTGATGTGTTTGACCAGTTTCAAAACACTTTTTATCAGATTTTTACAAAACATCAAATCCCTTTTCCAAACTTTCAGAAACTTAAGCAATGACTAAAACTTGTTTAATATGACTTGTTTAGACCTCCCAAACCCTAAGAACCAAGGGCACAAGGCCACAAGGCCTTATGAACCAGTAAACCCAAACAGCCTTGTATGAGCCCTTTTTCAAAGCAACTTCTTAATTTTATAAACAACCTACTGATTTTAATGATCAAATAGCTACACTAGGTGACAACTAACAGATACCAACCATAAAACACAAAGCACAAACACAAAATCACCAAATCACATAGCAAAACACAAATCAGACAATATCATGTGATTTTTTGGAGGAATCTTAACAAGAGGTTATACTTGTCCTCCGCAACATCCTAGGAAGACCAGCAATGCTCCTTGGACCTTGTTTAACAACTGGAACAAGACCAAGGTACTTCAACAAAGGAGATGAATGATTGCCTTGGTTGATGTTTCAAAGTAGAAACTCAAGGACTTGATTTCTTCAACACAATGAACAAACAGCCCAACCAAAGGCTCCAATCCCTTCACAAGCTTGGTGTCAACAAGCTTGTAAGAGCTTATAGCTTTTGGTCAAGGATTAGTACAAGATAAATAGAAAAATCAGAAACCACTTTTCAAGCTTATTTCAAACTTGAAAACCTTACCAAACATAAACGTCCTTGAACCACAAGATTCAAGCACACTTATAACATATAATGGAACTCAGAATTACCCTTAAACAACACCAACTTTCAAAAACATAAAACGAAATTACAATTTTCTCAAAATACCAACTTTTATAAAATTCAAAAAGGAAATACAATGTTTAAAAGGTAAAACTGGAACAAGGCTCTCACAAGTTGAGGACTCCTTATATAGGCCACAAGGGCTGAGATTACAATGAGAAAACCCTAGCTATGAAGTCCCTAAAATGCCCTTGAATCTTCTAAACGAATTTTGATATTGAGGTGTCAAAATGCATCCAAATCGTTCATTTTAGCATTCTAGTTAAGCATTGAGTCTTGGCTGTTGATTTGGCCACGTGTCATGCCTTGGAGGTTAAGTTTTGATGTGATAGGTGGACGTCTTGAATGGTGGGGCCCTTTGGTGAGTGGGAGTGAGGGTTTTGGGTGTGGGATGACTTTCTACATGTGTGAATCAAGCATGGGTAGGGTTAATTTCATTTTACCCTTTGTTAAGTGGAAGTAATTTCTGGGGGTGAAGAACATGAATAGTGGTAACTTTTGATCCGAAAAGGGTGGGATGTGGTGTTTGGCGCGTGTATGTTTTATTTAAACTTTGGGAAATGGCAATAGCAGCCCTTGTGTTTTTGTGAAAATGGTATAACATGTTTTTCAGCCACAAAACATGATTTCCTTTGTTAATAAACTTTCAAAGTTTATACTTTGGCCACAAAACTTTGCAAATAAGGTTTCAAGGGTTATTTTTTCCATGTTTGAATATTTGAGGGACTGATTTTTGACATTCTTGATCTTCAAAGGTCTTCATTGATTCTTTGACTTCATGAGGGACCATAATTGACAATTTAGAATTTTTGAGGGACTAAACTTGCCAATTCTTCAAAGTTGAATGACCATTTTGTAATTTTGACAAACTTAAGGGACCAAGCTTGTAATTATGAATATACAAGGGTTTTAAGTATCATTTCTTCATATTTTGAGGATCAATCTTGTATATTTTCAAGTCTTCAAGGGTTAATCTTTGATAATTCATGAACTTGGGCCTGGTTCTTTGTACGGCTTCGTTTCTCGTGTCCGTTTTTCCTTGTTTCTTGTGATCTTTTGTCTTTTTCACGATATCCATACCTAAAACAAACAAGTAAACAAATACAAGCATATATATGTTATTTTATGACATTTTAATGCATTTAAAGCCCGAAAAGAACGATGAGATCATGTACAAATGCCATCTCAGCACTCCCCCATACTAAGCCATTGTCGTGCCCTCACGCAATGCTAGAATAAAGTATCTAAGCATCACCAAAATTCAATTTTATTAACCTTTATTGAAAAGTAAAAGAATTGCAACAATACTACGAAGATGTGTAAAGACATAATGTATGATTTTCATCACGAATGTGACTTTTAGGGTCAATGAATAGAAACAAGTAAATGTCCCATAGAGTAAATTTCGTCATCCTTGATTGTCATACATCCCATGCTAAGTGCAAAAACGAGATCATTGTTGGTACAAGTCACAATGCTAACACTACTCATACATCCAAATTGTGTAATACTTTTCTCCCCGCAATCCTAGTTATTATAAAAGAAAATGGGTTACTAGAATTTTTTAACTATTTCTCATGGATCACAAGTGATTCATATTGACTTATTTGAGTATTTATTAGTCCGAAAGTAAAGTAGCACGATTTAATTGATAGTTAGCCGAAGGACAAAATCTTTTAAAACGGCTTCTCGTGTATCTCCTTAAGTTCATATCTTGGCATAACTCGCTTCACGATATGAGACCTTTCTTGGACCGATATTTGGCATGTACTTCATACTTCAAATCTTGGGAAGACGTTCTTGAAATTATGGTCTTCTCTTCATATTTTGGAATTTCTTCACTTGACATTTTTGAGAGATTCTTCATACTTGGACCACGACTTCATCATTTTTATTCAATCTTTATCTTGGACTTTGATATACAACGATCCGCCTCCTTTTCGGACTTGGATATATTTATCCTCATACCTTGTAAGGGTCTTTTTGGATAGACTTTCTCCATGATCTTTAGGGGAGTAATTGCTTTTCGTCGTGTGTCTCGATTCTTCATATTGATTTAGGAATAATGATACTTCACATCATCTTGGATCTTTAGCAATAAAATAAAGCTCCTCATGCCTTGTTAGGGCCTTTTTGGATCTTCACCAATCTTCGCGTCCTGCTTCAATAAGTTATGCCTTGGCTATGAACTCTATTCAACCCCGAGCAACTTTTAAACGATCTTGGGCTAGAAGCTAAGTAACCTTTTAAATCGTACGACCTTACTTATTGCAATTATTTTTATTCCTAATGCATTGATCTTATGGGAAGAAAAAGCCACAATTAAAAACATATGAGTTTTTGAAAGAACATTTTCATGTTCTACGTTTAGCATGATCACTTGTCTAACTCTATCACTTCTCGTTCTTCACTATATAAAGACCTCTAATTAAAGAGACTCGTGAATACTTAGACATGCAAGTCAAAATTTAAGCCAAATTTGGATTAGCTTTCATTAAGACTATATCAAATCAAAGTTTTGGGTTTTCAAGCCACCTATAGGATCTTGCACTTTCTTGGACTTTTTCAAGTTTAGAGAATGCATTTTATAGTTCCCTTGATAAGTGACTCTCTAGGATCAATTATAGGAACTTGCGAAAAGTTCTTGTTCTTAACCCGAATGAGCTAAGACTTTCGCATTTTAAAGTTCCCTATATAAAAGTCTAGAAAAACTTGAATTGAGAGGGTTAAGGAATGTAAAGGGCTCCAAATGCCCATCAAGTCAAAAATTAGCTCTTATTCTACCCATCAGAAAATATACATTCGTGTCTTAAAAACACTTATTAAAACTAAGAAACATTTTAAAATTTGGCCATTTTTATCCTTATTAGCAACAAAATAAAACAAAACGTTGAAAGTTGGAAAACGTGAGGGCGTAGCAAAGCAAGTACCTATTCACCCCCATACTAAAAGTAAACATTGTCCTCAATGTTTCGAGTCTAAAGGTGGAGCACCCCCATACTAGAGACGAAGAATCGAATGCTTAGGATCTAGCATGGAAAGAGTGATCAACAATATATCTAAAGCCGTTTATTAAGTATGCTAAAAGATAATTGTTAGTACAATAAAGGATATGTCATGGATTCGTGAAAAACTTCTTCAAGCAAACGATGGAGACTCACGTAAACGAACATGAGAGTCTTCAAGCGTAGATGATGATGATGATCTAGATAACACAATCACAAACAACCACGAGACATCGAGTTGGAAGGGCACATATCCCCTCTCATTATTTATTAGAAAGCATAAAAGGATAAGCATGGGATCTCCCCCATGAGGCACCTCGTTTTTTATTACCGAGTCATGAGCTCGACTGGATCCCCTCAATGCTAATTATCATTGGGGAAGGTGACTTGGTCGAGGTAACCATTGAAGGAATTTCCCCACCAAAGTAGTGCTTAAGCCTATGTCCATTCACCTTGAAGTTAGGACCATCATTTTGAGCTAGCTTGATGGTCCCATAAGGAAACACTTGTGTAATGGTGAAAGGACCCGACCAACGAGATTTCAATTTCCAGGAAAATATCTTAAGTCTAGAGTTAAAAAGTAACACTTGATCACCAATGTTAAAAACCCGGTTTTTAATCTTTGCATCATGAAACTTTTTAGTTTTTTTTTTGAAAATCATTGAATTTTCATAAGCATTGTCTCTTAATTCATCCAATTCATTCAATTGTATTTTCCGGTGATCTTCCGCGGTCTTTAAGTCAAAGTTTGCATGCTTTAGGGCCCAATATGCCTTGTGCTCCAATTCAACGGGCAAATGACAATTCTTCCCATAGACTAACTTATAAGGAGTACAACCGATAGGTGTCTTATAAGCGGTCCTAAAGGCGCATAAAGCGTCATCGAGTTTGTCGGACCATGAAGCACGGTTTTCTCCAATCGACCTCTCTAAAATCCTCTTCAAAGCTCGGTTCGAAACCTCGACTTGCCCACTCGTTTGTGGGTGATAAGCCGTAGAAAGACGATGATTAACTCCATATTTCTTTAAGACCTTCTCGAATTGGTCATTTCAAAAATGGGTTCCACGATCGCTTATAATAGCATGAGGGGTTCCGAACCGAGAGAATAGTTGCTTCAAAAACTTCACTACCACACGAGCATCATTAGTAGGTAAAGCCTTAGATTCCACCCACTCGAAAGGTAGTCGACCGCGACGAGGATATACTTGTTACCATGAGATGATAGGAACGGCCCCATAAAGTCTATGCCCCAAATGTCGAAAATCTCACACACTTAAATTATGTTTTGCGGCATTTCATCACGTTGAGACGATTTTCCTTGACGTTGGCACGAATCACACGACTTCACAAGTGCGTGTGCATCACGATAGACAGAATGCCAAAAGAAGCCGGCATCGAACACTTTCTTAGCCGTGAGATTAGCATCATGGTGACCACCCGTGGGTCCCTCGTGACAAGCTCTAAGGATGTTAGAAGCTTCGGCACCAAAAACACAACGTCGAACGAGTTGATCCGCACAAACCTGAAAGAGATAAGGGTCGTCCCAAAAATAGAACTTGACGTCACGAAAGAATTTCCGTTTTTGTTGTGTCGTCATACCCTTGATTTTGAAATTTCCCGCATGGTAATTTGCAATGTCGGAAAACCATGGGGTAGTGTCTTTAGAATTCACTACACCTAGAGTCTCGAGAGGAATGTTTCGTTGATTTCCTTGTTCTCGAAAACATCTTTGTGAGGATCTTCTAGACGAGAGAGATGATCGGCCGCTAGATTCTAGGCTCCTTTTTTTGTCAAGCACGGTAACATCAAATTATTGGAGGAGGAGCATCCAAGGAAGCAATATTGTCTTAGAATCTTGCTTAGTTAAGAGATACTTGATAGCCGAATGGTCGGTATACACTATGCTTTTAGTTAAGACGAGATAAGGTCGGAATTTCTCAAAAGCATAGACCACGGCAAGGAATTCCTTTTCCGTTATGGTGTACTTTAATTAATCCTCGGTCATCGTCTTACTAGCATAATGGATAGGACGGAAATGCTTTTCATAACGTTGCCCTAAGACGGCCCTTATAGCATAATCACTTGCATTGCACATGATTTCAAAGGGTAATTCCCGATTAGGAGCAACAAGAATGGGAGCTTCTGTAAGTTTCCTTTTGAGAGTTTCGAAAGCTCTAAAATAATCCTCATTGAAATTAAAAGGAGCATCCTTCTCGAGAAGGTGTGTCATAGGTCGAGAGATTTTCGAAAAGTTTTTGATGAAACGACGATAAAAACCCGCGTGGCCTAGGAAACTCCTAACTCCCTTAACGGTTTTGGGATGAGGTAACTTGGCGATGACGTCTACCTTAGCTTTATCGACCTCAATCTTTGCTTTCGAGACCTTATGTCCTAAGACAATTCCTTTTTTACACATAAAATGACATTTTTCCCAATTAAGCACAAGATTGGTTTCTTCACAGCTTTTTAACATTTGCTCGAGATTAGATAAACACGACGTGAACGAATTGCCAAATACCGAAAAGTCATCCATAAACACTTCCATCGACATCTCGATCATATCGTGAAAAATAGCCATCATACACCGTTGAAACGTACCCGGTGCATTACAAAGTCCGAAAGGCATCCTAAGATAAGCAAACGTTCCATAAGGACACGTAAACGTAGTCTTCTCTTGATCACGAGGGTCGATAGGGATTTGAAAGTAACCGGAAAAACCATCTAAAAAGCAATAGAATTCATTTCCCGCTAGTCTCTCCAACATTTGATCCATGAAGGGCAAAGAAAAGTGGTCTTTACGAGTGGCGTCATTTAACTTTCGGTAGTCAATACACACCCTCCAACCGGTCACAACACGAGTGGGAATTAACTCGTTGTTTCATTAGGCACAACGGTCATTCCTCCCTTTTTAGGGACACAATGGATTGGGCTCACCCATGGGCTATCGGAGATAGGATAAATCATTCCCTCGTCAAGGATTTTTAGAACCTCCTTTTATATGACATCGTAAATTTTGGGGTTTACCCTTCTTTGACTTTGAATTTCGGGTTTGTAGTCCTCCTCCATTAAAATCTTGTGAGTACAAAATTTTGGGTCAATACCATTATGTCGGAAAGTTTCCACGCAATTACCCCTTTATGAGCTTTAAGAACTTTCAAGAGCTCGGTTTTTTCATCATTAGCAAGACCTCTTGCAATAATAACCGGCAACTTGTCATCACCTTCCAAGAATGCGTATTCAAGGTGAGATGGAATATCTTTCAATTCAAGGATAGGCGGTTCCTCGATTGAAGATTTTTTCTCAACACTCATAACTTCCATCGGCGGAAGAAATGGTGGAATAGAAGTATCATCACTAATAAACACCTCATCTTCATTATCGATTTCATTTGAAGTAAAATCGCCTCCTTGGAATGGAGTGAGATTTGGTGTAGAACTAGCGAGAATCGGATCCAAAATAGTGGGATTGCCACTTGACGAGCTATCAGAAAAACCTAACACTTCTTGTGAAAACTCATCGCAAACCACATCAACTAAGTCAATGTGATTGATGGTAGCGATTGCATAAACATGAGAAGGTTTTGAGTTTTGAGTAGCGTTTATAACAAGTTCCTCTTCGTTGAATCTCAAAGTGATAGTTCTTGCATGAACGTCGATAAGCGATCTCGAGGTGTCTAAAAATGGACGACCTAAAATTAGAGGAACTTGAGGATACGCGGGGATGTCAACTACTATAAAATCAACGGGATAGTAGAACTTCCCCACTTTCACGAAAACATATTCGGCTACTCCACATGCTAGAATCATAGAATGATCGGCCATCTCGATAGACATGTTCGAAGGAGTAAGAGCCGGTAGCGAAAGTGATTTCCAAATGGAAAATGACATCAAATTAATGCTTGCACCAAGATCGGCCAAGGCGAGGCATTCTTTCATATCTTGTATGTCACAAGGAATGAGAAACTTTCCGGGGTCACCAACTTTTTCTGGTATGCGGTTAAGATAAACCGAGGAACAATTAGCAAGCTTTGAAAGCTTTTCCTTATCGCTCATCATACTTTTAAAAGTGGAAGCGAAACGAGGCATATATAACAACACGTCGGCTAAACTCACATCAAAATGCACTTGTTGAAACATTTTTATAAAAAGCTCGATTTGTTGTTTGTTGCGTTCTTGCAATTTCTCTTTGTTTCGTATCGAAGGGTAAGGTAAGGGTGGTGTGGGTTGGACATTAGGTAACGGCCTTGGAATCTCGGGTTCCATAATTGGTATTAGTTCAACCGTAGGTGTGGTATGAGCGGTACTTCGTGGGCTTGTAATATGCTCTTTTACGACCATCACCTCGAGTTCTTTCTCGATTTCCTTCTCCGTAGAAGTACTTGGATGAGAGATTTGTTCCTTGAAGTTTTACCACTTCGTGTAGTAATAACCTTCATTTCTCCCTTCGGGTTTGCAATGGTATCACTAGGAAGACCACCCGAGGAAGAGGGTTTACACATGATTGCTTCAAACATTTTTTCCATTCGGTCTTCAAATTTTGATTGCCTTAAATCCGCTTTTAACTATTCTTGCTTAATCTCATGTTGTCCTTGTTCCATCTTTTGTTGCTTTTGTTGAAGACGTTGAACATTTCCCTCCATTTTATTAGCATGAGTCTTATGTTCATTAGCAAGTTCGTTTTTAAGCTCGTTTGCAACTCGGATCTTAAGCTAATCATCTCACGTTGCATGTTATCAAATTTAGCATCATTTGCTTTAGCATAATCCAAAAATTCTCCTTGAAGATTTTTAGTGTGAGCATTTTGAAAACCTTGTGTAGTGTTTTGAAAATCACGGTTTTGGTTTTGATTAGTAAGTTGTCCATTCCCACTTTGATAATTCCCTTTGTTGTAGTTACGTGAATTGCCTTGATAACCACCACTTTGATTGTTGTTTCGATAGTTATTAGCATTTTGATTTGGTGGAGCTTGATTTGGGCGGGAACCTTGGCCGTTTTGGTTATAAGTTACCGTTGCTACGTAAGCACTCGAAGTGTTACCACCGGCGGTAATGCACTCGGAAAGATCATGAGCTCCACCACAAGACAAACAACTCTTATCAACCGCTTTAACCGAAGCGGAATTCAAAGCATCTTGTGCTTTCCAATGAGTCATAAGATTTGAAAACCTATCGAAAAACCGATTTTCCTCATTAGCTTCATCATGTAAGGCATTAATTCTACGAGACGATGACGATGATGACGAACCCATATTGGCAACACTCGGTGTGTTACGAGGGTTGTAAACCTTAGATCTATTCTCGATAATCTTTAAAACTTCATCGGTCGTTTTGCACAAAAAATTACCACCCGCGGCGGCATTCAAATAATCTCGTTCATGATCATTAAGCCCATTATAAAAAGTATAAACTTTATGCAATTCCGAAAAATCATGGTGTGGACATTCATGTAACATTTCCTTAAATCGTTCCCATGCGATTGAAAAACTCTCAATATTTCGTTGTACAAATCTTGAAATCTCATTTTTCAAATGCGTTGTTTTAGATGGTGGGAAAAATTTGTTCACAAACTTAGAAACGAGATCACCCCATGTCAAAATCGAATTTGGTGGTTCTTTCTCAAGCCAAATTTTAGCTGGTCCATCTAACGAGTATGGAAACAACATCATCTTAATGGTGTCATGTGGAACATCCTTAAACTTGCTAGTTGCGGTGAGACGATTAAAATTCCTTATGTGGTAATGCGGGTTGTCTTTCTCATGACCTCTAAACTTATTTGCTTTCAACATCGACATTAAACCCGTCTTAATCTCGAAATTCTCCGCAAGGATAGCGGGAATCAGAATGGCCTCTCCAAAACCCTCGGTGGGTGCTTGAAGCAACTCCATCATAGTACGATTAGCCATGACGACTTCTTGTTCTACAATAGGTTCAACAATTGGAGTTTGTTCTTCAATCAACGTCTCTTGATTTCCTTGATTTTGACGACGTTTACGAGCTCGTTTAGCTTGACTACGAGTTAGCATAAACTTCACGTAGAATGGGAGGTGAGCAAAGAAGATTCTTTTTTGGGTGTTTTGTGAATTTTCAATTTTGTTGTGTTTTTGATTGTTTTTAATTTTTTTTGGATTTTGGTGTATCTTCGTAGACAACAATCTACCAAATCTCTCCTCGAATCAAACTCTTGATTAAAGAAGCCTCAAAAGAATGAAAACGATCACATGGAGTGAACGCCTTCGAATGACTTTAGAACTTTGGTGAAAACCAAATTGTTCAAGAGGGTTTAATCACAAAGAAAACCAAGAAAATATATATGATACGTAATAATACTTTGGGCGGCAAAACCCTCGATTAGCCTTCAATCTCAAAATACTCACAAGCAAGCGGGGAAACGAGGCGGCGCGAAGCACTTAAGAGCCTTTTTCCTTAGGGTATATTTTATAATACCCGCCTTATACCCACCTTATAGTTCGTATTTTTCAAAATCGAGCTTCACGAAAGTATTTATCTACTTTTGCCTTTTTCTTTTGTTTGAGATTCGAATACAATAATTAGGAGATCAAATCCCAATTAAGGTTGTGTTTTCACACTTTTGGAGATATTTTGTATTGATTGTGATACTTAATACAATATAGTAATAATAATTTCACAAGAAAAACCAAAAAACCGACAATACGTATTAGTAGATTCCTACTAATACAAATACTATTTATGGTTAATATTAAAAACAACAAGACAAATTAATCACGACACCCCCCCCCCCCCCCCCCCGGCAGCGGCGCCAAAATGATTATGGTAAAATATGACCTTTTAGGAAAAAGGCGTTAAAGCGGTAAGTATTAAGTGATGATTTAGGAAAATAAAACACTAATGACCCTTATGATGTGAAAGTTCGTTTCCCAAGGAGGTATATGTGTGTGATTAGGATGTAACAAGACTTGAGATTAATATTTGAAAGAAGGGGATGAGAAAATAGAATGACGAAGACGTGAAATTAATTACTACGATAACTAAACGTAAAACCGTAAAAAGAGCAAAAATAAAAATTAATTCTAAAAATTCCCAATAAATTACCAAAAATCAAAATAAATAAACTAAGAATTTACCAATGATCAAAACTTTTTCAAACCTTTTAATTAATTAAATATTAATTTTTAAATGCTAATTAAAGCCCTAAAATAAAATTAATTATCAAAAAGCCCAAATAAAGATTTTTCAATTGGTAAACCTCTAAAATGAACTAAAAAGATTAAAAACTATTTTTATAAATTTTTAAACTAAAAAATATTTAAAATGATTTAAAAACTATTAAAACTTAAAATAATTATAAAAATTAATCTAAATATGATAAAATTAATCTAAGAGTTGCAAAAATCCTATTTTAATGTATTAAAGCTAAAGAAAATAAAAAAATGCAAAAATGTGAAATTTGAAATTTAATAATAAAATAATATTAAAATAATATTAAAAATCTAAAAATTATAAAAAAATTCTAAAAACTTGCAAACTAGTTTATTTTAACCTAAGTAATAAGAAAATGAAAGTGAAATTACCAAAATACCCCTAATGGGCCCCCAAATGGGCTAAAAGAAAAAATAGTCAACACTAATGGGCTTTTTAGCCCAAAAAGTCAAACTAGGCCCAAATGCCCTGAAAAAGCCCTATCTGACTCAAAATTTAATTCTAAGCACAAAAGTCTGAAGTCCCAAAAGCTGATTTTGAGCTTATCACAGCTTAAATAACAAACAACTTATTCTTATTGGGCCAATAAGCCCATTAAGCAATAAGCCAATGCCATAAGCTCTGCTTAAACACACAACCTTCTTTTGAGATGCCTAAGAGATCTGTGAAAAGAAATTT
The DNA here is from genome assembly GCA_025667525.1 of Glebionis coronaria. Lineage (NCBI taxonomy): Eukaryota > Viridiplantae > Streptophyta > Magnoliopsida > Asterales > Asteraceae > Glebionis > Glebionis coronaria. Next base: position 714,972 of record JANFOE010000399.1, read on the forward strand.
TGAAAAATCACACTCAATAAGCCAGAACTAAGCAAAGAATAATTTCACTAAAAGACAAAATAGTCGGGTTAGAGTTCTAGGCTGTTTCAGAAGCTCTGGTTTGTTGCAAAAGCTCACAACTAGATTAACTAAGAATAATCAATCAAGAAAATCACAAAAAGCCAAGTAGAATAAGCTGTGTGAACCAATAAGCTGGCTGAATAAGCCAAATAAGCTAGCTTCCTAGCAAAAGCTTAACCAAAAGACTTGTAACCTTCCAGACTTGTTATTAAGGTAAGAAAAATGAGTTCTATTACAAAAATAAAGTTGTTTCATGTACCAATAAGCAAAACAGATTCAATAAGCTTGTTGACCAAGTTTGACCCTAAGTCAAACGCTGACAAGAGTAATTCAAACGCTGACAAGTACAATTTTGGGCGTTGACAGACTTAATGAAGTTTTTAAGCTTTGTTTTCAACCTGCTGGTCAAGGCTTGAGTACAAACCTTGTGAATCAAGGGCTACCAGCTGGGCAGACTTGACTAGTTTTGGGAACAAGTAAGCTAATAAGCCAATTAGCTTATAAGCCAGCAACAAGGCACACCAAATAGCAAAAAGCACTCACAAGCAGCACATAAACAAGATCCAAGTAACAAAACAACAAGGCATACACTAGAATTACAAATGTGAGCTCAAAATGAGGTGGTCACTTTGCTGATGCAAATGACCACTTCAGCCAACTTTGATAAGCCCTAGCTCCTTCAATAAGCCACCAAATTCAACAAACAGATAATGCATAAATAGCTTATCACCTATACTATTCCCAAACCTGATTTCAGACCTTAGATCCAACAAACAAAGAAGTTATTGGATCTGATGTGTTTGACCAATTTCAAAACACTTTTTATCAGATTTTTACAAAACTTCAAATCCCTTTTGCAAACTTTCAGAAACTTAACCAATGACTAAAACTTGTTTAATATGACTTGTTTAGACCTCCCAAACCCTAATAACCAAGGGCACAAGGCCACAAGGCCTTATGAACCAGTAAACCCAAACAACCTTGTATAAGCCCTTTTTCAAAGCAACTTCTTAATTTTACAAACAACCTACTGATTTTAATGATCAAATAGCTACACTAGGTGACAACTAACAGATACCAACCATAAATCACAAAGCACAAACACAAAATCACCAAATCACATAGCAAAACACAAATCAAACAATATCATGTGATTTTTTAGAGGAATCTTAACAAGAGGTTATACCTGTCCTCCACAACATCCTAGGAGGACCAACAATGCTCCTTGGACCTTGTTCAATAACTAAAACAAGACCAAGGTACTTCAACAAAGGAGATGAATGACTGCATTGGTTGATGTTTCAAAGTAGAAATTCAAGGACTTGATTTCTTCAACACATTGAACAAACAGCCCAACCAAAGGCTCCAATCCCTTCACAAGCTTGGTGTCAACAAGCTTGTAAGAGCTTATAGCTTTTGGTCAAGGATTAGTACAAGATAAATAGCAAAATCAGAAACCACTTTTCAAGCTTATTTCAAACTTGAAAACCTTACCAAACATAAACGTCCTTGAACCACAAGATTCAAGCACACTTATAACATATAATGGAACTCAGAATTACCCTTAAACAACACCAACTTTCAAAAACATAAAAAGGAATTACAATTTTCTCAAAATACCAACTTTTATAAAATTCAAAAAGGAATTACAATGTTTAAAAGGTAACACTGGAACAAGGCTCTATCACTCTCATCACTGCCAGGCGCGTCCCTTGGCCCACCATCCACCTACGACCAGCAATGGCCGAAAGAAGTGGGGGGCACAACCCTTTAGCATAATCCTTGGCCAGTGCGCTCAGTTCGTTGTCCACCTTGCCCAGGGCCTCAGAAATTTTCCTCTCCATTTCAGCCCGCTCCTTGGTGAACTCTTCCTTCAAAGCCTCCTCGCCCTTCACCAGCATCTGAACCTTCTCTTGTTCCTCAATAAGGGCGGATGCTTGGTCAGCCGCGGTCTTCGCAGAAGCCTCGGCTGCAGCTACCTGTTTGTATAAACACTATAGGGTATTTTGTGGTCATGAACTGCTTCTATTGGAGCATTTGGAAGGATGGGGAACATACCTTGTCATGAAGGATTCGAGCGCCAGCCTCCATTTCTTCGATACGGCATTCCTGAGCAGCGGCGTGGCTGGACTGCTCTTTTATTGTTGCTTCCGCCACAGATAAGTTTGATTGCAAGGTAGATATGGTTCGCTCATGTTTTTATACAATTTTTTTCCGTCGGACAACCCTCCTATCATAACTTTCCACATGGCCCACGACCTCTTCAAGATGACGTCGCAGGGCCGCACCAACAGTCATTTGGTGCGTCGAGGCAACGTTGTACTGCTCTAAGAGGGTTACGTGTTCAAGATCATTGAGGTCCCATGCTAGGGTAGGGGAGTTATGTGGTCCACAAACTCCTTGCACTCTTCTTCAGACTCCAGCCTTGTCAGCTCGGAAAGATTCCATGTCGGGCGTAAGCTGGTGCCTGGACCCCTAGAGTGGAGCTCTTCTGCATGAGTGGGGGGAGGAGATGGTGGAATGACGACTATCATGGGTGATGTTTCCCTATCAACTTCCCTCTCCTACGCCACGATCGTCGGATCAGCCTTGTTATTTAGCCAACACTTATAAGTTTTTGGAAGTTTTTCTACACAACAAATATAGAGGAGTATACAGTGATACTTACCTCAAAGCTATTAGCGATTCCGGAATGATGGGAGCTACGACACTCATCGGCGTCGCCTTCAACACGGTAGTATCTACCTGCTCTTCTGTTCCGGCAGGGTGGGGCAGGGGGTTGTCTTGCGATAAGGTCGTGCTGCTCCCTTTTGATATTGGGGGTGATCCTTTTGTAGCCTCTTGTGGGGCTTGTTGAAAGCCCCCGCTTCCAATTCTCCTTCCTTTGCAATCCTCCTCGAGGACTTGCGTTTCCTGGAAGTAGGCTTCGGCTGCCTTGAGGTCCCGGTCTCCTGCGCCACTTCCTCTTCATCGTCATCTTCGAATAGACGGTTGATGGACGGATCGGTTGGCTGCTCCATGTTCTCACCCTGGTTTTCACCTTGGAGGGCGGTGGCGTTCTCTAAAAGCTGCTCACCACCATCTTCATTGGTGAAGTCCAATGGCGACTTCTCTACCACTGGTCCCTATTCACCGGACTGCGGCTCTGGTGTTTCTTCAAGAGTGATGGTCATGCCGGCAGTTGCGACAAGTAGAGGGGGCTCGCCCTCGCGTAGTGGTAGGGATCCCTCCGTGACCTTATTCGGATCTCCCTGGCATATTAGCCCAAACAACTTTATCTCTGCGGACATACACATACATGTACGTTAGTCTGATTTCAAGCATGTTATAACATTTATATGGGCATACATCTATATATACAAGGAAACACCCACCCTGTCTATGGTCAGTCAGGAAGCAGGGATATCTGTCCTCCCTACCAAAGTAGTTACGGCTAATCCCTACTAAGCATAAGAAATGCTCTGGTAGATCCTTATGAAAGTCTGTGTGGTGGGGTATCTAACGCTCTAACATCCCGGTTGCTATACTAGCTGGTTGGAGGTGGATAATCATGTCGCACCTTGGTTTTGAGGGCAAAAAGTGTGGGGAACACTTTGGCGTCTACAAAGAAGTAATGGTCATACCACTTCTTGAGGGAGTCTAGAGCTTTCCTATAACACATGGGGGCGGTCTCGGATCGTTTTTTGAACAACAGCCACCCATTTACCATTTGATGGACGTAAAAACCCTAAATAAACTAACGGTGGGGGTTACCTCACAAGCGTGACATGACATCTCAAACTGGTTAATCTTACATGCTCCTATACAGTGGAGTTTGGACAGATGAAAATCATAATATGAAAGGATATCTACAAGGAACTTAGAGAGAGGGATGCGGTAGTTCGTCGAGTCAAATAGGCGTGTATATACACCTATCTTACCCTCTGGAGCATCCGTAATAGCTTCACCATCACCTAGATAGGTGGGTGCACGCTTTCGGGAATATAATAATCGGAAAGAAATTCCATAATTTTATCCGGTAACATCACGTGGAGTACAGTGTTGATGGTGGGGTTGTCCTTCACCATGATTTATAAAAATGAGGAGAAGGGCACGGTGATCTAACCTGGTATGGTGGATTTCTGTGGAAAACAAGTAGAAGGAAGGAAGGAGTGCAAGCAAATGCAAGAATGGTGGCAGAAGTTGTTAACTCTGTGTGTACACAGTCATACACACAAGCCTTTTATAGGGTTTCCTCGATTTACGAGGTACCCTGGATGATTTCCACGTGTAATCCACTACGCCCATCTAACGGAAGGGGTTTCTGACACAACTGAAACGTTAGAGGGACTCGCAGGTCACCTCTTAAACAGTTTTGAGTAGTTCGAGGGTGGGCCCATGTGGTGCACTTTTGTACTCAAACCTGCGAACCGTGACTATAAATAATGCACACATTAATATTGTCCCAGTCGACAGACATGTGGTGAGACTTTATTTGCAAAGGCGATATTAGGGGCATTAGTTAGTCTAGATTTTACGCCTACGGTTGTAACAACAAGACTGTGGGGACATGATTACGTATAGTCCCCAACCGGGTCATGGACCCGGCCCATGGGTACTACCCGCATCCGGCCCATCACTGATGGGTTGGATTAAATGTCATTCAAGCTTATGGGCTTCGGATGAATAGTGGCCACATAGGTGTATGCGACCCATAGCCCGGCACGACCGGTATAAGGGTTAGACAGAATCACAATCTTATTGGGATTGGGATTTACCCCAAAGTAGAGGATATACACTCACCATAATTAGAAGATAACAATCAAACTAATTATGGCACTTATCATTTGCTTGGGGCCGAAGCAACTGTTCCAACCCATTAGGGTTCCACCGCCTATACAAGGAACCCCCAAGGGTTACACAAAGGTATCACATTCTTTATACTCTCAACCTACAACCGATTCATAATCCTAAATCGATTACTTACTCTCATGCCAGAGTCTAATCGTGGGATACGTTCCCATGGTACGCTTAACGTGTGTTTTTTAGTGTGCAAGATCTTAGCAAGACATTCACTTGGTGCAAGAGACGGAGCCCAACCTATCCGAATTAAGCCTAATTCGGATTAAGCAAAGATCATTGATAGGTGTGTAAACACCCATCCTTTTTACCACTTAATTACAATAATAACCGAGCCAAAACGTGTATTTTATGTCATTTATGTCAGAATTATGCGTGGTTTGTGTTTTTGTTGTGATTTAGGACGAAAAGGTGAAAATTGGAGAAAACACGGGCATTCACGGGCTTTTATCGAAGAAAAAAGACGAAAGACGAAGTCAAGAAGTCAAGAGTGCAAAAAGAACGGAAGTCCAAGACCAATTCTGAAGATTTATCGAAGAAAAAGTCAAAAGACGGAAGTTTACTTAAAGACGAAGAACTCAAGTCTTATTTATTGAAGAATTAAAAGACAAGTTCAAAGAAATCCCGAGCCAAAAGTCATTAAAGTCCAAGATTAAAGAAGATTAAAGGCTTAAGGACCTAATGGTGCAATTAAGAGAAGATGAAAGAGGGAGGAAGCTTCCTAAACTCCTCCTAATCCTCCCCTATATATAGTTTAGGATTTCATTCATTAGATTTGTTGGATAGTTTGACACACTATTTCTTCCATTTTATTTACCTTGCACATTTAAATTCATGTCCATTTAATTACTTGTCAAATTTAAATACCTTGTCTTGCACCTTAAATACATTTAACTTCAAGTAAGTTCTCTTTTAATTCTTGTCAATCTTTACTTTTTCTTGTTAATCTCTTATCTACCTTTCTTTATTTGATCTTAATCTTCATGCTTTATTTAAGTGGGTTTTGATTATTTTGATTAGTTTTGTTAGTTTGATTGTTTTGGATTGTTTGTTTATGATTATTAGATGTTTATTTATTAGTTTGATGTAATCTTGTGGTTGATTTTGTTTAGATTTGTTTAAATTCGTGTGTTTCTTGTTCTCCTTGTTCTTCGGTTGTTTGTTACTGATCTTTCCCAGGAAAAGTTCCGGATCAAGCCCAGCCAAAAGTTATTCCGTGTGAAGGTGTTTGCTGAAAGTATTCCATATCTAAGTCGTTCATCCGGAATAATTAATTATTCCGGATCAAAGTGCTCTATTCGGAATCTTCATCATTCCAGATCAAGGTTTTAGCCAAGGTGATTCATCCGGAATATCTAATATTCCAGATCAAGGCATTATTCCGGATCAGCAAGAACATTCCAGATCAATTAGTTTATTCGGAATAATTTATTATTCTGGATCAAACGGTTCATCCGGAATATCAGACATTCCGAATCAACCTAATATTCAGGATCAAGGACTTCCATCCGGAATAAGTGACATATTCCGAATCAAGGGTTCTATTCGGAATATTATTCCGGATCAAGAATATTATTTCGGATAGGGAGATATTCCGGATCAGCAATATTCCGGATCAAGACCAACATTCCGAATAAAGAAGTTTATTCCAGATAGGTGACATATTCCGAGTAAGCAATTTATTCCGGATCAAGGGCTTTGGTTGATATTCCGAGTAAAGAAGAACATTCCAAACGAAGGTGACAATCCGGATGAATGTTTATTCGGCATGAGGGTATTATTCCGGATGAGCTATTTTTCAGGTTCCTTTAATTCCACTTTTTAATTTTCTGTTTTTAAGCTTTATTTTTCCCGCCTTTTTACTTAATTGCACTTTAAGTTTATTTGCCTAAGATTTATTTTAGCCTTGCCTTAGTTTTAAGTTTTAGTTGCGTTTTAAGTTTGCCTTAGTTATATTTAAGTTTGCGTTATTTACTTTTAGTGCTTTTTTAATTTCTCGTCACGCTTTTAAATACTTGCCTTTTATTTTAAAATTATAGTTAGATTTACTTTAAAATCATTTACTTTTAAGTCTTTGCACCTTTAATTTTTAAAAACAACCAAAAATATTTGTTTCACCAAAATCAACTGAGTCGTACTTTGAACCGAAAATCAATTCGAGAAGATTCCGAGAAACGAACTTTTTAACTAGGCAAAATCTTAGTTATCAAATGGCGCTGCTGCCGGCTATTTTCGTAAAGAATAACGGTTTTCTGTGAGAGACGCGTTGCTTTTTGGGATCCGTTCACTTGTGAGCGTTATTTTCTTGCTTAAAAATTAAAAAAAAACCATAAAAATTAAAAATTGATAAAAATCCATAAAAATTAAAAATTTCAAAAATCCAAAAAGATTTTATTTTTATTGTGTATATATATTGTCTTTGTGTCTGGTTTCTTTTTCTTTTGTCTTTGTAGGTGTATGCGTACTAGATCTTCTAATTATCAAGAGCCCGAGACTCGAGAAGATTTAAGTATGGCAGGTTGTAACAACAACAATAATCCACCGCACCTCAACAATAACAACAATGTTCTTCCACAGCCCGATCTTCGGACAATGGAGGAGCTTTGTCAACCTACCATGTTTGGACGAGGAGGACCGATTGCGCCGATGCAAATCACGGCCCCGGAGTTTTCGTTGAAGCACCATATGATTCAGCAAGTGCAAACAAATCTTTTTCGAGGAATGCCTGATGATGATGCCAACAAACACCTCGACAAGTTCATTACAATCACCCAAAGCATGAAGTTGCCTGGTGCCACAATGGATGTTCTTCGCCTACAACTCTTTCCACATACTTTATCACACCACGCCGAGAAATGGTTTGATCGTCTTCCAAAGAATTCTATTCATACTTGGGATGACATCACTCAACGCTTTTTGTCGCGCTACTTTCCACCATCCATGGTCACGAGCCTTCGCAATCAAATCAGCGGTTTCATGCAAGACCCCGATGAATCTCTTTTTGATGCTTGGAAAAGATATAATGTCTTGATTGATCGTTGTCCAAACCACAACATTCTCCCTGTGACCTTAATTGATACTTTCTACAACGGTTTGACTTTTCGAGATCATGATACGATTAATGCAGCCGCCGGTGGCACATTTATGAAAAGGAGACCCGAGGAGTGTAGAGAGCTAATTGAGAACATGACTACTCACCACAAAAACTGGGATTCCTCCGCTTCTTCAAGGAACAACCCGAGATTCAATGTTTCTTCTACTTCAGCAAGCCCTGATATGACCGAATTCACCCGCATGATGACTGAAATGAACAAAAGTATCTTGCTTCTCGCTTCAAACCAACAACAACAAGTGAAAGCGGTTGCACCTTCTTGTGAGACATGCGGCGGTCCTCACTCATACACCGATTGTCCTTCTACAGGAAATCCGGAAAATGTGTATGCAGCTTATGGTAATTATTCACCGTAAAATTACCAAGCTCGACCTCAAGGGGATAGAAATTTGTTGAGTTACCGGTCCAACAACTACCTTTCACCCGGTTTTTATCCTCAAAACTAAAACCCCGCCAACAACTACAATAGAAGCAACCAAATCCCACCAAGAGCTTCTAATCCTTATCACCCACCTGCTCAAAAAACCGCACCCATCAATCCGGATGTTGAAGCTTTGATGAGAACCCAAGGTGAGCAAATCAAGAATCTACAGAGCCAAATTATCAATTTGAAAGGGGATATCACCAAGCAAGGGAATGACATTAGATCCGAGCTTAGAGATAATATCCAATCCTCCTTCAGCAATCAAACGAATGATTTGAAGAATATGCTTGCTAGTTTCTTGCCCACAACTCAACCTTCTTCTTCGAGTTCTCTACCTTCAAACACCGTCACCAATCCGCGAGCAAATGTGATATTACTACCCGTAGTGGAGTAACCATAGTAGGACCACCTATGATGCCCCCATCATCTACACCTCCTCCACCACCATTTATCCCTACTCCTCCTACACCTAGTATTAGTTCACCGTTACCGTCTCCGCCTCGTCATGACGATGTATCTAGGAAGGACCCTTCAACATCTCAACCTTTACCTACAACACATGCACCTTCACCACCCAAACCCAATATCCCTTATCCATCTCGCTTAGGCAAGACCAAACTGCACACAAAGGATGACATTCAAGTGTCGAATTATTTGAAGATGATCTCTCAAATGACTTTCAACATTAGCCTTGTTGAAGCACTTGTCCACATGCCGAAATTTGTGAAAGCATTCAAGGAATTGCTTAACAAGAAGGAGAAGTTGATTGAGCTCGCCAACACACGCTTAAATGAAAACTGTTCTGTAGTTATTCTTAAAGAACTTCTGGAAAAACTTGGAGATCCCGGTCGTTTTGTGTTGCCTTGCATTTTCAACAAAACTGAAGAATGTACTACCCTTGCTGATCTCGGGGCCAGTATTAATCTTATGCCTTTGAGTGTTTGGAAAACACTATCATTACCCGACCTTACTCCAACAAGGATGACTCTCGAGCTAGCCAATCGCACTCTCGCTTACCCCGTTGGTATTGCCGAAGACGTGTTCATTAAAGTTGGCACATTTACTTTCCCGGTCGACTTTGTCGTTGTTGATTATGAAATGGACCCTCGTATTCCTTTAATACTTGGTTGGCCATTCTTGAGAATCGGACGAGCTCTAGTTGATGTTTCCGAAGGTGAGTTAATCTTAAGAGTCGGTGATGATGCACAAGTTTTTAAAATGGGAAGCTTACAAGCAAATCCTATGGACGAGAATATGCGAATATGATTAATGTGCTTGATGATTTTGTTATCTACAACAATCCTCTATTCGAGTCTTGCATTGACAATCAACTTTTTGAAGATGATGTGGATGATTCTCTCTCCAATATGGAACCTTCTCCCATTTATGATTCTCCACCGATCTTTGATGCTTATGATGATGATTCTAGCTCAGATTCGGATAATTATGATGACCTTACTTCTGAGTATCCCGATCTGCCCACATATGATGATTTTGATGAGGCCGATACTCTTTCGAGTGATTCTTCACATAATGAAGATCCTCTGCCATCTATGCTTAATCCTACTTTGGATGATTACTCTTTTGAGGAATACTTCTCTACATTTCTCAATACTTACTTCCCTCATGAGAGTGATGCTCCTTCTTTAGACTTTGAAGATTATCGTCTTGATCCAACATTGGATTTGAAGAAAATTCTTTCAAAGGAGAAGCAACCGGTCGACACCGACATTCGCAGCACGTATGAGTTAACACCTCTTTGTCCACCTTCTGAGGACGAGGTTGTGCATCTTCTTCGCGGATCTTCTTCACACTCTGCTGAGCCTGAGTGCTATTTTCCCCTAAAGGAAAAGGTGTTCGACCCCGGTATCGATATTCTTTAGCCATCTCAGTATCCACCTGTTGAAATAAAAGGAACTATCTTTGGAACTTACGGAAATCTGCTTGCACCACTTCACCCTTGCTTCCACCGTGCTCCATCTTTGCTTAAGGGAACCTTGCCTACTCTTCTTTAACTTGCCTTGTTCGCCTTAAGCTTGTGCTATTTGATGGACGAAAACTATGTCTTTGATCCCGGTGGATATGTTTCATGCTTCTTCCTTTGCTAATCAAGGTCGAGTCAGGCTCACGACTCGGTGAATAAAAATCAAGCGCTTCTTGGGAGGCAACCCATGCATCTATCTTTTAGCTTTCCTTATCCTAAGTGTAGGGGAGACCCGTTGGTGTTTGCTATTTCCTCTCTTCTACTAATCAGGGATTCGAGCGCTCAATGATCCACTCTTGATGATTTTTGACGACCCGTGATTCCGTGTTCCCATTTTCCCGGTTCTATCCTAAACTCTTTTCGATTCACTATTTTATATTTCTCAATATTAAAATAGGAATCTCTTTAGTTGTCTTTTCCTTAGCGAGATTTAAACAAAGTACACAATGGCCTAAGTGTAGGGGAGTTTACTCCCACATGCTTAAACATTGAGGACAATGTTTATATTAAGTGTAGGGAGGACTTCTATCGAAGTTAAGTGGCCTTTTCCTTGTATTTGTCCTCATTTTAACCGGAAAATCAATTTTTCGACATTTTTCAAAATTTTTGATCTATTTTGGCCTATTAGTTTTTACCTTTGTATAGTTATTTTCTTCCCTTATTAGAATAAAATTTTAATAAAATGGTTTTTATTTTCAAACGTTGTGAATCTTTTGACTCAACCCAAGTTTACTTATCTATGTTTACTCTAGCTAGTATCCTTAACGTGTTTAAGTCAAGTTTTGCTAGGCTTTTATATAGGGAGCTATAAAACGCGAAAGTCTTAACTCTCACGGGTTAAGAACAAGAACTTTTCGCAAGTTCCTATAATTGATCCTAGAGAGTCGTTTATCAAGGGAACTATAAAATGCGATTTCTAAACTTGAAAAAGTCTAAGAATTTGCAAGATCCTATAGGCGACTCGAAAACCCAAAACTTTGATTTAATAGGCTAAGCATCCACGAGTCTCATTCCTTGAGATTTTAAACTGTGGAGAACAAGAGATGATAGAGTCAATTATAAGTTTGGTATTCTTTCGTGAATTTATGTGAGTTAATTATAAGCCTATTCTCCCATCGCTTGTTAATAAATTTATCTGCAATAAATAAGGTTGTACGATTTGAAAAGTTACTTAGCTTCTAGCCCAAGATCGTTTAAAAGTTGCTCGGTAATGATTAGAGTTCATAGCCAAGGCATAACTTATTGAAGCGGGATGCGAAGATTGGCGAGTCTGAAAAGGCCCTAACAAGGCATGAGGGCTATATTTTGTTGCTAAAGATCCAAAGTGATGTGAAGAATCATTTATCGAAAATCAATATGAAGGATCGAGACACACGACGAAAAGCAAAAACTCCCCAAAAGTCATGGAGAATTCTATCCAAAAAGGCCCTAACAAGGTATGAGGATAAATAAAGCCAAGTCTAAAAAGGAGGCGGATCGTTGTATATCAAAGTCCAAAATAAAGATTAGAGAAAAATGAAGAAGTCGTGGTCCAAGTATGAATCTCTGAAAACTTCAAGTGAAGAAATTCCTATTATGAAGAGAAGACCATTATTTCATGAACGTCTCTCAAGGTTTGAAGTATGAAGTCGCTGCCAAATATCGGTCCGAGAAAGGTCTCAAACCGCGAAGCGAGTTATGCCAAGATATAAACTTTATAAGGTCCCGAGAAGCAGTTTTAAAAGATTTTGTCCTTTAGCTAACTATTGATTAAATCGTTCACTTTATTTTCGGCCTAATAAACTATCGAATTAAGTCAACAATGCATCCTCGTGATCATTCAAGACAACAATATAATATAAGAGATACACCTAGGAATAGGGGAGTCTAAGTGAATAATTGTCCCACATGAGTTCGTGTTAGTTTACTAACTTATAATAACAATGATCTCGTTTTTAAGCTTGGTTTGGAGAAAGTGAAAACTTGAGGATGATGATTATTCATGACATTTCCAAAACCCAAGGTATGCTTTTGATTTCTTTACTTTGAATGTTTATAGTTTTCTATCTCTTTAATAAAGGCCAAGGTGGATTGATTTTGATGAAAAATGTAAACGTGCTTTGTAACTAATGCATTGCATGAGGACATTGCAATGGTCAAGTGTAGGGGATTTGATAGGTGTGTAAACACCCATCCTTTTTACCACTTAATTACAATAATAACCGAGCCAAAACGTGTATTTTATGTCATTTATGTCGGAATTATGCGTGGTTTGTGTTTTTGTTGTGATTTAGGACGAAAAGGTGAAAATTGGAGAAAACACGGGCATTCACGGGCTTTTATCAAAGAAAAAAGACGAAAGACGAAGTCAAGAAGTCAAGAGTGCAAAAAGAACGGAAGTCCAAGACCAATTCTGAAGATTTATCGAAGAAAAAGTCCAAAGACGGAAGTTTACTTAAAGCCGGAGAACTCAAGTCTTATTTATTGAAGAATTAAAATACAAGTTCAAAGAAATCCCGAGCCAAAAGTCATTAAAGTCCAAGATTAAAGAAGATTAAAGGCTTAAGGACCTAATGGTGCAATTAAGAGAAGATGAAAGAGGGAGGAAGCTTCCTAAGCTCCTCCTAATCCTCCCCTATATATAGTTTAGGATTTCATTCATTAGATTTGTTGGATAGTTTGACACACTATTTCTTCCATTTTATTTACCTTGCACATTTAAATTCATGTCCATTTAATTACTTGTCAAATTTAAATACCTTGTTTTGCACATTAAATACATTTAACTTCAAGTAAGTTCTCTTTTAATTCTTTTCAATCTTTACTTTTTCTTGTTAATCTCTTATCTACCTTTCTTTATTTGATCTTAATCTTCATGCTTTATTGTTTATGTTCATGTTCTTGATTTTTATTGATTTATTTAAGTGGGTTTTGATTATTTTGATTAGTTTTGTTAGTTTGATTGTTTTGAATTGTTTGTTTATGATTATTAGATGTTTATTTATTAGTTTGATGTAATCTTGTGGTTGATTTTGTTTAGATTTGTTTAAATTCGTGTGTTTCTTGTTCTCCTTGTTCTTCGGTTGTTTTTTACTGATCTTTCCCAGGAAAAGTTCCGGATCAAGCACAGCCAAAAGTTATTCCGTGTGAAGGTGTTTGCTGAAAGTATTCCATATCTAAGTCGTTCATCCGGAATAATTAATTATTCCGGATCAAAGTGCTCTATTCGGAATCTTCATCATTCCGGATCAAGGGTTTAGCCAAGGTGATTCATCCAGAATATCCAATATTCCGGATCAAGGCATTATTCCGGATCAGCAAGAACATTCCGGATCAATTAGTTTATTCGGAATAATTTATTATTCCGGATCAAACGATTCATCCGGAATATCAGACATTCCGAATCAACCTAATATTCCGAATCAAGGACGTCCATCCGGAATAAGTGACATATTCCGGATCAAGGGTTCTATTCGGAATATTATTCCGGATCAAGAATATTATTCCGGATAGGGATATATTCCGGATCAGCAACATTCCGGATCAAGACCAACATTCCGAATAAAGAAGTTTATTCCGGATAGGTGACATATTCTGAGTAAGCAATTTATTCCAGATCAAGGACTTTGGTTGATATTCCGAGTAAAGAAGAACATTCCGAACGAAGGTGACATTCGGGATGAATGTTTATTCCGCATGAGGGTATTATTCCGGATGAGCTATTTTTCAGGTTCCTTTAATTCCAGTTTTTAATTTTCTGTTTTTTTAAGCTTTATTTTTCCCGCCTTTTTACTTAATTGCACTTTAAGTTTATTTGCCTTAGATTTATTTTAGCCTTGCCTTAGTTTTAAGTTTTAGTTGCGTTTTAAGTTTGCCTTAGTTAGATTTAAGTTTGTGTTATTTACTTTTAGTGCTTTTTTAATTTCTCGTCACGCTTTTAAATACTTGCCTTTTATTTTAAAATTAGAGTTAGATTTACTTTAACGTCATTTACTTTTAAGTATTTGCACCTTTAATTTTTAAAAACAACCAAAAATATTTGTTTCACCAAAATCAACTGAGTCGTACTTTGAACCGAAAATCAATTCGAGAAGATTCCGAGAAACGAACTTTTTAACTAGGCAAAATCTTAGTTATCAATTATCCAACTTTTGTATCAACAGTTTTCATTTAACTTTTGGGGTGATCACTGATCAATAAAAGTTTTGGTTTTAAAATCTAAATACCTGAAATACTCTTAATAATAAAAATGCTAATTAAAAAAATAATGATTAAACTAGAAAAATATAAATTAAAATGTAAACAATAAAAGAAAAATGAAATCCCTTCGAGCTCCCAATATCTATGGTTTATCACACTTATGGATTATCGAATCTTTTTGAACCGATTACAAAGATTATTCTGGCTTAATATGGATGAATTAATATCGTCACTTATTATGTTTATCAATGACTCTCAATAATAACTCTTATTCTAATCCAACCAATAATAATTATTTAATAATTTATTTAGGTACAATTTATATCGATTAGACAACCATCTTTTTCTTTAGCTAAATAGAATAAGTTTGAATTGCTCACTAATAATAAATTGTCTTACACAAATTATTAAACACAATACCAAATCAAATAATATAATTTGTAAATAAATTATAAATCAATGTGAAATAAATATGATAATCCAAAAGTAATGATCGAACCATAAATAAAGTTACCGGAAGGAATTATAAGAAAATTAGCCGGACATAACGGTGCACTCGACCCGCTTCATATAAAACATCATCTTTATTATCTTTTTTTATCCTTGCTGCTGCGTCACACCATTCACCACACCAATTGCAATGTTCTTTTCTTTTTTATTACTTCCTCGACGATTATGCATAATCAAAAAGGATTTTATTCCTTTCTCTTTTGTTGCTAGTGAATGGCGGTCGGGATAAAAAACACTTTCTTTCTTACGGCTATATATTGTCCCTCAAGGGATGAATTATTTCTAATTCTTTTTTCTCCACTGTGAATGAATGATGTGATGTATCTTTTTCTTAGAAAAAAGACGTCCCCCTAATATATATAAATGGGTTGACGTTATGATGTTCAATGGACCAATGATGGGCTTTTATTGATTTGTTATTTTTTCCGATATATAACTTTAGCTCAATAAAAAATAGTCGAATATCAAAAATTGCTCAAACGAAGCCCGAACGAATAAAAGATGACTAATAATATTACGATGCGCTCAAATCTTTTTCTTCAATATTTTTTCTTCATTTATTGGCGCTCTTAATGTCTTTTCTTTTAAAAATTAATAAAGTGTCCATTTTATTCCATTTCGCCCATAAACTACATAATTATAAAACACACTCAAAGTACATATATAACAAAAAAATAAATATATAATTATGCTAAATTAACATGCTATTAGGTGAATGCAAAATACACCTATTAAATCCCCTCAATTTAACCTTTACTTGCCCTAAAGTAAAAAAAAATCTACAAGCATGTTAATTTCATAATTTTTAATCGTATCATTGAAATTTCACCAGAAAGATCAAATTCAACTTTGTACACTAATAACCATCCCACATAAAAATAATCCAAAATGATTACCAATATTTTTGTCCTTCTTAAAAACTTAGCATAACCATTCCCATTAATTCCATTTACTTTATATTTCATATAATTAACCATGTGCACAACGTACTTAATGCACACATATAAGTCTAAACATTAATCTAAAACAAGAGGTGAGCATATCCTTACACCTTTTATAACATTGGAGTTTTTATAGCATAAGAGCACATCATAAGCCATCATACTTTAACTTACATACTTCTACTTCATTTTTTTCTTTTTTTTAACATTTTTTTTCTTTCTTTTTTCACATCACACATAAGCTCTTTTTTAGCCATCCAGGACCATTTCTTATACAAGTCATCCGGAACGCTTTATACACTCCTTTTAAGGTTGATATAAAGAGCAATCATTTAGAAAAATGAATATTATAATATAGGTGCATACTAAGACACATTGGCACATGAAAATCGGTTAATTTAGTCTGTTTAGTTGAATGGGAACATCTATACTTCGTGCCTACTAGTACATCATATGATGGAGTTATCTACCACATAGTATAACTAATCAATGCACTAAATCAAACTAATCTTCCTAATTTCATTAGAACAATACAATGATTGGGTTATTTCACATAAAATAGTCTAAGATAAGTGCAATGATATCCATCATAAAGATTGGTGTCTGACCCATGCTAACAACTAAAGTCACTTTGCGTGGGTGACGAATCTGATAGGCAAGCCCAACATATGACTACCACCAATAATTATGACAGTTCTCCAACTCTTTTCTAAGGCCACCGTGCACGGGCGGCGAGTCGAATAAGATCAGTTCCATGTGTCCTAACCCAACTATTACATTACTATATTTCATATTATATTATTCAAAAATTCTACAAGATCTTATCCAAAGTAAGTAGAGGGAACTCAATCGAGCATGGTTTGAGCATCTAATAATTATACATATGCCTAACTACATGCACACAATCAAATCTATTTTAATAACCAAATTATACAATGGAATCGGGTGCACCTTATAATTATGGCTAAATCTTTTAGCTTGCTCCAATAAATCATCCACAAACTAATCTTCAGAATATGCAAACACTCAAAAAACATATATGTAGAAGAAACTTCCACATCCAATTAGCACAAGACTCTTAATTTTGATTTAAAAATTTTAAAATTTTCATTTTTTCCAAAAATCATATTTTGACCAAAATTTCATACGAAAACATGTACACATGTGCCACTCCCCTCAACTTAAAGCATTTCATTGTCCCTAATGCAAAAACTTCAAGTTGAAATTTTGGTTAAAAACCAATTTGACAAACTCACACAAAAACAAAAACCTAACTATAAAACCCACATTTAAAACCCAAGAACATTAATTATACACAGCCTTAGTTTTATTTAAAATGTGACATAATTAATTATTCAGAATTATAATTAATATTATATTCAAATATTCAGTATGTATTAATAACTCAGAAAAATAAATAAAGCATGACAAAAAAGTTACAGAAGTTAAAAAGTGAGATCACAAAACCAATACTCGAACCAAGACACGAGGGTTTTAAAGTTATTACACAGTTTCAGATCTATTTAAAAGATACGTGAAATTTAGAATATTAAAATAAGAGTTAACATTTTGAAATAACGTGAAATTAAACGCTAATGCACACGTTAATTAAATCAATCGAGTCGAAGCTAAGTATAGACATATATGGGTCGCGGTTTCTTTTAAATAACAAGAGAAGGTGAAATGGACTTAAGGCAGGCCCATGTGGCAAATAAAATATACGGGGTCTTACCCCATACTCACTAGTCATAAGACAGTAACACAAAAAAAATTTAGGGTTTCCCCATGGTGGCCGACGGTTGGAGTAAACAAAAAGGTTTATTCGGCTTAATTTTCTTCAAGAAAGTCGTGTGTGTTTGTCCTTAGTTATTAGTTCTACAACGGTAATCTATTCCTCTCCTTTTAATTTTGGTTTTACATCAAGGTTTTATATTATTTAAGACTTACTCAAACAAAAACAAATAGGATTCACGAATTAACACAAAAAGGGGTGTCGTGTTTTTGTTTCAACTCACGATAACCGAGACACCAGGTCTCGATTTGTGTGGTTGTGGCAGCCGTGACCCACACAGGGGTCGTGGTGTTTGGTTTTGCCAGTCGCATTCAACAAAAACACCAAACAAGGAGTCGCGTTTTTAACAGGGGTGTTTGGGATTACATGCAGTGGGGATAAATAACTCAGCAGGGGTGTTTGGGATTAAAACCAGTGAGTACAAATAACTAACAGTGGGAATAATAAATAAAACAGTGGGAACTCTACCAAAAACAGTGGGAACGAAATGAATAATTAGAAGGTAGCTTTAGGACAGAAGTTGGTGACCTTAAATCGAGAATCAGCGACAGTTTAGCGACAGTATTTCTATCGTAGTTTTATAAAACAGATTTGGGACATATTTGGTCACAGTTTTTAGCTAAAGATTGCGGCGGTTAGCGACATAAAATTATGTCGCTAATCCAGTTTTGAATTTTATTTAGTATTTGGGACATGTTTTAGTACGACTGAGAAGGGGTATCTCGGTAGGCTCGGTTATATTTCAAAGATAAAAGTGAAAATTTTAATTATACCTTATTTAACCATTTTATAAATAAAGGTTTTTTAGGTCCACGTTTCCTAGGATTGTCTATGTGTTGTAATCACCTTAAGAGTGGGAGAGAGATGAAGAACTAGAGAGAGAAAGTTAGAGAGAGAATGACAGAATAAGAGAAAGGAATGTTTGATCAATGAAATGAGAACCAACAATCCCTCCTAACATGCTATGAGGGGGTATATATAGCCCACCCTACATGTGGGCTTTATGGGTTATATTATTACATATTAGATCACGAGCCCATACTACGTATATATCGTTGGAGTGACTGTCCTTCCTAAATACTTAAAAACGTATATCCAACAATCTCTCCCTAAGGGAGGTCACTCCAAGTTACAATGTCCTAAATAGTCTATAGCTCGTGATCTATGCTAACAATGATGTGACCGAGACTTTCTTTGGAAAAACGTATTTCCAACAATCTCCCCCTAAGGGAGGTCACACCATTTTATAAAATCTTAAACCTAGCATCCTATGCTTGAGTCTTCGATCTTGTTCTTGTGAAAATGCAAATGAGATCTTTGACTTTAGTCTTGAGCATGTTTCCTTGCCTTGACCGTGTGCATTCATACATACGATATTCGCCTCCTCGTGACTTCATGTTCTACATACTTATACCTTGATGAATTCTTGAAAGCTTCAGAGTTTGATACAGCGGAAGACTTGACTTTTAGGCTTTCTTAAATTTGTTGAAGTATTAAGCGCAGAAAGTATAAGCATGCGGGGAAGACTCCTTCTCGGACACCGTAATGCCACCATCTTGTTACGCTGCATAAATCAATTAGCAACGAAACATGGACACGGATGAAATGGATTTGAACATTTCAACCTACTTAGGTAGCATTTTACCTCCGGTCGATGAAGACCGTTGGACAATATTAAATATCGTACCTGTGGCAGGTAGTTTCAATTAAGAACCTCCTTTAGAAGATTTCGCGGGTAAACCCGTTCTCTTTACTCGACCGTTCAAAGCTGATGCGAACATAAAGAGTGAATCATTTGGATAAAATTATCCGCATGATTGAAGCCGTCAAATCTGATTCCTGGAACAAGTTTGATTCATTTAAAGAATCACACCATCGTTGCTTTCCAGTTGTCACAAGCTTGATTCATATAGAATCTTGTAAGTTACCTACCAAGTGTTGTTTGATGTTAACACTAGAAGGATTTTCACTCATCACTGTGAACACAATAGAGTGTCACTCTGAGTGTTCTGGCAAGATCACTTAAGATATTGCGTAGAGGCCTGGAACGTGTTTAAGTTCAGTTAAGAATTAAACAGCTGTTGCTTTCCAGTTATCTCAAGCTTGATTCAAAAAGAATCGCACAAGTCACCTACCATGAGCATTTTGATACTCGCTCAAAAAGGATTTCCATCATCATTCTAAATACTTTCATATTACTCGGATGTTAAGGCAAGATCATGAAGATTTTGCGTAGGACTCTTAAGCTCTTTCTTACTTTTCATAGTGTGTGAAGAAGCAAGGAATTATAAAGTGTGTCCTAATGAGATATTTTATGATCTCAAATGGCTCTAGAGTCCATCGTGCATTTGGATTTTAGTGATCGGAGGCTGGAGAGGAGTGCCACCATTTCAATACCATTTTATTCAGAGCGAATAGATCAATAGATAATGCGTTGTCTCCGTGTGATTAAAACAAATATCTTTTGAGAGATATCTGAGTTTGCTGGGATTGGTTGTGCATTACATCACTGGGTCCATGATGTCTATCTTCAATATCAAGCATCATTAAAAATGATCTCAATAGCATATGTGTTGACCCAGTTTTGCCTAAGATTGTAAGGAGGGCTACTTTCTTTACACCCTTTATCTTTACAATTCTTTTTCATTCTTCAACCCCTTCAATGCTTACCAATACGTCATAACTAACACCTTGTTGTGATTTTTCCCGTGCTAACTTAAGTACTTGGTCAACATTCAGCTACGTTCACAATCTTTCTCCATCTTTCCTAAGGACTACTATATTTAGCTATGGAATGTCCTTGGGAAGATTCTTTCGGTTCTAGAAGAATCATTGGACTTTAACCTATCCTACCATCCTTATGTCACCATAATTTTCACCTTCGTGAATAGAGATGTTTTGGGCAAGTGTATGTCACCGTGAAATCCATTTTGATATCCAAATCCATTTTGCTCCCCCTTAACATATGCCACGATATCCGAAAACATTTCGCACATGTCGGGATGATCTATTACGTTAAGTCAAACCATTTGTGATTAATCATTTCCCATATTAAATCACAATTTCTCCCCCATATTAAATTTTTTAACCAATCGATGTTTTTAATATCAATTGATTTAATAACATTTTAAGAAAATTTGTGAAGAAAAATGTAAATCCAATTATCTTCATGATTTTCACAAGATTCCCCCTCAAATTAATGTGGGTGTACTTGAAACGTAAATTAAATACCTTTTAAACACAAGTGTAAGGTATTTATCACGTGCAAAGATCATATATGATAATGTATTCACAAGATTAATAATTTACGAGGTTGGACCTGAATGATGGAGAACATCATTTGATAGAATCACATGGTTATTGTACACGAATGTTGGTCGCCTTGTCACATCTGAAGTTATCTATTGACACCATGTGTACGATTGATATCGTTGTCTTGACACCAATTTGTGAACTTGGCACTTTCAGCATCAAAGAGTCTGAATGCTGGACAATTGCTCCCCCTCAATTGTTGACCCGTGTTCTATTGAAAGAGCTGTATTCGCTGTTTGAGTAGTCGCATCATCGAGTATGTAGATAGCAATTGTAATTTGTTGCGGATTATGGAAATAATAACTTCATAAAAACAAGATTTCTCTCGTTTTAACAAATAAATGCACTGAAACGTACATATATTCGTGTTAGATTATGTTATTTCGTAAACACAATCCCTTACATGGTTATAAATAAACCATGCCCGAGAAACTTAATTCCTGTTGTTGAGTCAAAGCTTTCCGGTGAAATGCTTGACTTTAATATGAAAAGAGGGTTACAATCGGAAATAATAACAACCCATTTTGAGCATGTTGTAAATCATTTAAAATTCTGCTCGAACTTTATTTACAACCCCGTGTCATTATTGAACAACATTTCTAGGATCGTAAATATTATCGATTCCAGAAGCATTCTCTTTTTATCAAAACATTGTTGAACACGTAATTTTGAAAGATTTAGAAAAACCTTTGAAAAATTCTTGAAAAATTATGTTCAGTGGTTTTGAAATCCAATTACTTGAGCCTAAGAATTTGAATATCTTACTAAACGAGCTCAAGTCCGAGAAGTTGTAAAATTCCCGTTGTTAAGGATAAGTTACCATCGGCGATAAACTTTTCTTTTAACTGAAGAACGAGTTCTAAGTTGATATTTACTTAGAAGTCATTTTCATGAGCTTGAAAAACTTTTGAATGTTTTAACTTAAAGCTCATGACCGAGAAAGATGAATTTCTCGTTATGAGGAAAAGTTCTCTTATTTAAAAGATACACTTTCCTTTCTGAGCTTAAAACTTGGAATGTTTTAATACAAGCTCATGACCGAGAAAAATGAATTTCCTGTTAAGAGGATAAGTTATCATTAAAGATAAGCTTTCCAAAAATTGATGTCTGAGTTACAGTCTGATATATAACTGTAAGTCATTGTGCATGAGCTTAAAAACTTCGAATGTTTTTAATATAAGCTCATGCCTGAGAAAAATTAATTTCTCGTTGTGAGGATAAGTTTATCATCGGCGATAAACTTTCCTTTCTTTGAAGTCTGTGGCATAATCTGAAATATAATTATACGCCATTTACACGAGCTTAAAAACCATTGAATAGTTTTAATGTGATCTCGTGTCCGAGAAAAAATAATTTCTCGTTAATGAGGATAAGTTTATCATCGGCGATAAACTTTCCTTTATTTGAAGATCGGGTCATCATCTGATATTTAACGATGAGCCATATACACAAGCTTAAAACCTTAGAATAGTTTTAATGTAAGCTCGTGTCCGAGAAAATTTAATTTCTCGTTTTTGAGGATAAGTTTATCATCAGTGATAAACTTTTATTTATTTGAAGATCGGGTCATCGTCTGACATTTAACGATGATCCATGTACACGAGCTTAAAACCTTTGAATATTTTTAATGTAAGCTCATGTCGGAGAAAAATTAATTTCTCGTTTGTGAGGATAATTTTATCATCGGTGATAAACATTCCTTTATTTGAAGAACGGGTCATCGTCTGACATTTAACGATGAGCCATGTACACGAGCTTAACCGCAAATCTTCTGAGACACTTGTTTCTTAGATATCAGCTTCTTCAGTAACCAAACTCTGAGAGTGTCCTTAGTTGTACGGTATACAAAGATTAGACCACCTTGTTCTTGTTGAACGTTGACTTTGGTACCTGCATTCTCATTAGAAGTTTGCATGCTTTTATATGGGTTACCGATATCTATTTTAGAACCATGTGGGAGTTCACAGTCAACCTTCGTAGTGCTAGAGGGGAACATCCTTCCAGTAGGAACCCATTGAAGATTACTCGATTTGAGAATCGTACCCGTTGGTTGCCACCTAAGATTGGATCTAGGCAACATGGTTTCCTTATGCACAGCGGAAGACTTAGCGGTAGAAAACCTATTTCCTCTAGGAATCCCTCTTTTAGCACTTGGTTTCAGCTCCTTCAAGACTTTAGTTACACAAACCTGATGATTTGTCATGAAGACACTTTTCATGCATACGGAACAAACACCGTGTTTGGGGTCCGAATGAGAGCTAGATATCTTAGTTCTTGCTTGTATCCTTTTCTTAGATGCATCTACATAGTGATTATTAGGCATACTATTCGATTGATGTTGTGGCATATGCTTAGAACAATACCTAGAATCACTAGTAGCAGTCTTGTTTGAAGGTTCTGCATAGGTTTATTTGATCACATTAGGCCTATATAGTGGAGTGACTGGTCTAGAAAGATGAACCATATCAACTTTGGAGGCAAACCACGATCTCCAGGATTTTGGTCGCTCGGATCTAAATGCAGTCGGTTGACGAACGGACTGATTTTTAGGCGGTTTCCCTAAGATTGATGGTTCTTCAAGCTTAGTGTTCACATTAGTGCCCTTATTTTTTCTTAGCTCGTTTTTCAGAGAAGCTATAGCAAAAACCTGTTTCTGAACCTGAGCCTTCAAATCAGCATTTTCAGTAGTTAATAAGGTCGTTGACTCTAGAGTGTTAGACCTCATCTCTACGATAGTATTATTAAACTCATTACAACGTTGTATTAAGGTCTCGTGTTCTTTTTGTAAGATGTCTTGGGATGCCAACTTAGATTATAGTAAATTAATTTGTTTCACAAAATTATCTTTTTCGGCTTTAGAATCTTGAATTTTTGATTTACATTTCGTTTAAGAACAACGTTTGATTTTTCAATTTTTTCAAAATACTTTTCAAATTTATCCGTTTTCTTCGAAAATTCAATTTTGGCATCCTCAAGCTCTTTTGATTGCTGAGCTAAAATTGTTTCAAGATCTTCAATCCTAGAATTAGAAATGGTTAAAGAAGCATGCATAAGGTACTTATCAGGATTGTTAGTTATCTCATTCAATTTAGAGAGGAGGAAACGAAGATTTGTAACACATGACAGCTCTACATATATTCCTAAGAGGCTGTTTGGTTCCTGCTTTCCTCCTTATTCCATTCCTTTGTTGTTTCTTCTTCTTGTATCGTCTTGCATTATATGCAAGTCTCCCTCTTGAAATTTCGAATTCAACGATTTCATTGAAGTTCGATAAAAGATACTTGGATCCTTGTTTGGTAATATATCTTTTTCTCGGCACAATAATTTCTTGGTCGGCTCAAATGTTGATAAAACAAGGATCAATGATGATGTACTGTCTTTTGAGTCGGAGATCTTAATGGTTGTTTTTCATTCGATTCAGTGTATGTTCAAGTCGAGTCTGTGTGTGTTCGAGTCGAGGCAGATCGTTGATCGTTGATCGAGTTACGTATATGTCAATTTCAAAATATTTGTAAAATGATATCAACTTGGTAAGGACTAGGGAGATAATACTCGGCCCCCTCCACCAAAGTACCTCATTTTAAGTCAAACGTAGCCTTGATTTTGTGTTAGAGGCCCACCCAAACTCGTTCTAATGAAATATTTGACCAGCCCGACAGCCCAACACTTAACTTTGTAAAAGACTATGCTAATTAACAGAGTTAGTCAAACCAAACGCGTATACCAACTATCACTTTTGAACTATAAATATTCGGAAACGGTGATGTTGATCCAGTCAAAGTAAATACACGTTACTCTCACACGTGGCTTCCCAAAGATAAATCTTTGTAACCTCCACCCTTTGTTTTTTGTCTCTTTTTCCTATATATATACCAAACCACTGCGCAACCCTCTCCTTTTTTTCGACACAACCAATACCAAACTTATACCTACCTAAACTTAATCTCACTCTTAGTTTTGTCTGCCTCCATCTCTCTCAAAACCTCAGATAGAGATCTAATCTCTAATATATCAAACCAGCTAATCACTTATCAACTGAATCTATCTCATATCATTGCATGTAAATCT
Source organism: Glebionis coronaria (assembly GCA_025667525.1). Taxonomy (NCBI): domain Eukaryota; kingdom Viridiplantae; phylum Streptophyta; class Magnoliopsida; order Asterales; family Asteraceae; genus Glebionis; species Glebionis coronaria. The sequence continues at coordinate 740,193 of JANFOE010000399.1, forward strand.
ATGAAACCAACATGAATTTCATGTCATCATATAAATCTCTTACACCAATTTCCTGTCATCATCAATTACTAATACGAAACCCATATCCTTACAAATCACGAGCAACCCATCATTCTGGTTTAATTCAAGTGTATATTCGAGTCGATGGAGGCTTCAAGATCCTTTTAACAGGGGTCTCGAGTAGGTTGGTTAATTGTATTGATGATTTTTCGAGTTTTTGAGACAATCGAAACAAAGAAAGGATGTAAACACTCTTGTTTATATATTTCTTTAAATTCGAAAATTAAAATAGATTGGTTTCATTCAATCAAAACAGATCTATGATGATATAATTTTCATGTGTTTAGATCTTAATTGATCTTGGCTTGCATGTGCAAACATGAAATGAATTAATCTGATATCTTTTTTGTTGTGTCTTTTTTGAGTCGAGTTCGGGGTATTGGTCGAGGATGATTTGATTTGTGTCGAGGATGTTTGTCGAGTCAGTTTGCTGTTGATTTGTGTCTTGGTTAAGGCTTTTTGTATTGGCTAGGATAGTCAGTTCTGAAGGTTTTTGTTAAAGTAGTGTTGGGATTGTGTCTGTATGAGTCTTGAGTTGTTTTTGTTAAAGTAGTCTTGGGTAGTGAATGGTGGTCGAGTCGAGGCTTATTTTGGAATTTGTTTGGGTTCGAGTCGAGTTGGTTATGAGTCGAAAGTAGTCTGTGAAGAGGGTTGAATCGAGTCTGTTGGTGTGTTAGGTTGTGAGTCGTGAGATCTAGATTCGTGTTTGAGTCTGTTGTGGTCGAGTAGGTTTGTTTGAGTCTTGGATTAGCTGTCAGTTGGTGTTGATTCGAGTATGTGGTCTGTTTTGGAGTCGAGTCTTGATTGTGTCGATTCAAGTCCGAGTGTGTTGGTGTTACACTATCGCAATGTTTTTGGTATGCTATTCCATCACAATGTTTTGGTTTGGAACTGTCGCAATAATGACCAACTGTCGCAATGTGACCAACTGAAACGACCTTCGCAATGTTTAACAGCGATATCAATCGCAATATGATAAAAGAAAGGACCAATCGCAATATGAAAAAAGAAATAACTATCGCAATAATGAAAAAAAGACTTTGCAATATGACAAAAAAGTAAGTATCGCAATATTGATCGCAATCTTAAAACCCCTAGGCATTGCGACACAAAATGACAAAAAGACAAAAAAGGAATCTTCGGAATATTTTAATACAACAATAATACATACACTGTATATCCTTAAAAAAACACCCCGAAAATCACCAAATGACCAAAAATTTTGCAATTTTGACCAAATCAGTTATTCCAAATCACTACAACAACTATGTAGTCGATTTGTCTACAAACTGAAACCACAAAAACGCAAAAAATTTTATGATTTGAGCTTGATTAAATCAAAACCCGTGAAAATCAATCAAAACAAATAGAAGAACAAAAAAAGACACAAAAATCAAGAACACAAACACATAAACAAATAAAATCATCTCATGGCTCTTGATTCCATTTGTAGGTCCACGTTTTCCTAGGATTGTCTATGTGTTGTAATGATCTAAAGAGAGGGAGAAAGATGAAGAACTTGAGAGAGAAAGTTAGAGAGACAAAGGAGAGAATAAGAGAAAGGAATGTTTGATCAATGAAATGAGAACCAACAACCCCTCCTAACATGCTAGGAGGGGGTATATATAGCCCACCCTACACGTGGGCTTTATGGGTTATACTATTACATATTAGATCACGAGCCCATACTACGTATATATCGTTGGAGTGACCGATCCTTCCTAAACACGTAAAAACGTATTTCCAACAATCTCCCCCTAAGGGAGGTCACTCCATGTTACAATGTCCTAAATAGTCTATAGCTCATGATCTATGCAAAGAATGATGTGATTGAGACTTTCTTTGGAAAAATGTATTTCCACCAGGTTTTAATAATATAATTAGTAAATTAAATTGATAATATTAAACTAGTTTTTATAAATTTAAAAGGTATAATATTATTAAATGATTTAATTCATTTTTTGAAACTTTCTAATTTAGGAAACTTTCTATTTTTGCCTGGTTACTATTTATAGTAATATTATAATATCAGAATATAGTATAATACACAGTAACCAGAAAAGGATATATACAAATCAGTAAACATTTTAAGAACATTCAGATGAATCAATTTATACGCAACCAGTAAAATAATACGAGAACACACAAAATGAATCAAGAATAATAATAAACAGTAAACAGTAATCAGACAACTCATTTCACGTCTCTTATTTATGTAGTAACCGTAAAGTCGGAGTAGATCTTTCAGCTTTCATTCTTATTTCATTAATGGACATGAGGTACGGATTTCCCGTCCTTCAGTAAGGACTTCCATCTATGCATGATTAAGATTTCCCGTCTGCAGCCAAATGTTTTCCCTAGTATATGTTTTAAGCTAATCAGTAATCATTTTAATAACTAAATAAATTGCCTGAGCTTTATATACAAGCATGACCAGTTTATGTACTAGTTACGGAGGTATCGTAACCATGACACTAGAGGCACCGGTGTCATGACTCCTATGCGAGGGAGTGATTTCTCGCAGCGTCCCATTTATTTCATCTTGGCCATTTTATCTGTATTATCAGCGGGGCGTATGGATGCATCATGGGCTATCAGTTTACAATTATCACGTGAATGTGATGTGTGCTCTACATCCTTCACATTGGAGTTGATCCCTCCACCCAGAACATTATTTAGAGGTCACCCCTCTACAGCATGATGAGGTCACGCCTCCATTTATTCATGAAGCAGTTGTCACAACACATGACCTATATAAGCTCTTGGTAATTAAAATACAGTAAATGCATGTTTTCAAATTTAACAGATAACAATTCAGTTTTAGTATTTTCAAATTAGACTTCTTAGATTATACACAGATTTCCGCTGCAATTTACTTATCAGTCTTACAGCTTTAGTATTTTATCATATGCTTCATTTCAGTATTTCTTATCACTATTTATATTCGTTAACTGGACGTTATGCTCAGCCGTAGTTCCTTTCATGTTCTAAAGGCAGGTACACCAGGACGCTCTTAGGATTCTGAGAGCCTGTGCATTTGGATGGAAGCTATCCAGACTTCTTACTTTATGCACTTCTTACATTACTTTTCTTATTTAGACATTGTTTAGTCCTTTCATTCAGTATTTACTATTCATGTTTTGAGCTTATGTTTGGATTACTGATGTTTGATTCCGGTATTTCTTTTATGGTCAGTTAAAGTTTTAGGACATTTACCTTATGCGTTGATGACACACCATAAATACACGTAACGGTCCACTTATCCAAGTGGGGTGTTACAGTTATGGTATTAGAGCGCAACGTTTGACCTGTAGGCTCTAAAACTTGACCTATGACTAGTGGGTAGTCACCAGGAACTCCCTAGATTTTGGTGTTGTTATCTTTCATGTTTCTCTTGCATTTATCATCCACTTTTCTTCATTTATCAGTCAGTTTTCTTAAAGTTTTAACTAAGTAAAAGGTTGGTACATGACTGGCCATATTTAGTCGCATGTGCTTTCATTCGAATTTTGTTTTGATGAACCGACCCAAAGGCGTTCACCCTTTCCCATTCAGCTTTTGTATTGGCGAACCGACCCATAGGCGTTCATCCTTACTCATGTCAGATTCATGTTGTTTAGTTGAATATTACTTGGTGAACTGGCCCATATGTGTTCACCATTTCCCAGGTCAGATTTTCATGGTTTCAGTCGAATACTGTCTTGTGAACCGAACCATAGACGTTCACCTTGCTCATATCATGACAGTTCCTCATAAAATTTTGACAAGTATGGATCGAACCAGAATCGCCGATACTTAACCACATGCTTTCTATTTTGAATTTTGTGGATTGAACCATAGACATCCACACTAGTTGATGTTAAACCCCAGTTGATTTCCTTCTATGTTCTTTGTACTAGTCAAGTTTTCGTACCCTCACGTGGATGTCGTTTTCATGCTGATTAAGTTCATGTCTCCTTAGGAGGATTATGTTTTCAGCAAGGTGATGATGTTTTTCATGCTAAGATACAGAAGGGTTACAGTAAAATCCTATTTTCATAATAAATCATGTTTGCTCTTCATCGGTCATGTCTAAATGTTGACCATTGTTGAAGTTTCGTTTAATCATATTCTTGAACCTCTATACAACCAGCATAGTCTACGCAGGCTTTACCAAGCTATCATGTTACTCATTACAGTTCAGTTAACTACCATTTAAATCAATTTATTTCTTTGATCATGTCAGACAATTGACACTAGTATCGATCATCCCATAAAATTTCCACCAGTGCCATGTATAATATTCCATATGTACCCCATGTGCAGTGTCTCAGTTATACTTCATGTACAGTATTCTATGTGTACTCCACGTACAGTGTCTCAGATATGCTCCATGTGTAGTATTCATTTTGTACTTCATGTACAGTAGTCCAGGAGTACTCCATGTACCCTACTCCATGGATATTGTTAATCGATCCTTAATCATCTCAGGCGATTCCACTTGTCGATATTCTACTAGATGCTGATACTGCATGTGAGTTGAAGATTTACCAGATACTATTGCTGCTAACACTTTGAAGACCTCACGAATGCGGATGCTGCTGATACTTTGGAGAGTCCCCAAGATGCTGATGATGAATATGATATTAAGACTCTTCAAGAGCGAGGACGAAAACTATAAATTTGAAATTCTTGACAAGAATATACTTCAACCATCAGACGCTACCATCCCATCCCATGCTTTTACTTCCTCATTTAGATGTCACACTACACTCAGCTAATTTTCAGTCAGAGGAGTAGGAACCGGTACCCAGCCGGCCACTCAGCAGAATAATTCATGAATCACGGTCATGATAATGACCTTCGTGAAACTGACAGATAAGGCGGTAGTGGCAACCACTGTGCTAATAATTAATCAGTCAGTAACCATCGGAACTCCAGAACGGACGTGACTAGAAATACAGAGGTCAGTAGTCTAACCGGTCCGCCAACCCTAGTGGTTACCAGGAATTCTTAACATTATGCAGACTCACCCATTAAAATACATGTCCAGACAACAGTCAAGACACAGGTGTCAAGTATCATTTCGGAAGACACTTGTCAGGACACCAGTCATGATTTGCGCCATACAAATACCTTCTCAAGTACAAGTCAAAAATCATAACTCTATATGTTTTTTTGCTAAACCAGTCCCTCAGTAATTTAGGGTACCCTCCAAAAGGGGTATATGGTTCTGTTATGCCATGCATAAATCGGGCCATTAAAAATTCAGTTACACCACAAGAGTATTGTCCAGATTAGACACGCGGTGTTCGTTCTGTGAGGTTATAGATGATACAAATTTAGTGAAATCTGTCACATTTACTTCACGTATTCATATGCCAGCTTCATCTTAAATCATGTATTACCTACCTCCCAGCCAGAAAAGACCCTATGGAATTACCATATTTATAAGGTTTTCCTTCCAGTTAAAGACGAGATCCATCTTGCTAAATTCTGAACATGTTCATTATATTTCCTGCCAGAAAAATCAATATGAACTATTTATGCTTTACGAACGCGTGACTTATTATTACATAACTATGAAGACTTCTAGCTACTAGTTATGACCCGATTTCTGAAGTCACTTAAATCCATGATTAGCAGATCATTCTAGAGTTTCCAGATGTATTTCCAGAATTGTTCCAAAAATCCCTCCCTAAAGATGAGACGAAGTTTGACATAGAGCTTGTCTCAAAGACAAAACCTATTTTTAGAAATCCTTATCGCAGGGCTCCAGCTGAGCTAAAAGATTTGCATCAATTGCTGTAAGAGTTACCAGAACGAAGCTTATTCACCCTAGCGTACCACCAGGAGGTGCACCGTTTTTCTGTCTATCAGGAAAAGGCCGATATCATGAGACCATGTATCGACCACCGAAATTTTTTATAAGATCACCATTCTTAATCGATGTTCATTTCACGTATAGAAGATTACATGATATGCTACGATGTCTTACATAATTTTCCCAGAACAATTCACGACCATGTCACCATCAGTGGTGAGAGAAAGAACATGAGGTTTTCTAGACTACTGTTGCACACGTTATAGTCTCCCTACAAAGTTTGATTTATACTTCTGAGCTCCCTAATGCTCCAGCTATAGTATGAAATTTATGAACAAATTTTTTTATGACTTCTCAGACAAAATCGTTAGTATATTCATTGATAATATTCTGATATGCCAAATTTTAGAGAAGTAAAAGAGAATCATCTTCTCACTGTTGTACAGAATCTTAGATAGGAGAAAATTATATAAGCAGCTTCCCAGAGGTGAATTATAGTTAAAAGAGGTGGCATTCCCGAACCACCCTATTTCAGCAGAAAGAAATTTCAGACAATCCTACAAAGGTGACGGCCATCACCAGATGGTCATGACCGACGTCTGTAACTAGAGAACAAAATTTTCTAGAACTCAGTGGACTACTACCGCAAAAATTACTGTCAGTTCTCACTAAAATCCTTCCATGACTATTCATTCAGATTCCACCAGAATGTACCAAAATCTCAAACAAAATTTTGAAAGAAGCAGTATAACACATGGATGCTGCTACGTTCATATCTAAATGCCTGACACACCGGAGGTTCAAGATAGAACGTCATCATGCCAGTTAGTGGTTACAATCATTAGAAATAATGAACAGAATGGGACAAGGTTTCCATGAAGGTTGCTATCAGCTAGCACGGAACTCAGAAAAGTTTGATCCTATCTAAGCCACTGTCAACCATTTAAACCAGCCTACACGTTTTCTCTTATCCGAAAGGATTACATAGTAACAGACCTACAAGAAATTAAGCAATAAAGCGTAAGATTTCGCGGTATTCCGTCAACCATCATATGAGATAGAAAACTTCGCGTTCACGAATCACGCTCACGTTCATGTTCACAAATCATGTTTTGTTCATATTCACGTTCACGTTTTTGTTCATGTTCATGTTTACGTTCACCTTCACGTTTGCGTCTCATATTCACATTATGATGTTGTTTCAGTCCATAGTTTGTGCTATCTCATGATTTATGTTCACGCTCGCATTCATGACATTGTTCACGTTCAGGTTCGTGTTCCATCTCGTGATACACGTTTCACAGCTTGTGACCGAATACGGTTACATAAAGCTCAAGAAACCAGACTCAAGTTTAGTACAATTGTTTCCATACTCAAGCAGACGTTTCACATCTCAGGCCGTATCGTTTGGTATTCCACCCTCAGTCAGCATACGTTCATGATATGTCCTAGTATCACGTTCATAGTATGTTCATGTATCAGGTTCACGATATATTCCATTCCCAACGTTCCTTATATAATCGTGAACCACGTTCACAATTGCTCACGTAGCACATTCACAATTGTTCACGTAGTTCGTCCCTTTATGTTTTCGGCAGCTTGCTCGAGATATAAATGTTATCTTTTCAGTATACTTGTACGTACCGTTTCATTAATACTACATGCTATAGCTTATTCATTCTATCGGATTCAGAAAATCCATCTTAAGTATGGAACCAAAAACTATTCAGCATTCATCAGGACAGGGTCATCAAGACCAAGATTTTTCATAATATTTAGACCTTTGAAGGAATCGTTTCGAGCGAGAGGCCACTTGAAACGGAGGAGTCCATCCGGACCTCTCATCCTTTTCCTTCAATAATTAAGTTAAGTTCTTTCAGTCATGTTATGTTCCAAGTTTTCTTCAGTCAGGTCACGATATACTCTTTCAGCAACATTTGTGTCCTAATTCGAGGACGAATTATCTTCCAGCTTATATGTCCTTTCAGCTTTCAAATTCTTTCAGCCTATGTGTCTTTCCCAGCTTTTATAATTTCATCAGCTTATTACCTTTAATTCCAGGACGAATTAATTTTTTTAGAGGGGAAGAATTGTAAAACCCGTATTTAAAACCCAAGAACATTAATTATACACTTCTTTAGTTTTATTTAAAACGTGACATAATTAATTATTCAGAATAATAATTAACGTTATATTCAAATATTTTAATAACTCAGTATAATAAATAAAGCATGACAGAATAATTACATATGTTAAAACGTGAGATCACAAAACCAATACTCGAACCAAGACACGAGGGTTTTAAAGTTATTACACAGTTTCAGATCTATTTAAAAGATACGTGAAATTTAGAATATTAAAATAAAGAGTTTACGTTTTGAATTAACGTGAAATTAAACGCTAATGCACACGTTAATTAACTTACTCAACTCGAAGCTAAGTATATACATATATGGGCCGCGGTTTCTTTTAAATAACAAGAGAAAGGAAAATAGGCTTAAGGCCGGCCCATGTGGAAAATAAAATATACGGGGTCTTACCCTATACTCACTAGTTATAATATAGTAACACAAAACAAATTTAGGGTTTCCCCATGGTGGCCGACGGCTGGAGTAAACAACAAGGGTGATTCGGCTTAATTTTCTTCAAGAAAGTCGTGTGTGTTTGTCCTTAGTTATTAGTTCCACAATGGTAATCTATTCCTCTCCTTTTAATGTCGGTTTTACATCAAGGTTTTATATTAATTAAGACTTATTCAAACAAAAACAAATGAGGATCACGAATTAACACAAAAAAAGGTGTCGTGTTTTTGTTTAAACACACGATTACCGAGACACCACGTCTCGTTGTGTGTGGTTGTGGCAGCCGTGACCCACACAGGGGTATTGGTGTTTGGTTTTGCCATCCGTAGTCAACAAAAACCCCAAACAAGGAGTCGCGTTTTAAACAAGGGTGTTTGGGATTACTTGTAGTGGGGATAAATAAATCAGTAGGGGTGTTTGGGATTACAACCAGTGAGTACAATAACTAACAGTGGGAATAATAAATAAAACAATGGGACCTCTACCAAAAACAGTGGGAACGAAATGAATAATCATAGGGTAGCTTTAGGACAGAAGTTGGTGACCTTAAATCTGGAATTAGGGACAGTTTAGCGACAGTATTTCTGTCAAAGTTTTATATAACAGATTTAGGACATATTTGGTCACAGTTTTTAGCGACAGATAGCGGCAGTTAGCGACATAAAATTTTGCCGCTAATCCAGTTTCTAATTTTATTTACTATTTGGGACTTGTTTTAGTGCGACCGAGAAGGGGCATCTCGGTAGGCTCGGGTTATATTTAAAGGATAAAAGCGAAGATTTTAATTACACCTTATTTAACTATTTTATAAATAAAGGTTTTAATAATGTAATTAGTAAATTAAACTGATAATGTTAAACTAGTTTTTATACATTTAAAAGGTAAAATATTATTAAATGATTTAATTCATTTTTAGAAACTTTCTAATTTTGGAAACTTTCAATTTTTGCCAGGTTACTATTTATAGTAATATTATAATATCAGAACACAGTATAATACACAGTAACCAGAAATACAAGATATATACTAATCAGTAAACATTTTTAGAACAGTCAGATGAATCAATTTATATGCATCCAATAAAATAATACGAGAACACACAAAATGAATTAAGACCAATAATAAACAGTAAACAGTAAACAGTAATCAGACAACTCATTTCACGTTCCTTATTTATGTAGTAACCGTGAAGTCGGAGTAGATCTTTCAGCTTTCATTTTTATTTCTTTACTGGACACGAGGTACGGATTTCCCGTCCTTTAGTAAGGACTTCCTTCTATGTATGATTAGGATTTACCGTCTGCAGCCAAATGTTTTCCATAGTATATGTTTTAAGCTTATCAGTAATCATTTTTATAACTAAATAAATTGCCTGAGCTTTATATACAAGCATGAACAGTTTATTTACTAGTTACAGAGGTACCGTAACCATGACACTAGAGTCACCGGTGTCATGACTCCTCTTCGAGGGAGTGTTTTCTCGCAACGTCCCATTTATTTCAGCTTGGCCAATTTATCAGTATTATCAGTGGGGCGTATGGATACATCCTAGGCTATCAGTTTACAGTTATCAGGTGAATGTGATGTGTGCTCTACATCCTTCACATTGGAGTTGATCCCTCCACCGAGCACATTATTTAGAGTTTACCCCTCTACAGCATTACGAGGTCACCCCTCCATTTATTCATGCAACAGTTGTTACAACACATGACCTATATAAGCTCTTGGCAATTAAAATACAGTAAATGCATGTTTTCAGATTTAACAGAAAACAGTTCAGTTTTACTATTTGTAAATTAGACTTCTTAGATTATACACAGATTTCTGCTACAATTTACTTATCAGTCTTACAACTTCAGTATTTTATCATCTTCTTCATTTCAGTATTTCTTATCATTCTTTATATCCGTTCACTAGGCGTTATGCTCAGTGATACAAGGTTTTTGCTAGGGTTCAATTTTAGTTCTCTCGATATCCTCTCGAATTGATCTCGGCCTTAAGTGGAATGATCTGTTCTTGGTTACTAAAAAGGAGTTTGTTTGTTTATCTAATTTTAAACTAATAACACTTAAATGTAAATGGCGTTGAGTAACTTAAAGTTGAGTGCTTGAAAACGTAAAGGAAAGATTAGAAAATTACTTCGAAAACTTAATTGAATTAATGTTTAAAAACTTGTTCTATCGGAATATCAAAAATTATTTCTATCGGAATATAAGAAAATCAAAGGCATCGGAATGTACAAAAAATGGTCCATCGGAATGTCCAGGTTTGGTTCTATCGGAATGTTCAAAATCCAAACTGTCGCAATGATGCTGTCGGAAAGTTTCTAGATCGGAATGTTGCAAATAAAATTTGGCCAGAGTTTCGACTAAACAAGGGACCTTAACCCCGTCGGAATGTGCGATCGCAATATGCGATCGCAATCCCAGATCGGAATAGGGGGTTCACAACCTATCGCAAAGTAAAACCCCTTTAGGGTTATTGCGATACCAAGACCAAAGAAGACCCGTCGGAATATGTTAAAACCCTACCTTTGCGATGGAAGCAAGTGAGTTCCGAAATTGGTGGAAAGCTAAAATTTCAATAAGCATGCACAATAAGCCAAGTGATCCGTAACTTTAACACTTCAAAGAGATTAAATTTGATAGCTTTTGAAAACAAGAAACTTTAAAAACTTAATAAACAAAACTTTTGAATGATCAAACCTTATAAGAAATCCGAAATCAATAAGCTTGAACAAGTAATAAGCCGATAAGCATGGAGAGCTTATGGCTTATTCACGTAGAGCTTAAAAAGACTAGAAAGCTCAAACTCTATTCACGATCACATTCAAAATCCCAACCGTATGGTTTCAACAATCGGATCAAGGATTTGACAAATCAAGAAAAGTAGAAAAAGATTAAGGAACTTAAAAGCATAAACTTGATTAAGATTAATGAAATCAAAAAGTACAAGAAAGCTTAAAATTGAAAAGATGAAATCAAAAGAAAAGTTTAGTGAGAGAAAGTATGGAACTTTCTCTCTCTAGAAACTAGAGAAAATGAAAAGCTAAAGACTAAGTCTAAAAAAACTAAGTGTGTGAAAATTTGTGAGGTGAAGGCTTTATATAGGCGTGTGTATGGTGTTGATGGGCTCTTGATTGGGCTTTGATTCGGGCTTCTTTTTCTTCTTTCTTCTTAAGTCTTCACGCGTCTTTTAAATAAACGTTTCCGACTTGGATTTGAGAAGTGTCGGTGAATAATTCCAACTCGTCCTATAATATTTTATTTAATAGACTCGAGTTCTTCGACATATATGAATCTTCCATCTTTGGCTCTATTCTTCAATAAATCTTCAAATAGGCACAATGACTTCAAATCTTTTGCATCTCTTGGACAATAGACTTCGTCTTGAGTCTTTTTCCTTGATAAAACCCGTGCAATCCCATGTTTTCTTTAATATTCATCCGGTCGACTCTGAAAACACAATAAACACAAAAACAACGCATAATTCCAAACAAATGATATTAAATACGTGTTTTGGTCTCGTTTTAGCCCGATTTAAGTGGTAAGAGGATGGGTGTTTTCACACCTATCAAATCCCCTACACTTAACCATTGCCATGCCCTCATGCAATGCTTAGTGACAAAGCATAATTGCACTTTTCTCATTATCAATTAACCTTGGCCTTATTAAAATACTACTTAAACAAAAATTTTAAAGTACTAAGAAATTAAAATTTTAATGTAAACAAGAGAATAGAAAATAACTTAAGTGGTAATAACTTGGAAAGAGATTGAGGACTTACATTAGGGCTTCGGTGCTGCGAAGATTTATCACCCTCAAGTTTCACGTTCCCCAAACTAAGCTTAAAAACGAGATCATTGTTATTATAAGTTAGTAATTCAAACACTCACACACATGGCTTAATTAAATGCTTAAACTCCCTTATTCCTAGGTGTATCTCTTATATTTTATTTTTGTCTTAGAATGATCATGAAGATGCATTTTTGGACTTATTTCGATAGTTTATTAGGGCTGAAAGCAAAGTAGGACGATTTGATCAATAGTTAGCTAAAGGACAAAATCTTTTAAAACTGCTTCTCGGGATATCAAAAAGTTCATATCTTGGCATAACTTGGTTCACGATTTGAGACCTTTCTCGGGCCGATATTTGGCATGTACTTCATACTTCATATCTTCGAGAGACGTTCTTGAGACAATGGTCTTCTCATCATAATAGAATTTCTTCACTTGGAGACTTTTGAGGGGTACTCCAACTTTGTTGACCACGACTTCATGATTATTTCTTCAATCTCTAATTGGGATTTTGAGATACAACGATCCGCCTCCTTTTCGGACTTGGATCTATTTATCCTCATACCTTGTTAGGGTCTTTTCGGATAGACTTCTCCATGATCTTTATGGGAGTTGGTTGCTTTTCGTCGTGAGTCTTGATCCTTCATATTGACTTTAGGAATAATGCTTTTCTCATCACTTTTGGATCTTCAGCAATAAAATTGAATCCTCATGCCTTGTTAGGGCCTTTTCGGACTCGCCAATCTTCGCGCCCCGCTTCATAAGTTATGCCTTGGCTATGAACTCTTATCATTACCGAGCAACTTTTAAACGATCTTGGGCTAGAAGCTAAGTAACTTTTCAAATCGTAAGACCTTACTTATTGCAGATAGATTATTAGCAAGTGATGGGAGAATAGGCAAATAATTACACCAAGTGAGCTTGCGAAAGAATACCGACTTATAATTGACTCTATCATTTCTCGTCCTCCACAATTTAAAATCTCAAGTAATGAGACTCGTGGACACTTAGCCTAATAAACCAATTAAGGTCTACATGGTTAAGGATACTAGCTAGAATAAACTTGGATAAGTCTATTCGGGTTGAGTCAAAATAAACGCAACGGGCCTAATATGTCAAAAACTTCTAAACTAGCTACACCACTTTATTAATATTTTTGACTTTATTGCGGGATATATACATATGAAAGCAACGATAAAAATTTAAAAATTACGACTAAATGGCCAAAGTTAATAAAAAATTTGAAAAATGTTGAAAAATATGATTTTCCGGTTAATTGAAGGCATTTTCATGGAAAAGTCCACTTGAAACTTCGATAGAAGTCCCCCCTACACTTAAGATAAACATTGTCCTCAATGTTTTAAGTATGTGGGAAAAGTTTCCCCTACACTCGAGTTAAGGAAGAGACGACTAAAGTGATCAATTTCAAATGTGAGTATGAAGAAAATTGAATCACGATAGTTGAGAGATAGAACCGGATTTCGGATAACACGGGAGCACGTAATAGTTGAGAGATACAAACACCTATGCAGGCCCCCCTACACTTAGGAGGTTAAAACGTAATAGGATAGATACTCGGGTTGCCTCCCGAGGAGCGCTTGTTTTTGATGACCGAGTCACGAGCCTGACTCGACCCCAAAATTAGTTCATGGGGAACGTGGTGAGGGATGGAATCATCTCCTGAGAGATGTCCTCACCAAAGTACAGCTTCAGACGCTGGCCATTCACCTTGAAATTGGGCCCATTTGGCTGAGAAAGCTCAATGGTCCCATACGGAAAGACGGTGGCGACGGTGAATGGACCAGACCAGCGGCTCTTCAACTTGCCAGAGAAGATCTTCAACCGAGAGTTGAAAAGTAAGACTTGATCACCAACGTGGAACTCTCGGTTCTTGATTTTTGCGTCATGGAGGATCTTCGTCTTCTCTTTGTAGATCAGCGAGTTCTCATAAGCTTCATTTCTCAGTTCGTTGAGCTCGTTGAGTTGAATCTTGCGATGATCACCGGCTTTGTTGATGTCGAAGTTAGCCCACTTTAAGGCCCAGTGCGCCTTATGCTCCAGCTCGATGGGAAGGTGGCATGCTTTCCCGTACACAAGACGATAAGGTGTACAACCGATCGGGGTCTTGTAAGCAGTACGGAAAGCCCACAGAGCATCATCTAACTTATCGGCCCACGCGGCACGATGCTCTCCCACAGTACGTTCCAAAATTCGCTTTAATCCACGATTGGATATCTCGGCTTGCCCATTGGTTTGGGGATGATAAGCGGTGGAAAGACGGTGAGTGACACCATACTTGGCCATGACTCTTGCAAATTGATCGTTGCAAAAATGAGTCCCGCGGTCACTGATAATAGCACGAGGAACGCCGAATCGAGCGAACAGCGATTTCAAAAAGTTACAAACCACCCTTGCATCATTAGTAGGTAAAGCTTTGGCTTCAACCCACTTGGAGACGTAGTCAACGGCAACAAGGATGTATTTGTTTCCTTTAGATGAAGGAAATGGCCCCATAAAGTCGATACCCCAAACATCAAAGATTTCACATTCTTGAATGAAATTCTGAGGCATCTCGTCTTTATGTGTGATCGTGCCTTGCTTCTGGCAAGCATCACATTTTTTTACCATATCGTGAGCGTCACGATAAATGGAGGGCCAATAAAATCCTGAATCAAACACTTTTTTGGCGGTGTAGTTGGGACCAAAGTGACCACCAGTGGGTCCTTTGTGGCAAGCATCAAGGATTTCGAAAGCTGCCGGTCCATCAACACATCGGCGAATAATCAAGTCAGCACATTGTTTGAAAAGATACGGGTCATCCCAGAAGTAAGTCTTTATGTCTTTGAAGAACTTCTTCTTTTGCTGGGATGTTAACCCGTCAACGAGGATTCCACCCGCCAAGTAGTTTGCAATGTCCGCAAACCACGGGGTTTCATCAGCAGTCGAGTTTATAGACATTAAGGTCTCCAGGGGAAAAGAATCGTTGATTTCTTTGTTCGGATGATCCCCCTGGTAAGGATCCTCAAGTCTACTGAGATGATCCGCGGCTAGGTTTTCTGCTCCTTTTTTATCGCGAATTTCGATTTTAAATTCCTGGAGCAGCAAAACCCAGCGAAGAAGTCTTGGTTTGGAATCTTGCTTTGTCAACAAGTACTTCAGCGCGGAATGATCGGTGTACACAATGGTGGTAGAAAGGACAAGATAGGGGCGGAATTTTTCAAAAGCATAGACAACAGCTAAAAGCTCTTTTTCGGTTGTCGTATAATGCAATTGTGCCCCTGTCATTGTCTTGCTAGCGTAATGGATTGGTTGGAAGTGTTTGTTCACTCTTTGTCCAAGAACCGCTCCAATAGCAAAATCACTAGCATCGCACATCAACTCAAAAGGGAGCTCCCAATTAGGGGTAACTAAGACGGGTGCCTTAGTAAGCTTATCCTTAAGTGAGTCAAAGGCTTCAAGACACTCTTTGGAGAAGATAAAAGGAGTATCTTTTTCCAAGAGGTGGGTCATCGGGCGAGCGATTTGAGAAAAATCTTTAATGAATCGACGATAGAAGCCCGCATGACCCAAGAAACTTCTCACACCCTTCACGGTTGAAGGTGGAGGCAATTTAGCGATAACATCGACTTTAGCACGGTCTACTTCAAGACCGGCTTTCGAGATCTTGTGTCCTAGGACGATGCCTTCTTTTACCATAAAATGGCATTTTTCCCAATTCAGAACTAGGCGAGTGTCTTCGCACCGCTTGAGCATACGTTCCAAATTGGCAAGGCACGCAGAGAATGAATCGCCATAGACCGAAAAATCATCCATGAATACTTCCATAGTGTCCTCCACCATGTCATGGAAGATAGCCATCATACACCTTTGGAATGTCCCAGGAGCATTACATAAACCAAAAGGCATGCGTTTGTAAGCAAATGTTCCATAGGGACAAGTGAATGTGGTCTTTTCTTGGTCCTTGGGATCGATGGGAATTTGAAAATACCCGGAGAAACCGTCTAAGAAGCAGTAATAGTCATTACCAGCTAGACGCTCGAGCATTTGATCCATGAAGGGAAGAGGAAAGTGGTCTTTTCTCGTGGCATCATTGAGCTTGCGATAATCAATACAAACTCTCCACCCAGTAACGAGACGAGTGGGAATCAACTCGTTGTGTTCATTGGGAACAACGGTTATTCCGCCCTTCTTGGGCACACAATGGACGGGACTTACCCACGGCGAATCCGAAATAGGGTATATCAAGCCGGCATCTAGAAGTTTGATAACCTCTTGTTTGATGACGTCATGAATTTTAGGATTAACCCTTCTTTGGTTCTGGATTGTAGGTTTGAAGTCATCTTCCATGAGAATCTTGTGAGTACAAAAGTTCGGATCAATTCCGCGGATATCGGAAATTTTCCAAGCAATTGCCTTCTTATGAGCTTTAAGCACAGCGATGAGACGAGTTTTCTCTTCTTCTTGCAAGTCCTTAGCGATGATGACGGGTGACTTCTTCTCTGCTTCAAGGAACGCATACTCGAGATGGGGTGGCAATTCCTTAAGTTCTAAATCCGGAGGATTTTCGACGGAAGGCGTTTTCAAAGTCGTGGCATCGATAGCAATAACCGTGGGAGATGGAGGCGAAAGATTGTCTTCGTTGAGAAGATTGTCAAAGAAATTCATGTCTTCATCCCCATCGATAGGAGAATCATTAGTAGCTAAATTCGCATCTCCCATGGTATCTTCAAGATTGTTCCAGAATAAATCACTATCTCCAAATAGAGACAACGATGAATCAATGGAGGACACGGTCTCAACATTGGGAAGAGAGGAAGGAATACTTTTGCAAGCATCAATAAAGTGTGCTTCACAAGCCTCATCCAGAACGTCAATACAATTAACACTCTCGCTGGAATAAGGTTGTTTAGACAACTTTCCCATGTTGAAGACTACTTTATCGTCACCCACTCTCATGATAAGCTCACCGGCTTCAACATCAATGAGAGTGCGACCGGTCCTTAAGAATGGACGACCAACAATAAGTGGCACACGGGGGTCCATCTCGTAGTCGACGACAACAAAATCAGCAGGGAAGGTGAATTTGTCGACTCCTACAATAACATCTTCGGCTATCCCCACTGGATAAGCAACCGTACGGTTAGCCAATTCCAAAGTCATTTTTGTGGGGACTAGCTCTGGGAGAGATAATTGCTTCCAAACACTTAGAGGCATGAGATTAATACTGGCACCTAGATCGGCTAGGGCCATGCAATTCTCTACTCCCGGGAAATTGCAAGGGATAAGAAAACGACCCGGATCACCAAGCTTGATTGGCAATTTCCTTAAGAGCACTGCAGAGCAGTTCTCATTAAGTTGGGTGTTGGCGAGATCGAGGAGCTTTTCCTTGTCGCTCAGAAGATCTTTAAACATTTTAGCATATTTAGGCATGTGAGCGAGAGCCTCAGCGAAGGAGATATTGAAATTCAATTGTTTGAACATTTTAAGGAAGTTCGAAACTTGAATATCGTCCTTGCTTTTGAGCTTCTCTTTCCTCAACCTAGATGGATAAGGTATATTGGAAGAAGAGGAAGGTTTTGGTAGAATAGGATCACTCACATCCTTGGGTGGAGGAGGGGTAGAAGTAGGAGGTGGAGAAATTGGGGAAGGAGAAGGATGGGGAACAGGAGCAGGTGACTCGTTCTCCTTAGTCACAACCACCGGTGGAGGTATAGGAAGCTCGGGTTCCGTGGTACCTTTGCCACTTCGAGTAGTGATTGCTTTCATCTCCCCTCTTGGGTTTGCAACGGTGTTACTCGGAAGAGTACCCGAAGAAGAGGGTTGACTACTTTGGAAGAAACTAGCCATCATGTTCCTCAAGTCATTCGTCTGACTATCCAACGTGTTTCGCATATCGGCTCTCAAATCATTTCCTTGCTTTACCAAATCGGCTTTCAGGTTGAGCACTTCTCTCTGAAGATTTCCCACTATCGCATCGTTAGTCCTCATATAAGTTTCCACTTCTTGGTGAAGAGCGGTGGGTTGGTTGGGAGAAGCATTGTATGCAGGTGGTTGGTAAGCAGGTTGTTGGTAGACTTGATTGTTTCTTTGAGGTGGTTGTTGCTGCTTGTGAGGTGGGATGTATGGTTGTCTAGGTTGTTGTTGTTGTTGAGGAGGGCGATTAAGGTTTTGTTGTTGGTTTGGGTTGGTAGGAGGGAAACCAGGTGGTGAAAGATAGTTGTTGCTGCGGTAGCTAAGCAAGTTACGGTCACCTTGGGGTTTTGCTTGATAAGCGGGTTGTTGGTAGGTGCCATATGCCGCATTCACATTCTCAGCAGGGTAATCTTGGGTGGCGGTACAGGTTGTGTAGGAGTGGGGACCACCGCATATCTCACAAGGTTGGCTAACAGCGTTCACTTGAGCGTTTTTGGCGTTGTTGCTGTTGTTGTTGCTGACGGTGTGGGTGACAAGCGATTCAAGAAGCGTGGTGATTTTGTCAAGTCGCTTATCGCTGTCATTAGTGCTAGCACTAGCAACATTGGTCCTAACGCTCTTGGTTTGCACACGAGATTTGTTCTCAATGATATCCCAAGCAGCATTGGAAGTCTTAGCCAATAAATTACCCCCCGAGGCACTATTCAGTGAATCTTGGTCATTCATGCTTAAACCATTGTAAAAAGTATTTATTTGATGAACTTTGGTAAAACCATGTTGTGGGCATTTTCTTAAAAGATCTTTAAAGCGATCCCAAGATTCACTGAATGACTCATCGTACTTTTGTTCAAAGTTTATAATCTCATTCCGCAAAGCGGTAGTACGAGAGGGTGGAAAAAAGTAGTTGATAAACTTTGTTTCCAAATCCGTCCACGAGAGAATACTCTGTGGCGGTTCCTTAGCAAGCCAATGCCGGGCTTGTCCCTCTAAAGAAAAGGGAAAAAGTTGTAACCTTATAACCTCCTGTGGAAGTCCATTGAATTTGACCGTGTTGGTGAGTTGTAGAAATCTCTTGATATGGTCATGTGGGTCATCAATGGTGCGTCCCAAGAATGGCTGAGCGGAGACCATCTGGATAAAGCCTGACTTGAGCTCGAAATTGTTGGCGGCAATTGGAGGAATGACAATTGGATCCGTGTTGCCATCAACATGAGCTTGCAGTAATTCAATCATTGGGCGATTATCCGGAAGGTGCTCATTGTTGTTGTTATTCATGTTGTTGAAAGGTGGGTTGTTGTTGTTATTATTGTTGTTCGGAGGTGGTATGTTATTGTTGTTTTGTACACCAGCCATGTCTAAGTTATCGAGAGGCTCGGGCTCTTGATAAGACGTGGATCGAGTGCGCATACACCTGCAAAAGAACGAACAAAGAAAAACAAAGCAAAAATATTTTTGGTTTTTTTTTTATTGTTTTTCACTTTTTAGGATTTTTGAAAAATTTTAAATTTTTTTGTGTTTTTTTGAAAATTTTTAGGAAAAATAACGTTCACGGGGAACGGATCCCAAAATCCAAGTTCTACAAAAAACTTTTGATCTTAACGAGAGGAGCCGGCAGCGGCGCCATTTGATACAAGGTTTTTGCTAGGGTTCAATTTTAGTTCTCTCGATATCCTCTCGAATTGATCTCGGCCTTAAGTGGAATGATCTGTTCTTGGTTACTAAAAAGGAGTTTGTTTGTTTATCTAATTTTAAACTAATAACACTTAAATGTAAATGGCGTTGAGTAACTTAAAGTTGAGTGCTTGAAAACGTAAAGGAAAGATTAGAAAATTACTTCGAAAACTTAATTGAATTAATGTTTAAAAACTTGTTCTATCGGAATATCAAAAATTATTTCTATCGGAATATAAGAAAATCAAAGGCATCGGAATGTACAAAAAATGGTCCATCGGAATGTCCAGGTTTGGTTCTATCGGAATGTTCAAAATCCAAACTGTCGCAATGATGCTGTCGGAAAGTTTCTAGATCGGAATGTTGCAAATAAAATTTGGCCAGAGTTTCGACTAAACAAGGGACCTTAACCCCGTCGGAATGTGCGATCGCAATATGCGATCGCAATCCCAGATCGGAATAGGGGGTTCACAACCTATCGCAAAGTAAAACCCCTTTAGGGTTATTGCGATACCAAGACCAAAGAAGACCCGTCGGAATATGTTAAAACCCTACCTTTGCGATGGAAGCAAGTGAGTTCCGAAATTGGTGGAAAGCTAAAATTTCAATAAGCATGCACAATAAGCCAAGTGATCCGTAACTTTAACACTTCAAAGAGATTAAATTTGATAGCTTTTGAAAACAAGAAACTTTAAAAACTTAATAAACAAAACTTTTGAATGATCAAACCTTATAAGAAATCCGAAATCAATAAGCTTGAACAAGTAATAAGCCGATAAGCATGGAGAGCTTATGGCTTATTCACGTAGAGCTTAAAAAGACTAGAAAGCTCAAACTCTATTCACGATCACATTCAAAATCCCAACCGTATGGTTTCAACAATCGGATCAAGGATTTGACAAATCAAGAAAAGTAGAAAAAGATTAAGGAACTTAAAAGCATAAACTTGATTAAGATTAATGAAATCAAAAAGTACAAGAAAGCTTAAAATTGAAAAGATGAAATCAAAAGAAAAGTTTAGTGAGAGAAAGTATGGAACTTTCTCTCTCTAGAAACTAGAGAAAATGAAAAGCTAAAGACTAAGTCTAAAAAAACTAAGTGTGTGAAAATTTGTGAGGTGAAGGCTTTATATAGGCGTGTGTATGGTGTTGATGGGCTCTTGATTGGGCTTTGATTCGGGCTTCTTTTTCTTCTTTCTTCTTAAGTCTTCACGCGTCTTTTAAATAAACGTTTCCGACTTGGATTTGAGAAGTGTCGGTGAATAATTCCAACTCGTCCTATAATATTTTATTTAATAGACTCGAGTTCTTCGACATATATGAATCTTCCATCTTTGGCTCTATTCTTCAATAAATCTTCAAATAGGCACAATGACTTCAAATCTTTTGCATCTCTTGGACAATAGACTTCGTCTTGAGTCTTTTTCCTTGATAAAACCCGTGCAATCCCATGTTTTCTTTAATATTCATCCGGTCGACTCTGAAAACACAATAAACACAAAAACAACGCATAATTCCAAACAAATGATATTAAATACGTGTTTTGGTCTCGTTTTAGCCCGATTTAAGTGGTAAGAGGATGGGTGTTTTCACACCTATCACTCAGCCGTAGTTCCTTTCATGTTCTAACGGCAAGTACACCGGGAGGCTCTTAGGATTCTGAGAGCCTGTGCATTTGGATGGAAGCTATCCAGACTTCTTACTTTATGCACTTCTTACATTACTTTGTTTATTTGGACATTGTTTAGTCCTTTCATTCAGTATTTACTTTTCATGTTTTGAGCTTATGTTTGGATTACCGATATTTGATTCCGATATTTCCTTTATGGTCACTTAATGTTTTAGGACATTTACCTTATGCTTTGATGACACGCCATAAATACACGTAACGGTCCACTTATCCAAGTAGGTTGTTACACTAACTCAAATTTGTAGGAATCACGGTTGCATTTAGCGTATGCAACAAGCCTTTAAACCACTTGGTAGCCCAAGTGGACGAGTTTTGTCTCGTGAGGGTTTGTAGTGAACACACCCACAAAGTTTTAAGCACACACAAAAAGAAGAGAATAAATTACAAAAGAGAATACACACACTACAAACCACAAACCACGAGTTGCCTCCCGCGAAGCGCTAAGTTTACCGTCTTCAGCCAGACATAACTCATATGAGCTATTGAGACGGTTGGAGTGGTTCCAAGTAAACCGCATCCACTATTTCCTTATTCTTACTCTCCAACTAAACATATGGCTTCAACCGGTGTCCATTAACTTTAAAAGGCTCTCCACCCACCATATTTTTTATTTCAATGGCTCCGTGTAGAGAGACTTGAGTCACAATGTATGGACCCGTCCATTACTTCTTAACTTTCCCGGAAAAAGCTTAAGTTTAGCATTAAATAACCAAAATTTTTGACCAACCAAGAAAGATTTCGTGGTGATGTGTCGGTCACGAAATGCTTGGTTTTCTCCTTATAAATCCTAGAAATCTCGTATGTGTCACGTCTAATCTCATCTAGTTCAGATAATTGAAGTTTCCTAGAACTATCTACACTCTCTAAATCCGGATTAACTGTCTTAATCGCCCATTATGCCCTATCCTCTATCTCAACCGGTAAATGACACGCCTTGCCATATACCAACTTATACGGTGACATACCAATAGGGGTCTTAAAAGCCATCCTACATGCCCACAAGGCATCATCTAACCTCACGGACCAATATTTCATATCACTACGAACGGTCTTTTATAAGATTCGCTTAATCTCCCTATTAGATACTTCAACCTGTCCACTAGTCTGCGGGTGATAAGGGGTAGCTATCCTATGATTAACTCCATAGTGTTTCAACAATTTTCCAAATTTAAAGTTCTTAAAGTGGGAACCCCCCATCACTAATAATAGCCTTAGGAATTCCATGTCTAGAAAAGATATTCTTCATAACAAACTTAAGAACTACACTATGGTCATTGGTTCTAGTAGTCTCAGCCTCTACCCACTTTGACAGATAATCGACTGCCACTAAAATGTACACATTGCCATGTGAGATAGGGAATGGTCCCATAAAGTCAATTCCCCAGATGTCAAAGATCTCAACAACAAGAATGGGATTCATAGGCATTTGATCACGCGTTGAAATCCCACCAACGTGTTGGCAACGAATACATGCTTTCAAAAAAGACTGGGCATCCTTGAATATAGTCGGCCAAAAGAAACCGCTTTGTAGGAATTTATGCCTACTTTTCATAGCACCAAAGTTTCCACCACATGCATAAGAATGGGAATCAGCCAATATGTCCATATGCTCATGGTCGGCAACGTATCTCCTAACAAATTGGTCAGCACACACTTTATATAACTCCAGATCCTCCAAAAAATAATACTTCAACTGAGAAAAGAAGTATTTTCTTTGTTGTTTGGACCAAAAATCCAGAAGATTTTTAACTGCAAGATAATTGACTATGTTTGCGTACCAAGGAACCTTAGAAACCTCAAATAAGCTTTCATCTGGAAAGCTTTCCTTTATCACATCAGAAGGGTTGAACGGCGGAGGGATAATTCTAGACAAATGGTCAGCAACCACATTTTCTGACCCTTTTTTATCTCGGATTTCTAGACTAAATTCCTGTAAAAGTAAAATCCACCTAAGCAACCTTAGTTTTATCTCTTTCTTAGACAACAAATGTCTTAAGGCACTATGATCTGATAATACTATCACCTTAGAATTCCCCCAAATATATGACCTAAACTTATCAAGAGCAAAAACCACGGCTAACAACTCTTTTTCACTAATGGTGTAATTCATTTGAGCTTCTAAAAAGTCTTACTAGCATAAAAGATTACAACAGGTTTCTTATCGACCCGTTCTCCCAAAACCGCCCCAGCGGCATAATCACTCGCATCACACATGATCTCGAAAGGCTTCGATCAATCAGGTGATTGTAGATTAGGGGCTTCTACAAGCTTTTGCTTAAGCATGTTGAATGCTTTAAGACATGATTCATTAAAGTCAAATCGTGCATCTTTTAAGAGTAGATTACAAAGAGGTTTTGATATTGCACTAAAATCTTTACTAAATCGCCTATAGAACCCGGCATGACCAAGAAAAGATCTCACACCTTTGATGGTAATGGGAGGAGGAAGGGTTGCAATTACATGCACTTTGGCACAGTCAACCTCAAATCCTTTTTCAGACACAACATGCCCTAATACAATTCCCTCTCGAACCATGAAATGGCTCTTCTCCCAACTAAGCACCAGGTTAGTTTCGGTGCATCTTTTTAACACACATTCAAGCTGATCAAGGCCGCTTTCAAAAGACTGACCAAAGATGGTGAAATCAACCATAAATATCTCTATAGATTCTCCAACCATGTTAGAAAAGATACTTACCATACACCGCTGAAAGGTAGCGGGTGCATTACACAAGCCAAAAGGCATTCTTCGAAATGCAAATGCCCCATAAGGACATGTGAACGTAGTTTTGGCCTGGTCATTAGGATGGATGGGTATTTGATTAAACCAGAGTACCCATCCAGGAAGAAATAGACCTTCTTACCAGAAAGCTTCTCAACTATTTGATCAATAAAAGGTAGTTGGAAATGATCTTTCGATGTGGCATTATTCAGCTTACGGTAATCTATACACACTCTCCACCCAGTAACTGGTCAGGTTGTGAGTTTTTTCCCACTCTCGGTTTCTAAAACGATGATTCCGGCCTTTTTAGGCACCGTTTGTGTGCGACTTACCTATAGATGATACCAGCATCTAACCATTTAAGAACTTCCGTC
This sequence comes from Glebionis coronaria, assembly GCA_025667525.1. Classification (NCBI taxonomy): domain Eukaryota; kingdom Viridiplantae; phylum Streptophyta; class Magnoliopsida; order Asterales; family Asteraceae; genus Glebionis; species Glebionis coronaria. The sequence goes on from JANFOE010000399.1 coordinate 764,803, forward strand.
TTCACTACCTCTTTCATATTAGGATTCAGACGCCTTTTCGCATCTCTTGATGACTTAATATATGGGTCTGTAACAATTCGATACATACATAATGAAGGGTTGATCCCTTTCAAGTATGCAATTTTCCATCCCACTACTGATTTGTACTTGGATAACACTTTTAAAAGATTGGCGTTTGACCCATGCTAACAACTAAAGTATCAGTTTGTGTGGGTGACGAATCAGATAGGCAAGCCTAGCATATGACTACCTCCAATAATTATTACAGTTCTCCAACTCTTTTCTAAGGTCACCGTGCGCGGACGACGAGTCGATTAAGATCAATTCCAAGTGTCCTAACCCAACTATTACATTATTAAATTTCATATTATATTATTCAAAATTTATACTCGATTGAAGCATAAGTAAGTAGAGGGAACTCAATCGAGCATGGTTTGATCATCTAATAATTATACATATGCCTAACTACATGCAAACAATCAAACAATTTTTAATAACCAAATTATACAATAGAATTGGGTGCACCTTATAATTATAGACAAATCTTCTAGCTTGCTCCAATAAATCATCCACAAACTAATCTTCTGAATATACGAACACTCAACAAACATATATGTAGAAGAAACTTTCACATCTAATTAGCACAAGACTCTTAATTGTGTTTTAAAAATTTTAAAATTTTCATTTTTTCCAAAAATCATATTTTGACCAAACTGTCACACAAAAACATGTACACATGTGCCACCCCCTCAACTTAAAGCATTTCATTGTCCCTAATGCGAGAACTTTCAATCGAAATTTTGGTTAAAAACCAATTTGACAAACTCACACAAAAACAAAAACCTAATTAACTTTCGTAGGTATCACGGTTGCATTTAGCATATGTAACAAGCCTTTAAACCACTTGGTAGCCCGAGTGGACGAGTTTTGTCTCGTGAGGGCTTGTAGTGAACACACCCACAAAGTTTTAAACATACACAAAAATAAAACAATAAATTACAAAAGAGAATACACACACTACAAACCACAAACCACGAGTTGCCTCCAGCGAAGCGCTAAGTTTACCGTCTTCAGCCAGACATAACTCATATGAGCTATTGAGACGGTTGTAGTGGTTCCAAGTAAACCGCATCCATTGTTTCCTTATTCTTACTCTCCAACTGAACATATGGCTTCAACCGATGTCCATTAACTTTAAAAGGCTCTCCACCCACCAATTTTTTTTATTTCAATGGCTCCATGTGGAGAGACTTGAGTCACAATGTATGGACCCGTCCATTACTTCTTAACATTCCTGGAAAAAGCTTAAGTGTAGCATTAAATAACGAAACTTTTTGACCAACCAAGAAAGATTTCTTGGTGATGTGTGGGTCACGAAAAGCTTGATTTTCTCCTTATAAATCCTAGAACTCTCGTATGCGTCACGTCTAATCTCATCTAGTTCAGATAATTGAAGTTTCCTAGAACTACCTATACTCTCTAAATCTGGATTAACTGTCTTAATCTCCCATTCAGCCTTATGCTCTATCTCAACCGTTAAATGACACGCCTTTCCATATACCAACTTATACGGTGACATACCAATAGGGGTCTTAAAAGCTGTCCTATATGCCCACAAGGCATCATCTAACCTCAAGGACCAATCTTTCCAATCACTATGAACGGTCTTTTATAAGATTCGCTTAATATCCCTATTAGATACTTCAACCTGTCCACTAGTCTGCGAGTGATAAGGGGTAGCTATCCTATGATTAACTCTATAGTATTTCAACAATTTTCCAAATTTAAAGTTCTTAAAGTGGGAACCCCCATCACTAATAATAGCCTTAGGAATTCCATGTCTAGCAAAGATATTCTTCTTGTAAAACCCGCATAAAAATTCCTCTAATATTACGTACATGAAATTACGTATAAATTTAAAACTTACGATTTAATTATATATGATACGTTTCGAGAACGTTTAATATAATTATTACGTATATTATTTTAGTACGACAAATAAATACGTATATTATTATTATTATTTACGTACGACATGAATTTACGAATAATAAGTAAAACCACCAAAATAATAATACACGAAGTTTAAATCGCGCTACACGAGTAATTAACACGACTAGTATAATTACGTATATTAAATTAAGTACGACAAGTGACTACGTATATTATATCTACGTTTAAACGTATAAAAATAAATTATGAAATTTACGACAATTTATAACACGACTACGCGTACCATTTTAACAAGACGCAAATTAAATAAAAGTACAAGTGTTTTAACTGGGCTTTTAGACAAGAAAGGAAAACAAGACACACATGGGCCTTAAGCCCATTTGGTTTGGTCGACTCAAAAAAAAAAGAAAGGACGGGAGTTAGTTTTTTTTTTCTTTTATTATGTTAAGACAATAAAACCCTAAATAAAAAAATGGAGGCCGCCGCTCATTTTCTTTGTCTCCTTCCTGCGACATTGAAACAGCAAACCTAGAATATCACATGGATTCGATCAAGGCTGAGGGTGGTGTTCGTTTTCTGTATGTTTCTAAACCAAAACGCAAGTAAGGCTCTATTAATCTCGTCTTTTGTTTTCTTCTTTTAATAAAAGATCACGAATCGAGGAGGTATAATCCAAATCATGTGATAATGACGCGTCTGAATAAGGGGGTGTCGTTTGTTGATTTTTGTGTTCGTTTGGCACACAAACCGAGACACTCATGTGTCTCGGTGGTACAATAAGCCACCAGCCGCAACCCTAATTGGGTGCTGGCGTTGTTCTGTTCTAGCGGGGGTAACCCAGCGAGCAAGCAGGGGAAAACCACTGGCTGCGGCCAGTGGTAATTCCGGTCTACCAGTGGGAACCCACGGTTGGCCTTTCTAGCCTGACGGTGGAAATATTGAACAGACGGGGGAAACTCAAAACTGCCAGGAGGAACTGGCAGTTAAAGGGTGTTTGGCAACGGGTTTTAACAGGGTGTTTGGCAACCTGTTTTATAAGCAACTTAAGGGTGCGTTTGGCTGTCAGATTAATAAACATATTTAAGGGCTGTTTGGTTCGGTGAATATGTAAACATAAAAACAACATATTTTCACGGGTTGAGTCACGACGCGTTGTAATAAATAATACATGGTTACGGGTTATCGTTTTAAAAGTTAATTAACTTTACATGCTTATTAACGTTACAAGGTAATTAAATTAATAAATAATGACTTGCTATTACAAGATTAATTAAATTGGTTTAACATGCTAGATAATTAATTTAATTAAAAACATGGACTTAGGTTTATTATTATTAATTAATAATACATGTTTTAACCTAAGTATTTATATCTTATTTAATTAAATCACATGATAATTAAATACTTTTAACCTATAGTTTATTTAAATTACATGTAATAATTAATAAACTATACTTTATAATCTCATGACTTAGAAAATAACCCGGAAAACACTTAGCTTATATTATTAGCTTAATTAACCAGCTTATTTCTATTTTTGGAAACTTTCTATTTTTGGAAACTTTCTATTTTAAGAAACCTGCTATTTTTAGAAAGTTACTTATTATTACACAGCAAGTATAATAATACAAGAAATGCAAGTAATACTTAAACAGAATATCCAGAATACACGATAAATACAGTATAACGTTAAAATCAGTAAAACATGACATGAACATATAAAATAAGCTAAGACATAACATTTAACCAGTTACGTACTCAGGGATCATATACTTATAAACGTATGTATTCATGTAGCATTAGTGATCCAGAAGTAGGAGTCTTTCTTCCGTTCATTCACTGGACTTGAGGTACGGATTTCTGTCCTTTCAGTAAGGACTTCTTTTTTTTATGCATGTTTAGGATTTCCCGTCTGCAGCCAAATGTTTTCCCCAGTATAGGTTTAAGTTTCTCAGTAATCATGTTAATAACTAAATAAATTGCCAGAGCATTATATACAAGCATGACCAGTTTATGTACTAGTTACGGAGGTACCGTAACCACGGCACTAGAGGCACCGGTGTCGTGACTCACATGCAGGAGAGTGATATCCTGCATCGGCCCACTCATGTTCAGGTTGGCCATTTTTATATGTATGTTTAGTGGGGCGTATGGATGCATCCTAGGCTTATAAGTGTTACAAGTTATCAGGGTGAATGTGGTGTGTGCTCTACATCCTTCACATTGGAGCTGATCCCTCCACCCAGCACAGTATTTAGAGGTCACCCCTCTATAGCATGACGAGGTCACCCCTCCATGTATTCATGCACGTTGATATATTTCATGACCTATATGAGCTCTTGGCAGTTAAATTACAGTTTCATATTTAAACAGCAGACTTTCAGTATTTATATGAACATGATACTTTAAGAATAAACCAGTTTATTTCAAGTTACAAGTTTACTACATGTCACCAGGTTTCCCAGGACTTACATTATCCCGCTGCATTTTCATTTTTATGTTTTCATTTCAGCCTTCACTTATGTTATGATATTCCATGTTACTATTTTATATCCGCGCACTGAGCGTCCCGCTCAGCCGTTTTCTCTTTTCATGTCCCCAAACGGCAGGCACAGGGTCAGGAGCATGGAAAGGTTATGCATAGGATGGGAGCTATTTTATGTTCTGTTATTTCTGCATTACTTTTACTTTATGCTATCTTTATGAGTTTATGTTGGGGACCGATGTTTGATTCCGGTTATCCCTTATGGTCATGTATTGTTGTAGGACATTTACCTTATGCTTTGATGTTACGCCATGATTATCCTGTGATATTCCATTTATCCAAATGGGGTGTTACAATTCTTAACAAACTTAAGAACTACACTATGGTTATTGGTTCTAGTAGCCTCAGCCTCTACCCACTTTGACACATAATCAACTGCCACTAAAATGTACACATTTCCATGTGAGATAAGGAATGGTCCCATAAAGTCAATTCCCCACACGTCAAAGATCTCAACAACAAGTATGGGATTCATAGGCATTTGATCACGCCTTGAAATCCCACCAACTTGTTGGCAACGAATACATGCTTTCATAAAAGACTGGGCATCCTTGAATATAGTCGGCCAAAAGAAACCGCTTTGTAGGACTTTGTGCCTAGTTTTCGTAGCACCAAAGTTTCCACCACATGCATAAGAATGGGGATGAGCCAATATGTCCATATGCTCATGGTCGGGAACACATCTCCTAACAACTTGGTCAACACACACTTTATATAGCTCCGGATCCTCCTAAAAATAATGCTTCAGCTGAGAAAAGAAGTATTTTCTTTGTTGTTAGGACCAAAAATCCGGAAGCTTTTTAACTACAAGATAATTGACTATGTTTGCGTACCAAGGAACCTTATAAATCTCAATAAGCTTTCATACGGAAAGATTTCCTTAATCACATCAGAAGGGTTGAACGGCGGAGGGATAATTCTAGACAAATGGTCAGCAACCATATTTTCTAACCCTTTTTTATCTCGGATTTCTAGATTAAATTCCTGTAAAAGCAAAATCCACCTAAGAAACCTCGGTTTTGTCTCTTTCTTAGTCAACAAATGTATTATGACACTATGATCCTGAAAATACTATCACCTTAGAATTCCACCAAATATATGACCTAAACTTATCAAGAGCGAAATCCACGGCTAACAACTCTTTTTCAGTAGTGGTGTAATTCATCTGAGCTTATGAAAAAGTCTTACTAGCATAAAAGATTACAATAGTTTTCTTATCGACCCGTTGTCCCAGAACCGCCCCAGCGGCATAATCACTCGCATCACACATGATCTTGAAAGGGTTCGACCAATCAGGTGATTATACAATAGGGGCTTCTACAAGCTTTTGCTTAACCGTGTTGAATGCTTTAAGACATGATTCATTAAATTCAAATCGTGCATCTTTTAGGAGTAGATTACAAAGAGGCTTTGATATTGTACTAATATCTTTACTAAATCGCCTATGGAACCTGGCATGATAGAGAAAAGATCTTACATCTTTGATGGTAATGGGGGAGGAAGGGTTGAAATTACTTACACTTTGGCACGGTCAACCTTAAATCCTTTTTCAGACACAACATGCCCTAATACAATTCCCTCTCGAACCATGAAATGGCTCTTCTCGCAACTAAGCACCAGGTTAGTTTTGGTGCATCTTTTTAACACACTTTCAAGCTAATCAAGGAAGCTTTCAAAAGACTGACCAAAGAAGGAGAAATCATCCATAAATATCTTTACAGATTCTCTAACCAATGTAAGAAAAAGATACTTATCATACACCGCTGAAAGGTAGCGGGTGCTTTACACAAGCCAAAAGGCATTCTTTGAAATGCAAATGCCCCATAAGGACATGTGAGCGTAGTTTTGTCCTGGTCATCCGGATGGATGGGTATTTGATTATAACCGGAGTACCAATCCAGGAAGCAATAGACCTTCTTACCAGAAAGCTTCTCAACTATTTAACCAATGAAAGGTAGTGGGAAATGATCTTTCGATGTGGCATTATTCAGCTTACAGTAATCTATACACACTCTCCACCCAGTAACTGGTCGGGTTGTGAGTTCTTCCCCACTCTTAGTTTCCACAACGGTGATTCCGGCCTTTTTAGGCACCGTTTGTGTAGGACTTACCCATTTACTATCCGAGATGGGATAGACGATACCATTATCTGACCATTTAAGAACTTCCGTCTTCACTACCTCTTTTATATTATGATTCAGACGCCTTTTCGCATATCTTGATGGCTTAATATCTGGGTCCATAATAATTCGATACATACATAATGAAGGGCTGATTCCTTTCAAGTCTGCAATTTTCCATCCCACTGCTGATTTGTACTTGGATAACACTTTTAAAAGTGCTTCCTCTTGTGATTCAGAAAGATCAGAAGCAACAATAACGGGTAAAGTATTGTTAGGACCTAGAAAAGCATATTCGAGATTGGATGGCAAAGGTTTTAGCTTAAGAGTTGGAGGAACCTCTAGAGACGGCTTCATGTTGTGTCAAAAGTAGAAGGAAAAGGCTCCACTTTATAAGACTAAGGTGGTTTTTGATGGTCCAAAGAACTGACAAAATATCTTGAATCTCTTGAACTTCTGCAACATCAAGAATCTCCTCATTCTCTCCAGTTAGATATAATTCCAAAGGATCATCCTTAAGCATACGGGATTCATGCTTTTTGATTTCCTCATCGATCACATCCACAAGGTAACATTCATTCAGAGTAGGAGAATTCATAGAATTAAACAGATTCAATCTTAGCTTCTTATTACAGAATGCAATATCCATGGCGCCAGTTCGACAATTAATCCTAACATCTATCATGGCTAGGAATGGTCGCCCAAGGATAATAATTGGTTGAACATCCTTGTATGGTGACTCAGTGTCTATAACAAAGAAGTCAACTAGGTAATAGAAGTCACCAACTTTCACAATATGTAAAATCCATGATTTTACCATTATAAATTATAACAACTTTGTACCCAATAATTCTAGAACTTTTTCTCATGTACTATAGTTCTATAAAAATGTGAACTTGACATTATGTGTATATGTACTTACATACCTATTACAAGTAACCATATGACCCATACCTTGAAACCATACTTGGTAAAATAATAAAAATACCTAGACATATGTTTATACACAACACTTAACAAAAATTAAACATGCTCTGAACCCCATACCAATTCTAGCTGTGTATGTGCATGAGTGCATGCATACACTTTCATGTAAAAGTTATAAATGACCATGACACCCTTCTTGCTTCAACCCACACAACTCATAAGGTTACACTTGGCACACTTATGCCTCCTTTTGCTTACCTTCACACGGCAAGGATGGAGAAGAGCAAAGGGTTTCTTGTTTTTGACAAATGCACATAACACTTGGCATAGAAAATCTATCCAAGGTGATCTTGTCCCCCCACCCTTCTCTCTCCCTCTAGCCGTCTATATCCACACACATATACTCATTTCACATGCAAAACCAGTCTCAACATTCTCTCAATCTCATCTCTCTCAATCATACAAATAACAACAAGTATTCACCAAGATCCACCCAAAAACACGTTAACTTCACTACATCTTGTCTTCATCCTCATAACTTCTAATCATTGGTATCATCTATACCAACTTGACACTCAAGACAACCAAGATAAACCCTAGCTGAACCAATCTGTGTCACAGCTTGGATTTGTATTAGGGTTTCATCATTGTTGAAATCTTAAACATTAATCTCTTTAGTTCTCTTGTTTCTCTTTGTTATCATTTACCAAGTAAGTATCACTAACCTTACTTTTCTTCATTTACTTATATTTTCTTTGCATGCATAATCATTCACTTGGTGATCACATATGATAAACTTGTAAAAACTCAAGATTTGTGAAACCATGACCTATATAGGTCACGACATATTTTTGATATGTCATAAGACATATATATATAAATTATTTAGTAAGAAACATATGATTATGTACTTATAATAAACTTGGTAAAAATCATAAAAACTATTCTATGGATTTAATTATAGCCGTGGGCTATAGGTCCTACTTTTGGATTTTTGGTGAACTTATAAACTTGTAACTAGACTAGACCTTATTCTTGAATTATTAGTTAACTTATAAACATTGATTTCATTCTTAAAGCATCACAAATAAATATAGCCGTGGGCTATATAAGTTCATTTTGAACTTGTGATAAACTTGTAAACTTGTAATAAGCCTAGATCTTATTTTTGGCATTTATGAATTATTTGTACACATATAACAAGCTTAAACCTCATTTTAAGACACCAAGATTAAATATAGCCGTGGGCTATATTGTTCCTTATGAACTTATGGTTGACTTATAAACTTGTAAAACAACCTAGATCTCAGTATGGGACTTTTAGCTTACATACAAACATATAACAAGCTTGGAATTTATTTTGAAATACTATAATTAATTATAGCCGTGGGTTATAAGCTTATTTTAAAGCTTATGACTAACATGCAAACCCATAACTAACATGGATCTTATTTGAAAACACACCAAATAAACATGCCGTGAGTTTCACTTCTCCATTTGGAGATCTTGATTTAGTTTTGACAAGATAATAAACTACTTATAAAACCCTAGATCTATACTTGATAAATTATTAGTGGACTAGTTAAGACCATGAAACAATAGCCCAAAACTTGAATAGGCCCAATAAAATATAGCCATGTATATGTAAGAGCCCATTAGGCCCATTTAATGCCTTGTAAGCCCACTTAGCTAATCTTATTTTATTAATGGACTTAAAATATGTTTAGGCCCATTAGATAGCCCATTAGCTCTCTTGGTCCATTTAATGAGCTCACTTAGTATTTTTAATTATTTAAATAAAGTTTTATAACAATAATATAAGTTATAAAAACTTTTGGACTAAAAATGTAAATTAATAAAACTTGTGGATTAAAACTGTGACATTTGAAACTTGTTTTGATAAAACATTAAGTACAAGGACTAGTATTGTAAATATCCGAAAGTTTAAGGGTTCAATAATTCCATTCGTGACTTATTAAACCCTAAGGGCCATTTTTGTAAGTTTCCTAAAGTTAAATTATCATTTTATAACCTTAAGGACTATTTATGTAATAAGCCGAAACATTTAGAAGCCTTAGGGACTATTCTTGTCATTTAATGAAAGTAATAAACCCTAATTATAACTAAAAGGACTATTCTTGCCATAATCCGAAAGTATTACAAGCCCTAAGTACTAAAAGTGTTAAGATCCGAAAGTTTTACCTTAATAAAATATGGAGGGACTAGTTTTGCACATATCCGAAACTTAAACAAACCCTAAAACCCTTATTCCATTTAAATTAGTAAAACTTGAATAAATCTTGTATTATAAGGACTAAAACCATTATTTCTTAAACTTGAACTTAAAGACTATTTAGTAAATATTGGAAACTTTTCAACAACTTTATGTTGACCCTCTAAGCATGTTTTTCTCAGGAAACTAAAGAAAGTACGTGGTGTGTACATGGACTCAAGCATCATAATAGACTGCATTGTAGGACTCATCAAGGGTTTTCTACTTGGGGAAAAACAAACAATCTACTTTGATAATGTTAAGACAATTTTATAACAATTTGTACTACTGTTCATGTAATATATGTTGGATAATCTTTTATCTAATGCTCTATGTTCTATTTTCTATCGATCCACCCTTGTGACATCCAGATATTATTTCCGCTGCCTTTGACCCAACCTAGGGTGTCACACAATAACATCCTCTCAGATGCCTCTAGGAATTTTGGTAGATCGATCGTCTAAGGAAATGATGGTGTCTGTCTTACGAAGAGTTCCTAAGTCATACTTATCGACCAAACTAGCAGGGAGGATGGTGATATTGGCTCCAAGATCAAGGAGCGACTTCTTGATGGAAATATTTCCCACCACAACTAAAATAAACGATGCTCCAGAATCTTTGAATTTAGGATGAAGGGAGCTAGGTAAGACTACACTAACATGATCAGTTAGGTCAATCTTTTTAGGCAAGTGATATGAGCAAAACTCATATCAATAAGTCAATAAATCACCCTAAAACACATAGAAAATACCTAACTTTTGTGCTATAAAGCAGTATTATGTGGTATCTTTTATGTATGTGCTTTAATAGGTAACAAAGATACAATTTCAAGCAAACAAGGGAAATCAAGCTCATTTATGATGAAAAATACAAAAGAAGGATCAAAGATGACAAGCCATTTGAAGAAAATGACCTATCTTGACAATGTTCAAAAGTTGAGGGATTAAAATGCAATTCTGGAAAAAAGTCAAGATTAAAGTCAAACTTGCTCAACCTTCAAGTCAAGGGACGTAAATGAACAAGAATACAAGTCAAATGATCTAATCTGCCAAAGGAATGAAGAAAGGAGTAAAAATGAATAATCTGCCAAAGTACAAGGGGTAAAAGTGACAAAAACTTATCAAATTTGGTTATGATCCGAGAGACAAACATTTCAGCCAATGAATTTAAAGGAAAAAGAAGATGCGGATTGCCAAGTATGCTGACAGCTGGCCACTAACTCTTACTTTCCATTTAATAAACAAATCTGAGTGGGGGCGCATTTATTTCCTTTTGACCAATCACATGCTGCCACTCCATTATCATTATATCCAAAACGGATAATGATCCGTGTGTGAAGCCATAACCCAATCAAATATTGACACGTGTCATCTCTAAAGCTAAACGAACCCAGCATCGAATTTGAGTTACATTGCATTTCAAGACAAGTTCTCTACATGAAAACGACTCCAAATGGAAGGACGAATCCAACCATGCAACTTAATTAGACTCAGAATCAATGGATTATAAAACCCCTTTTGTGTTCTTAATGAAGAATCTGCAATTAACCAGTTCTTGACACCTGGCACTCTCTCATTGGATGAGACACGTCACACTCCCAAACATTTCATCATCCAAGCATTATAAATAGCAGTTAGGACTCTCATTTGTAATCAAGTAGTTAAAGTGTGAAAAACACACACTTGTAATTTATTTCTCATTTCTAGTTAATCTTTCAGTTAGTTAGTTTCTCTCAAGTGTTTGACACACACTTGAGAGGTAGTTATTCAGTTAGCCTTTGTAACCTACTTTCCCTCCAAATAAATAAAAACACAAAAACATTCAGTTCATACTCTAATCTTCATCTACTTTACTCAAATCTTCATTCCTGGTGATACATTGTGATTCTGTTGATCTCCAGTGATCAATGGAGTTTGTGTTGTGATTTGGAAGCTATTCAAGTGTTCATTAGCAAGTTCAGTTCATTTCCATACTTGTTGAAGCCATTTGAAGCAGATTAGATGAAGAAGATCAGAAATAGCTGTTGGAGGTGATATGGTTGTTGATACTAGTTGATTTAGGTTGAAGGAAGTGTAATCTAGAGAGCTCAGCGCTCCTCTACTCCATTAGAGGAGGCTTCAAGCTAAAAGGTGTCTTAAATCCTGATTTTGGTTCCACTGAAATGTTTTGCATGCTAAATTCCTAGATAGTTGATAATTGTTGAACTGATCATGTGTTTAGTTTTATTTTAGTGTAAATGTGTTAGTGGGATAGTAGTTGACTGTTATTGCAGCTTAAATCTTAGTCTTATTGTTTTCAGCTTTGAAATTCATCAGTAATAGGCTTTAAGTCTCATATTGAATTCTAGTTTGTTTACCTGCCTTATTTCATTCTAAGAATACTTCATTTGGTCATTCAAACTTGTTTTGATAATAGTCATTGTTAATGAAATAATTCCTAAAAACGTTACTTGCATTTTTCGGTCTCTCTTAGTTTTGATTACGACAATATGTAAAAACAAGCATTTATGAAAACAACGAAAAACGAATTCTTGAGTTCAAGCATTTTTCATTTTACTCATTTTCACGTAAGGTATGAATAAACAAGTACTAACCTTGATCAAGTGATCAAGTGATTTAATCTTTTCTTAAAACTCACTTTTTATTAAGTGTGACAAGTTTTTATTAAACTTTCTTTTTAAGAAAATGTTTTCTTAAATTAAATATTTGAAAATTTGAAAATGGCATATTCCCTTTGGATTTGGAATATCCTTTCTAGATATTTTTATAACCAGATATGACCTCCACCACTAAAGGACAAAAAGGGAGCAGAGTCTAGCCCAGCGGTTCCTTAGCTCCTAGGCGGTACCTTATCGATAAGGTACCGCGGGCTAAGATAAGGAACCGCGGGCAGATATAGCCGTTGGCCCTTTGTCCTATAAATAGTGGACCTTTCTCAGATTTTCAATTAACCTCTTTTGCACATCTATTTCCAGATTTAAACATTCTTCTTTAATAACTCAAATCTTTGATCATTTATTTGATTACTACTTGTTTAAGAAGTGAATCTTGTTCTTCCATCCCTTCCTCTCCAAGTGCAAAGAGAAGAACACTATCCTTGTTAAGTGTTGAGTCCACCACCAAAGATCCATTGAAGATCTAATTTTATACATTTGTTGTTGTGTCATAGTTGTGAAGATCCAAGTAGTTGTGTCTATTTGGAAGTTGTGTATGTACTAAGTATAGTTGTGTAGATTGGTCCTAGCTACGATTAGGGCTCGACTTTTAGCTTAGAGTCGGAAATTGGTTAAGCGACGTGTACGGTTTTCTCCAACATAAGGAGCTCTTTGTGTAGTGAACTCTCGAGTAAGAAGTACTCGAGGAGTGGAGTAGGAACGAGGAGTGAGCTTCGTTGCCGAACCACTATAAATCCTTGGTGTTCGGTTTGATCTTTCTTTACCCTTAACTCTTTACAATCTTTATTCTTTGTGCATATATTTTTTTAGTATTAGTTTAGTTACACTATCATTGTTCATATTGTGCATAAGAAGATTTCACATATTTCCTCAAGCCTAAGTTTTTTGAAAAAGGATTTTTGAAAACCACCTTTTAACAAGTAAATATAAGAAACTATTCAACCTCCCCCCTTCTAGTTTCTACAATTGGTATCATAGCGAGGTTGCTCAAGAATTTTTAAAGTATATTGTATTTTAAAACTTGAATCGATCTATGGATTCCAACAAATACCTAGAAGGGCAATCTATGCAAAGACCACCACTTTTGAAACCGGTAGTTTTATTTATAGTAAAAACAGATTTGAAACTTATGTGAAATCAAAAGATTTAGATCTTTGGCATGTTATTACCAATGGTGATTTTTTACCTTATCAAATTAATGAAGTTTCTAAAACAAAAGAATTGGTCACTTTTGACAAAGCTAATGACGATACTAAAAAGAAACTTTCAAAAAATAATGAGGCTAAAATGGTGATTTATAATGCTTTACCTAAGAAAGAGTATGAAAGGATTTTTATGTGTGAAATCGCAAAAGAAATTTGTAACACTCTTTTAGTAACCCACCAAGGTAATAGCCAAGTCAAAGAAAGCAAAATCGATCTTCTTGTCCAACAATATGAACAATTTGTCATCTTAGAAGATGAAACTATTGATTGTGCATTTGCTAGGTTTAACACCATTATTACTAGTCTAAAAGCACTTGATGAAGGTTTTTCTAGCAAGAAAAATGTTAGGAAGTTTCTAAGGGCTTTACATCCAAAGTGGAGAGCAAAAGTCACGGCGATTGAAGAATCAAAAGATCTCTCAACTTTATCACTCGATGAACTCATAGGAAACTTGAAGGTTCATGAGATGATAATTTTGAAGGACTCGGAATTAGTGAAAACCAAGAGTGAAAGAAAATCTCTTGCACTTAAAGCCAAGAAGGCACAAAGTGACCATGATAGTTCCTCGGATAGCGATGACGAGGAGTATGCATTGGCGGTGAGAGATTTCAAGAAGTTCTTCAAGAGACGAGGTCAACACGTTAGGCAACCCAACAATGACAAGAAACCATTCTCAAAGAATCGGTTTGTCAAGAACGAAAAAGGTGATAGGAATTGCTTTAGATGTGTTGATCCAAATCATTTCATTGGTTATTGTCCAAAGCCCTCTCGCGATAAGAATCACACGGCATTCGTTAGTGGCTCTTGGAGCAATAGCGGTGAAGATGGTGATGACAACCCCAAAGAGGAGAAATGTCTTATGGCTCACACTTCTAAAGAGGTACATTCTGAAACCGAATATTATAGCAATGATAGCTCCACCTTTGATGATATTGAATTTGAAGGCAAATATGATAGTTTACACAAACTTAGTCTTAAATTCATAGAAAATAATAAAACCTTAAAATCAACCAAAACTAAGCTTGAAATGAGATCAATGAACTTAGGGAGAAACTGGCAAAACTTGAGAAAAATAAAGAAGTTGATTTAGGTTGCTTAAGTTGTGAGAAACATAGATTAGAGAATGAAAATCTCAAGAGCACCTCCATTAAATTGGAAAATTTCATGAAAGGTACTAGTGCTCTTGATGATATGTTAAACAAACAAGTTCATTCAAAGGAAAGACTTGGTGTAGGTTTTAACTCAAATAAAGCCTCAACTAGTGATCCTAAACAAGTCAGATTTTCACAAAAATCACCCACTGTACGCGGTCCCAGATTATATGGGGCGGTTCCTTATCACTATGGAACCGCCGCCATAGATAAGGTACCACGGCCAGAACAAGAGTTTTGTGAAAATGATGAACTTTATGAAAAGTCAAAGTCAGGTGAAAAACCAAAGCATCTTATTGTTAATAAGGTAAAATTACCCATACTTGACGACAATGCTATTGATTAGTTCTACAAGCCATTAAGTAAACCTCTCATGGAAATAGAAGTTTATCAAGACCATCTTCTACTCCACCTAGAGTACGGAATGAGTCTAAGCCTAGAAGTAGAACGACAACGCCTAGAAGAGATAATCAAAACAGGTCACGATCTAGAAGTAAAACCCCAACACCTAGAAGAAATGATCATAACTCTAAACCTAGATCAAATACACCCAGGAGAAATAACGAACAACAAAATGGTTATATGAATTACTATCCTCCTCCATTTTGTTCTCCATGGGGAACCCCTCCTTCATTCATGCATCCCAACCAAATGCAAAGGATGTTTGGAACTAACAATTTTGGACCCATGAGATATTGGGGACCAAATGTTTGATCTTGTGTGTTGTTACCTAGATATGCTTGGGAATTGGTTTGGAGCCCGACAAGTGGATTAAGGATAGCGGATGTTCTAAACACATGATGGGTAATCGAAGTTTGTTCTCGCACTACAAAGCATACGATGGAAGTAACGTCACATTTGCAAGTAGTCTACGTGGTAATATCATTGGCAAAGGTATGGTTTATCTTGACTCTATGACCATTGAAAATGTTAAGCACGTAGATAACTTAGGGTTTAACCTTTTAAGTATAGGTCAAATTTGTGACAATAAGTGTAAGGTCATCTTTTCGGAACATGACAGTGAAATCGTAAAAGATGGAAAAGTCATTGGAAAAGGTGTTAGAAAGCATGGGCTTTATGTCATGAAGGTCAATAAGAAGTCAAAAGAAAACATATGTCTTGCGACTATAGATGATAGTTCTACTCTTTGGCAAAGGAGATTAGGTCACGCTAATATGCCCTTAATTAAATCTTTAGTCTCTAAGGAGTTGGTAAGACACCTCCCCAAGATGAAGTTTGATAGTCACTTTTGTGATGCTTGCAAAGTTGGAAAGCAAGTTCACTCAAGTCATAAAGCCAAGAATTTGGTTTCGACCTCTCGGTGCTTAGAGCTCCTACATATGGATCTCTTTGGACCTTCCGCAATACGAAGTTATGGAGGTAACCTTTATACCCTAGTTATAGTTGATGACTATTCTAGATTCACTTGGACTAGATTTTTGGCATCCAAGAATGAAGCTTTCGCTCACTTCGAAATATTTAGTCGAAGAATTCAAAATCAACTAGGATGTCTGTTGGAAACTCACTTTATGTGACGACATTTAAGAATTCCCGTTAGTTATCATAGTCACGCACATTTAGACTAGACTAGGCTCGTTGTATAGTTTAGGTTGTGTGCGTGACTATATATACCCCTCCTTAGCTTCCAAGGAGGGGTGTTGATTGTCATTTGTTCATTTGGGAATACATTACATTTTAACTCTCAACCTCTCTTCTCTCTCTCTAAGCCAACAATGGCTTCCACCACCATCTACCACCACATTAGACCACCGGATCATATTTAGCATTTCTACATTTGGTATCAGAGCCACGGTTCCATCCTTGGATCGTGTTTATATATTTGATTTGGTGGTTTAATTCTTTCTTTGTGTCTCGTTATAATATTTCTGTCCATTGTCACAAATTTTTTTTGGGTCACGTCTTATTCTTTTGTCCAATTGTCCAATCAGTCACACGTTTTTGGGGTCTTATCATATTTATGTGTCTCGGTTTCATCAATCTTCTTGGTCAAAGTCTTATCAAATTTGGTCAATCTTTCTGGGTTTATGTCTTTCTTGTTTATGCAGTTAGAAAAGGACAAAATGTGCAGATCCACTATTTTCGGGTCCTTCAAAACCCTTTTCAGATTGGGTTTCCGACAGCTTATTCAGATTGACATTCAGATTGGGTTTCAGATTGGGTTTCCGATTGGATTTTCAGATTAAACATTCAGATTGACTTTCAGATTGACATTCAGATTGGTTTTTCCGATTGAACATTCAGATTGACTTCCAGATTGGTTATTCCAATTGGGGTGTATGCTTGATTCCGATGAGACCAGACACACAAACACATTCCGATAAGACATATAAAAACTTTCCGATGGGATTGTTATTTTTTACTTTCCGATGGCTATGTTTTTTATGAACCAAATTTTGTGACCAAGACAAACCCATCGTCCAAACCAACCGAGTCAACTCGGTAATTACCGAGTTGACTCAGTTAAACTCACTGAGTTGACTCGTAAACCAACCTTTTTACACCTCAACACCCAATCTAAACCTAATACCCATCGTCACCTATTCCCCAATCCAATCTAAGACTCAAACAGAAACTTAACTAATAAAGATCTCAGATTCATCTTTCGTGTTTTAAACATGCATGTTGAGATCTTTGAAGATCTTACCACGAAATCAACAAATCATCATAGATCTGTGTTGGGTTTATCCCAAAATCTATATACAAATCATATGTATGATTTATAACATTTTTTGTTATAATCACATCACTGATTCGTTTAAATTAAACACATGCAATCATTATTAATCTTACCCGAGACCCTTTGATGGATCTTTAAGTCTTTTGCTGTAACTTTCGTATCCGGTTTTCGAATACCATATCTTATCAGTGATCAAGGGTATTGGGAGATGATTATGAAGGACGAAGGTTACGGTAAAGGAGATGAAGTTTTGGTTTGTGTGAGAAAAGATGAGATGATTCATTGTTTTGATGTGATTGTTTGAAGATGTAGAAATGGGGGGCGGATTTTTCTTAGCAGATTGGTGGGTGAAGAGATGGATTTTGGTGAGAGGATATTTAGGGTGAGGAGATGAAGATGGAGTTTGGTGAAGGCGTTATTTACTAGGTGAAGATTGAGAGATTATTTAGGGGCAGAAGTTTCCAGGTGTAAGATTTGGTTATGTGTGAGTTTGTTTAGGGTTTGACCCCTATTTAAACCAAACTGAGTGTTATGACCGGGTTTTTGGACAATTCATGGGCCATGGAACTCGTTTCTTTAAAGTGTTGGGCCTTGGACAATCGAATTTTGTCACCAATGAAATGGGCCGTATATTTTTGCTATATACACAAGTTTTTTTACATCAAAATTGTTTTTGTATAAACTTTGTGTGTATTTAGTCATACTTTGGTCTTTATCGGGACGAGTCGACAAAAAGTGACGAGACATTGTTAAGGAGAATGGATGCTCAAACAAACAAATTCCTTTTTTGAATTTGTAGTTTTTTTGTTGCATTTGTGGTTCTTTAATTTATTCTTGACACTGATTGGGTGACGAGAAATGTGACACGACAAAATGACGTGACAAATGTGACAAGAATTTATTTTGACGAGACCAAGAAAAAATGGGCGATTTTTTAGTGGCTACAGATTCGTTTGATCGGGTATTAATTACGTGACGTTGAAGACGGATTTTTCGAAGGCGTGTATTTATTTTATCTTTGACTAGATAACTTGCTCGTGCTTAATCCTAGAATGAAGACTTGGTTATCTGGTTTCCGGGTTCGGGGTGGATGGTTGATGACTCGGATAACTATCACTTAAAGGGGTTACATTGTTGTACTCAGTGTCACGCGCTTAGTCGACGTGGATAATTTCAAGAGGTGTTGTGCTTATAGACTTCTTCAGTGATGCATTGAGTACTTAGAGATTTCTCCACCGTTCTTCATTCAAAAATAGTGCAAGCTTAAGTCACAAGATCGAAGGATTTTTATTCAGCTTCACGTTTGATGTATCTGGTTCATTCTTTCAGTGGTCACTTCAAATTGCTTTCACGTGGGTTGGTAAAGGTGGCCATGGAGAGTTTATGAGAAGAGATTTTCGATCAACAGCTGATTCTCACAAAATATATAATTCAGCTTATTTATTATTCTCATGAGATTTCAGGTTCATGTGCGTACAATTTATTGATGGTTCCGAGTTTCGAAACCATCAAGGGGGAAGAAGCAAACACATTGAACGCACAACGAGTACACGTGATGAACTTCATACCTTCTTTTGATTTGAAGATATTCTGGGATGACATTTGTCATAGCCGCAGAGAAAATCAGTGTTTTAACTCGTGTCGTTATCAATCTCCAAACGGTACACTACTGATTCGAGGTTTAATTGTTTGATTGTTGCAATTAAACATCATCATTATCCTATATGCATTCCCGGGACTTAATTGACTCTGGTGCATCTCCGGAAGAAGACGTGTGCATTCCCGGGACTTAATTGACTCTGGTGTTACGATGTCAACTTCATGAATGGGATAAAGTGTCCACATCAGTATTTGAGCTTCATAATTGGGATTGATTTACCTTCTTCAACTATGTGGGGGAAGAAGTGTCTTGATTCTTTCTGGTATGCATAACTTGAACACTCGGGGGGAAGAAAAATTCAGAAGAATTATTCAAGCGTGAGAAGAGAAGTTGTTGATCTACTTGGTGTACCCCAAACTTTCAATCCCTCTTAGCAACATTATCATGTTATATGATGGGATTTGCTAGTTAGATTCCGTTGTGCGCTTAATCATTCTAAGCTTTATTGAAAGCTTTGAAGTTGCTTACGAGGATTGTCGGCTTAGGGGGAAGCTGTTTAAAAATGCTTCTACATCAAGTTTACGTGGCATGAATTAGGGGGAAGCTAATTCAGAAGCTTCTCCTTAACCAGAAGTGTATGGGTTAATTAGCTCGTGCCGTTACAGTATTTCTTCTACAAGTTACTTTAAAGATGAGTCGTTTTGAAGACGAAGGCCTCAGAAGACTTCATCAGCATTGGATGCTTCAAGAAAGCTCTTATTCTTAATCATTTTGTACTTGTTAGGAAGAATATTGTAAGGAATTCTACACGTCGTCCCATGGGGGAAGATTGTTGGAAACTCACTTTATGTGACGACATTTAAGAATTCCCGTTAGTTATCATAGTCACGCACATTTAGACTAGACTAGGCTCGTTGTATAGTTTAGGTTGTGTGCGTGACTATATATACCCCTCCTTAGCTTCCAATGAGGGGTGTTGATTGTCATTTGTTCATTTGGGAATACATTACATTTTAACTCTCAACCTCTCTTCTCTCTCTCTAAGCCAACAATGGCTTCCACCACCATCTACCACCACATTAGACCACCGGATCCATAATAGCATTTCTTCACATGAATAAGTTGATGAACTTTTTACTTGTGAATACAATGATCCAACTTTTAAGCTTGGTATTGGGAAAGTGAAACTTGAGGGTGATAAGTGTTCATGGTACCAAAATCCCTAATCCAAGTCATTGATTTCTTTATGAGTTTTTCCATCAAATCATTTATGAAAAACCAAAAAATATATAAATAGAATTGTCTTCCTTGCATTGTATTGTACAAAATCAAAATCTTGCATCATATAGTGTAGAGTAGTGTAAAAGCATTCCATGTTGGCCAAGGTGGGTTAATTATAAGAAAAATGTAAATTTGTGCTTTAAAATATTGTATTGCATGAGGTCATGGCAATGATCAAGTGTAGGGGATTTGATATGAGCAAAATCTCATATCAATAAGTCAATAAATCACCCTAAAACACATAGAAAATACCTAACTTTTGTGCTATAAAGAAGTATTATGTGGTATGTTTTGTGTTTGTGCTTTAATAGGTAACAAGGATACAATTTCAAGCAAACAAGGGAAATCAAGCTCAGTTATGATGAAAAATACAAAAGAAGGATCAAAGTTGACAAGCCATTTGAAGAAAAGGACCTATCTTGACAATGTTCAAAAGTTGAGGGATTAAAATTCAATTTTGGAAAAAGTTCAAGATTAAAGTCAAACTTAGTCAACCTTCAAGTCAACCAAGTAAAGGGACTTAAATGAACAAGAATGCAAGTCAAAGGATCTAATCTGCCAAAGGAATGAAGAAAGGAGTAAAAATGAATAATTTTACAAAGTACAAAGGGTGAAAGTGACAAAAACTTATCAAATTTGGTTATGATCCGAGAGACAATCATTTCAGCCAATGAAATGAAAGGAAAAAGAAGATGCGGATTGCCAAGTATGCTGACAGCTGGCCACTAACTCTTACATTCCATCTAATAAACAAATCTGAGTGGGGGCGAATTTATTTCCTTTTGACCAATCACATGCTGCCACTCCATTATCATTATATCCAAAAACGGATAATGATCCGTGTGTGAAGCCATAACCCAATCAAATATTAACACGTCTCATCTCCAAAGCTAAACGAACCCAGCATCGAATTTGAGTTACATTGCATTTCAAGACAAGTTCTCTACATGAAAACGACTCCAAATGGAAGGACGAATCCAACCATGCAACTTAATCAATGGATTATAAAACCCCTTTTGTGTTCTTAATGAAGAATATGCAATTAACAAGTTCTTGACACCTGGCACTCTCTCATTGGATGAGACACGTCACATTCCCCAACATTTCAGCATCCAAGCTCTATAAATAGCAGTTAGGACCCTCATTTGTAATCAAGTAGTTAAAGTGTGAAAAACACACACTTGTAAGTTCTCTCTCATTTCTAGTTAATCTGTCAGTTAGTTAGTTTCTCTCAAGTGTTTGACACACACTTGAGAGGTAGTTATTCAGTTAGCCTTTGTAACCTACTTTCCCTCCAAATAAGTAAAAACACAAAAATATTCAGTTCATACTCTTATCTTTATCTACTTTACTCAAATCTTCATTCATGTTGATATAAAATTGTGATTCTGTTGATCTCCATTGATCAATGGAGTTTGTGTTGTGATTTGGAAGCTATTCAAGTGTTCATTAGCAAGTTCAGTTCATTTCCATACTTGTTGAAGCCATTTGAAGCAGATTAGATGAAGTAGATCAGAAATAGTTGTTGGAGGTGATATGGTTGTTGATACTAGTTTATTTGGGTTGAAGGAAGTGTAATCTAGAGAGCTCAGCGCTCCTCTACTCCATTAGAGGAGGCTTCAAGCTAAAAGGTGTCTTAAATCCTGATTTTAGTTCCACTGAAATGTTTTGCATGCTAAATTCCTAGATAGCTGATAATTGTTGAACTGATCAAGTGTTTAGTTTGATTTTAGTGTAAATGTGTTAGTGGGATAGTAGTTGAGTGTTATTGCAGCTTAAATC
Organism: Glebionis coronaria; assembly: GCA_025667525.1. Taxonomy (NCBI): domain Eukaryota; kingdom Viridiplantae; phylum Streptophyta; class Magnoliopsida; order Asterales; family Asteraceae; genus Glebionis; species Glebionis coronaria. The sequence goes on from JANFOE010000399.1 coordinate 787,011, forward strand.
TTAGTCTTATTGTTTTCAGCTTTGAAATTCATCAGTAATAGGCTTTAAGTCTCATATTGAATTCCAGTTTGTTTACTTGCCTTATTTTAGTCTAAAAATACTTTATTTGGTCATTCAAACATGTTTTGATAATAGCCATAACTTGTTTTATACTTGTGCTCACAATTCCTTTGTAAAAGACTTTGATAGCTGTTTTAAATGGTGTTTGGATTTGGTGAGCATTTGTGATTGAAGTTTGTTAAAACCTGTGATACTTGCTCATTTACATTTGGCAACTTAGTGTAAACACTTTTGTTTAGTTTTGAAGTCAAAATATCAGTCAAAGAGGCAATTGGCCTAAAAAAGGTTTGGGCCAAAATCTGCTTTCTAGTTAATCAGAAAACTAGCAAGATTCAATTCATTACCATTTCCTCATTCTTCATTATTTTGCTTGAAACCTGTTTCTAGTTGTAGTCCAACATCAAAAGAACAAGTTTGTAAAAGAAACTTATACAGTTTCCATAAGGGCTAATGTCAATGCTATTACAACAAGAAGTGGAAAAACGACTAATAATCCTTCACCTCTTACACCTTCTATTGTTAAGCCTACTATGGTTCACCGAGTGATAAGCCATCTACATCAACACCTTCATGTTCTACAACCTCAACACCTACACCTTCTGTGACAATCCGTCAATTTATGGTTGATATTTTATTCTCAAATATTATTTAAAAACATTATTTTAATGTTATAATATGAACTCACTTATTTTTGGGAAGAAATTTGGATTTTACGTCTTGAAGTAGCATCGACTACGTCTAAACCGGAGGATTCTACGTTACGTGCTTACGTTTACATACACCATTTTTGGTGACAGTCCGACATTTCAGAAAATAAATTTATCTGTGAATATTATTTTGGGATTTTAAATTTGTGTTGGTTCATAAACTCACAAATTTACGAGAAGAGATTAGGACTTACGATTATAATTTAACGTCCTTTACGACTAACCGGAAACCCTAGGATTACGTATTTAGGTTTTCGAACTCCGTTTTTGATGAGACAATTTTTATTAGATTCGTTTTGTGTCGTTGATTCATAATTTATAAAAACATTTTTCGTAAAACGACCCGAGGGCACGCAAATCGAGGAAACTAGAATCGAGGAGTACCCATAAATAAATGGGGATGAGACAAAATGACTTTTGCCCCACCCCCACTCATAACCGGCCATAATACTCCACCACACCAACATTGGTGTCAAGTGTAAGCTAAGTTACTTAACACTTGTCATTTTAGCTTACAAAGTAAGCCAACAATCCACCAAAACTAGCAACTCAAACTACTATCTTCATTTGTGACATGCAAAAGCTTCCATTTTCTCTCTTTCTCTCTCTTTGTGCCGTCTAATAACCACCATCAAACACCCCATTCATACAAAATTTTAACCATAAACATTTGTTATAATTAACATATGTTAATCTACATTCAAAGAGATGAAGATTGGTGCAAGTTATAACATCCAAAGAGGAGTTTCTATGGAGTCTTAGGGCTGATTTTCCACAAGGAGTTCTTGAAGATTGGTGGACTTAAAGATGATATTGGTTTATCACAAGTTGTGTGATCAAAATCCATGTCTTGATCACAACCTACATCATCATGGTGGTATAAAGATTGTTCTTCCTATCCTCTTGTTATTTTGATTATGTAATCATGTATTTTCTTTCCTATTGTATAGGTATATGATGAATATATGATGATAAAAATATTGTGTGGGGATTTGGTGTTGATAATCATGGGTAAAAAGATGAAAAACTATAGGTAAAAGTGGTTAATCTTTCTTAATTTAGTAGGCTGTATAAAAACAATAAATAACCATGTGATGAACTGATAAAATAGCATAGATTAATGGATATACAGTAAGTAATATGTCTTTTATACATGTGAGAGTTGGCCATGCAATGGAATCATTAGGATGAGTGAGATATGATCAAAACAATATTAGAGTACAAATCTGCATAGACTGTTTTGGAGGATTTTTAGAAAATACTTAGAGGCTGATTCAACAGTAGCCATAGAAGAGTTAAATGGAGCACATATCATGTAGTTTATGCCATAAAAAGTTGGGCTTCTATCTCTATATAGAACTCTAGATATGGCAGTTTTGGTGAACATGAAATTTAAAATCAGATTTGTATAATAAAAACTTATATAATATAAGCACTCACTTATATATTTATAAAATATATACACATGGAAACCCACTAACTTATAAATTTCATTTATATAGATATGTATAAGGTTAAATAAATGGACTCTTTATAAAAATAGTAGTTGAATAAGATTTATAAATTATAAAAATATAAACATGATTTTTACGACTTTTTTGGCTATTACCGTAAAATTAACGTTTTTCGCCAATAAAAACTTAAACGATTAAACCCGTCTAATGTAAAGTTTTTAAAAGTCATATACTGATATATAAGTACCTAATACAAGTAAAAACCGATAAAACCCGAACTATAGGACATACGGACATTAACGAGCTAAGTTAGCATATCGGACTAATAATTTAACTAAATAAGTTAAACACTTATAAAAAAATTACTTATTGGGATTAACCCATTTGGGCCCAACATGTAAAGTATAAATACTGATAATACAAGTATAAAGCAGATTAATACAAGTTAATGAACTTATAATAGGCTTATTGGACCTAAAACACGTAAATAAGTAAAACTTGTGAACTAGTAAGAAGTTACCAACACATAAACTCAAAAATGAGAATGTATAAACCCACTTGATCATCATATATATAAAATCATCATATGTATACATAATTTTTATTTTTATAAAGTCATTGGACAAAAGTCTAAGACGAGTATTATTTGTCTAGGTTTCCGTGACAGAAGCACGTACCGTACATCCGAATTGCCGATAACCCGCTTTCCCACATCAACGTGAGTTCATAGCCTCACACTCTTTTAAATGTTTTTATGAAATGTTTTATAAACCCGCGAGGGAGATAACATGTTAGTTTTACTAAAATAGGACACCATTTGTCCCGATTGTTTGTTTATTGATTTGGACCCGAATGATTGTATGACCCGATGTATGATTATATAACACGATAGATGAAATGAAATGGATTATTAAAGTTAGGTTATGTCACTAAAAGTCCCATTAGCATGAATTGTGAACTACCGGGATTTGGTAGACGCTTATGCATATAATAGTACTATTTGGGGACGATCACCCCAGTTCGCGCCTTGACGGTTGATCCCCGTCGTGCCACATTGATTGGTAAGCGAATTTATGTATGAGAAGATTTCCATAGCGTGATTATTGTGACGACACGCTAACTTAGATGGGCAAATTGAGTATCGGGTTATCTACCCGTTGCTGTGATAGTAAGGTAACAATGTCATGCGGCTTATAATAATCCAATTAACGAAATACTGTTATACGCACTAAATTACAATGAATTGCCTGACTAGCAATACGGGGTCTTATTATTGATTTTATGTTTGTGTTTTGGTTTTACATAACCATATTCATATAACGGTTTTTATTTAACTTTATACAACGTTATAAAACGTATTGTATGATGTTTTTACGACAATGGTTCGTATAATGATTTTGAAGGCAAAAGCCTATATTATGATTTTGATAAGGATTTGTATAAAATGACTTTGGCTATTTTATGGCCTATTACAAATATTTGTACATAATGATTTTCGGTAATAATTTTATACCGATGTTATATTGATGGATTTCATTAAACTCTATGAATTCACTCGACGTTATAGCTGATCTTTTCTTTTAACATGTTTTATCTCAGGTACTTGAAGGTAATTCTCGGGAAGACCACAAGAATTCATGGCCCGCACTTAAATAATAATTTTCATTCAAATGCTTTGTAAAACCTGAATAAAATACAATGACTTGGGACCTATGTAAATCTGATATTTATGAATGGAAATGCTTTATTATTAAACGACGCGATTTTTAAAGCGTTGTCTATGATGTGAGTAATGTGCTATCCCGTAACACCAAAGAGTCTTCCGCTGTATTGAATTGTATAAATTTGGGGGTGTTACAGTTTGGTACCAGAGCTCTCGTTATAGAGAACGAAAGATTTTTAAAACTAAGGTTTTGAATAAAACATTTCAAAATCTTTTAACTATAAACATTTTTCTAAAAATGTCTAAAAATCTTTTGACTATAACGGTGCTGAAGAATTCCCGAGTTACCGACAAGGCCAGACTGAGAAGTGTTATTTTAATATATATATAACTTGGATTATATATATATATGATGTAATTTGATTACATGATTGTTTGATTATTATTTTAATATTTATACGAGGTATTTATACGACGTAGATTGTCACAAGGAACCCTAAATCCCCTAGTAAATTAATCGAAGCTATTCTCGTAGGAATTCTAGCTATCGTAGATCTAAACCAAGTTATGGATATTTATGATCCCAACAAAATGGTTGATATTCGAAGAAATGTAAATATTAGTTGATTGTGATATTGAAGAAGAATTGGCGAGATTAAAACTGATATCGATGTCATGACGATCTTTCCTTATAGAGTGGAGTTTGACAAAACGTTACCACCTAGAAAGATGTCATCTGATTCGTTGTCACCCAATTCTTAAATTTGAAATCGAAAGGGTGAATGTTGCACTTGAGGCTGTCAATGGAACCATTACCCAAAGGCCTCATGCCACTAGTACCTTTCCGAGAAGTCTAATTGATTATGTAAGTCATTTCATATTAGTGACTCATTTGATAATTGTTGTTGTAAGAGTTATAGGATTGGAAATTAAGTGTTGTTCATATCGAGTTTTTATTGCCCTATTAAGGTCTAAGAATAAGGTTGAAAATATTGGATAATTAGGTAGGATATCGCATTGGGTATAAGATTGATTGAAACTTGAATAATATAAAATTTAACTTGTATGGAATATGAGATTGATAAGAGGAAATTATTAAGTCATGTGATTGAATTATAAGGTTTTAATTGGTTGTTAGTTTGTGTTAAGGGTTGTTCCTAGGTCATTGTCCACTGACGAGGATGCCCAGTGTCCAAGAAATAAATTGAAGAAATCCTCTTCTGAATTGGGACCGATGGATCTTTCGGGACATGTGGAACACCTAATGACTCTTGTAGATTAGTATTCATTGTGGTATCTTTTAAAAATCCCTAACTTAACTGAGATATCAGTTGGTAGGATGAGTTTTTGGAATTGTATGACATAGTGACACGTAATGTGTTACGATACAATTCTGACTTGTTTGTGATTAATGAAAAGACTACCTTTGATTGCTAAATTCTACATGTATCGATGTTATCTATCTTTTATTGCTTCATCCTAATGCTCGCATGAGTGATGCAACCATTGAACAAGTACTCATCTCGAATTGAGTTACGTTGTGGATTATTCTTTTTGAGTGCCATCGAGGTCATGCACCTCATGATTAATTGGCTAAGCTCATTTCCTATCATATTGTAGTTAGTTCTTAGTGAACAACTTTTCATCACTCTTTAGCAGATCACTCATTGTTTTTATAAGATAAAACAGTATCCTTTGAGAAAAATTGAATTTTCATCACTATAAGGATTATTCAAAGTGAGATTTATAAGTGATCATTATTGAAATAAAGTTGATTATGAAACACCTTGGAAAACTTAATTGTTTTCATAACAAAGAAAATCTTTGTAAATTTATTTTTGATTCTTATTTAAGAATTAAGCATGAAAATGTTTTTATTATAAACATGATGATAAAATTTGACGAACTGAGTATTGCATTGTTAATCTTGAAATTATATATAGTTGCGCGCCTACTTATAATTTGGAATGGACCATGCAAGGCTGATTAGTAGTCACCATAAAACTAATGAATAAACACTACATTTTCTTTGAAGATTGTGAAAGATTAGATTTTATGAGATCTGCAAGAAGTGAAAAATAGGGACATAGTGTTAGAGACACCTACATATGTGCCTGTAGCATCTATTCTTCTGAGTCGAATTTACTCATCTGTGGAAATTGTCTTATTTGGCAATTGACAATTCTTTCTTGTCCAATTCTCCCGTGGTGAGATTCTTAGGAAAAGTATCTGATTACCGAGTGTTGATACCCGACTGGATGTATCGACATTCCTATCATTTCTTTTGATTTGATTTCATTTAAATAACCTGGGTAATGATCCGAGGAGCTTTCGAATGCGTACTCAAAGTATGAAAACATGGGATATATTCATATTCGTTAAATGTTTTCGTCTTTATCTGAATTGAAATTCTCTCGCGTAGATTATGCGTTGACATTACTCTATTTGATGATAGTTGTGCCTCCATATATCCTCGAATCTGTGAAGGATTATGAGTTATTATTAGTCTTTTGATAAGTTCACATCTTATCGACGTCAATAAAACTGAAAAGTTCATAGTGCCAGTAAAATGGATTGATTGATTATGACATGACGACATTGTCTTAATTGATGGGAACTCGAGTAGAATTCCCCCTAAATGATAAGATGTTGATTATCAAAAGTGATCTAAATAATTCTTGATGGGTGACCATATCCTGCATTTAGACTTGAAATTATACCGTGAATGGTTGTTAATTAGTCATAGATATTATAATCTAGAAAGAACCTAATATGAATTTATTAAAAGATGTTTCCGTTATCTGAAACTTTAGGAGGTATTTGTTGGTGAATTAACTAGACTTTTGCCATTAAGGCAAGTTGAAATTGGTATTGATTATATTCCCGGTGCTGAACCTGTGGCTTGTGCACTGTACGTCAGCACCATCTGAATCAAAAGAATTACCGTACAACTGAGAGAGTTGTCGGAGAAAGCTTTTATTCTACCAAGCTCGTCATCATGAAGAGCTATGGTGTTATTATTTCTTATATTTGTTGATTACCGTGAACTAGGTAAATTGACTATTAAAAATCTATATCCACTACCCAAGATGATAGATTTGTTCGATCATTTACAAGGTTCTAGCGTATGTTCTAAAGATTTGATCCATGGCATGGTTATCATCAACTTCGCATCTGCGAAAAAGATTATCTATTCCAATCACTACATCCGGTACTTGTAATGAACGTTATGAGTTTCACGAGATGTCGTTTGGATTGACTAATACACATGTAGCATCCATAAATTTGGTGAATCACGTGTGTAGGCTGTAATTTGATAAATTCATGCTTGTGATCATTAAGGACCAATTGTTTATTTATAAGAATAAGAATGAGTTAATAATTATTTGTAGAATTCCCTGAGTCGCCCGAGTAGTGAAAACTTGTACCTTAAATATTTAACATATGATGTAAGACTTAATCCTTTACATTATTTGACCATGTGATTAATAGAAAATGGAATATATTGACTCTTCAAAAAAAAAAAATTGGAACCATTAACGCTTTGGGTTTTACCAAAAAAAAATGGAAATATCTTTTGACAAATATTTTAACAAAGGATTTTTAAGGGATTATTCCCTTATACACAAATCATTTAACTAAACTCCTGTTTAGGGGTAAATGTTTGTGTATACCTCAAGACAACCTAAGAGGGATTGAGGAAACCGTTAAACCATGACTTAAAATTTGAAACAACAATTTTTGCTTTTCAACTAAGAAATTTTTTACCAAAGAATAAACGAAGGTTTTTCGAACATTTACGGATCTTACTAATTATTTCCGATAAATCAACAAAAATTGTGTTAATTAAATTCAAATTTATTTTGAACATTTTTATATAATTGGACAAACTGAGAAAATTTAAAAACTTTTTTTTGCATTTACTTTTCATAAAAAATAAATATTTATTATTTAATTACTTGTAGTAATTATCGACGCTTTAAACGTCGGATTGAGCAATACTGATAAAAACAATAGTTGAGATAGAACTAAGACTTAGAAAATGTGAAGAAAGAACTTTCGAATAAATACGGTCATGATATTTATTCCATCTAGGAAAGTGAACGTAATTACTGACACATTATATAGGAAGGATAAAGAATCAATTAGGATGTGTTTCTTAATAATGACTGTGCAAAATAAATTGCCGAACAATTTAAAAATAGCTGATGCTTGTAAGAACGATAATATAGATAATAAAAGGGGTTCGCGGCTAATGTGAACCATTAGAATAGAGAAGCCGATAGCGTTAAATGTATAAAAGGCCGCTTGTGGTTGCCTAAATATGGAGGTTTGTGAGATTTAGTTATGTTGGGATCTCATAAGATTAAGTATTATATTTATGTCATTTCCGACTAAAAGTATCTTTGTCTGAAGAAGTTGTACTGATGGAAAATTATGAAGGCAGACATCGCCTCATACATTAGTAAACGTCTAACTATTGCAAAGGTCATCATCTGAATTTTATTCGATTTGGGTCATCGTCGACAGACTGACCAAATCTGCTAATATCATTCCTGTTAATGATAGATTCTCGATGAAGAAATTGACTCTTTGTGTTTAAAAGAGTTGTGTAAACATAGTGTGCCGTATCAATCATCTCTATCAAGATCCTCGCTTCGCATCGAATTTCTAGAGATTTTCTCAGAAGTCATTGGGAACGAACCTTGATGAGAGTACTATTTACCACCCTAATCGAAGGGACGAGGCAAAGTAACGATACAAAACACTAAAAGTCTTGTGTTACGCTTGAATAATTGACCTTTGGTAATAAACCGTATAATCATTTTCATTTGGAGAGATTATCATTGAAAACTATCGTAAAAGGATCGAGATCGAATCTTGTTAGGATCAATATGAGAGCATCCGTAATCAGGAATTGGAATGAAGACACCCGACATACACCCATTGTGAGTTAGACATGTCTTTTAGGTTTAAGGTTTCCTATGATGGCGAACCTAACCTTACAAAATACTCGACCCGCGAGACCTGAAATGATTGTTGAAATTAGGATCTGATTATTGACTGCCGATAGTGTGCATGAGGTTATGTGAATATGAAATGTAGATCTTGAAGTGCCAGATGGGTAGCGAAGTTATGTCAAAAATTTACACCTTGGAAAAATGAATTGATGATCTGAAAGATCATGGGATATAAGTCTCCGTTGTATCGGACCATTAAGATGATGTAAAAGATTGGTTTGAAAGGCATATAAGTTGGATCTACCCTAGGACTTCAAGAGCTGCGTGAATTATGTTTCGTATATCGAACTTGATAAAATGCCTATCAAGTGAAAATCTGACTATTCCTTAATGAAGTTTAGATCGGCGAAAAGTTGCATTCATCAAAAACCCGTGAACATCATGGATAGAGAAAGTAAGTCAACATTAAGCCTGATCTTATTTCCGTAGTTATGTTTGATGAAACTCGCGTATTGTAATGGGTTACACTTGTGAGAAAAGACCGAATGTGGAGGAAATACCCACATGGCTTTAACTCTATAAGAAGCAAGTAGTAAGAAGATCTTTGAGGACAAAGATCCTGTTAAGGGGTAAATGCTGTGACAATCTGTCAATTTATGGTTGATATTTTATTCTCAAATATTATTTAAAAACATTATTTTAATGTTATAATATGAACTCACTTATTTTTGGGAAGAAATTTGGATTTTACGTCTTGAAGTAGCATCGACTACGTCTAAACCGGAGGATTCTACGTTACGTGCTTACGTTTACATACACCATTTTTGGTGACAGTCCGACATTTCAGAAAATAAATTTATCCGTGAATATTATTTTGGGATTTTAAATTTGTGTTGGTTCATAAACTCACAAATTTACGAGAAGAGATTAGGACTTACGATTATAATTTAACGTCCTTTACGACTAAACCGGAAACCCTAGGATTACGTATTTACGTTTTCGAACTCCGTTTTTAATGAGATAATTTTTATTAGATTCGTTTTGTGCCGTTGATTCATAATTTATAAAAATGTTTTTCGCAAAACGACCCGAGGGCACGTAAATCGAGGAAACTAGAATCGAGGAGTACCCGTAAATAAATGGGGATGAGACAAAATGACATTTACCCCACCCCCACTCATAACCGGCCACAATACTCCACCACACCAACATTGGTGTCAAGTGTAAGCTAAGTTACTTAACACTCGTCATTTTAGCTTACAAAGTAAGCCAACAATCCACCAATACTAGCAAATCAAACTACTATCTTCATTTGTGACATGGAAAAGCTTCCATTTTCTCTCTTTCTCTCTCTTTGTGCCGTCCAATAACCACCATCAAACACCCCATTCATACAAAATTTTAACCACAAACATTTGTTATAATTAACATATGTTAATCTACATTCAAAGAGATGAAGATTGGTGCAAGTTATAACATCCAAAGAGGAGTTTCTATGGAGTCTTAGGGCTGATTTTCCACAAGGAGTTCTTGAAGATTGGTGGACTTGAAGATGATATTAGTTTATCACAAGTTGTGTGATCAAAATCCATGTCTTGATCACAACCTACATCATCATGGTGGTATAAAGATTGTCCTTCCCATCCTCTTATTATTTTGATTATGTAATCATGTATTTTCTTTCCTATTGTATATGTATATGATGAATATGATGATAAAAATATTGTGTGGGGATTTGGTGTTGATTATCATGGGTAAAAACATGAAAAACTATATGTAAAAGTGGTTAATCTTGCTTAATTTAGTAGGCTGTTAAAAAACGGTAAATAACCATGTGATGAACTGATAAACTGGCATAGATTAACGGATATACAGTAATTAATATGTCTTTTACACATGTGAGAGTTGGCCATGCAATGGAATCATTAGGATGAGTGAGATATGATCAAAACAATATTAGAGTACAAATCTGCATAGACTGTTTTGGACGATTTTTAGAAAATACTTAGATGCTGATTCAACAGTAGCCATAGAAGAGTTAAATGGATCACATATCATGTAGTTTATGCCATAAAAATTTGGGCTTTTATCTCCATACAGAACTCTAGATATGGCAGTTTTGGTGAACATGAAATTTAAAATCAGATTTGTATAATAAAAACTTATATAATATAAGCACTCACTTATATATTTATAAAACATATACACATGAAAACCCACTAACTTATAAATTTCATTAATATAGATATGTATAAGGTTAAATAAATGGACTCTTTATAAAAATAGTAGTTGAATAAGATTTATAAATTATAAAAATATAAACATGATTTTTACGACTTTTTCGACTATTACCGTAAAATTAACGTTTTTCGCCAATAAAAACTTAGACGATCAAACCCGTCTAATGTAAAGTTTATAAAAGTCATATACTGATATATATAAGTACCTAATACAAGTAAAAACCGATAAAACCCGAACTATAGGACATACGAACACTAACGAGCTAAGTTAGCATATCGGACTAATAATTTAACTAAATAAGTTAAACACTTATAAAAAAAATTACTTATTGGGCTTAACCCATTTGGGCCCAACATGTAAAGTATAAATACTGATAATACAAGTATAAAGTAGATTAATACAAGTTAATGAACTTATAATAGGCTTATTGGACCTAAAACACGTAAATAAGTAAAACTAGTGAACTAGTAAGAAGTTACCAACACATAAACTCAAAAATGAGAATGTATAAACCCACTTGATCATCATATATATAAAATCATCATATGTATACATAATTTTTATTTTTATAAAGTCATTGAACAAAAGTCTAAGACGAGTATTATTTGTCTAGGTTTCCGTGATTGAAGCACGTACCGTACATCCAAATTGCCGATAACCCGCTTTCCCACATCAACGTGAGTTCATAGCCTCGCACTCTTTTAAATGTTTTTATGAAATGTTTTATAAACCCGCGAGGGAGATAACATGTTAGTTTTACTAAAATAGGACACCATTTGTCCCGATTGTTTGTTTATTAATTTGGACCCGAATGATTGTATGACCCGATGTATGATTATATGACCCGATAGATGAAATGAAATGGATTATTAAAGTTAGGTTATGTCACTAAAAGTCCCATTAGCATGAATTGTGAACTACCGGAATTTGGTAGACTCTTATGCATATAATAGTACTATTTGGGGACGATCACCCCAGTTCGCGCCTTGACGGTTGATCCCCGTCGTGCCACATTGATTGGTAAGCGAATTTATGTATGAGAAGATTTCCATAGCGTGATTATTGTGATGACACGCTAACTTAGATGGGCAAATTGAGTATCGGGTTAGCTACCCGTTGTTGTGATAGTAAGGTAACAATGTCATGTGGCTTATAATAATCCAATTAACGAAATACTGCTATACGCAATAAATTACAATGAATTGCCTGACTAGCAATACGGGGTCTTATTATTCATTTTATGTTTGTGTTTTGGTTTTACATAACCATATTCATATAACGGTTTTTATTTAACTTTATACAACGTTATAAAACGTATTGTATGATGTTTTTACTACAATGGTTCGTATAATGATTTTGAAGGCAAAAGCCTATATTATGATTTTGATAAGGATTTGTATAAAATGACTTTGGCTATTTTAAGGCCTATTACAAATATTTGTACAAAATGATTTTCGGTAATAATTTTATACCGATGTTATATTGATGGATTTCATTAAACTCTATGAATTCACTCGGCGTTATCGCTGACCTTTTCTTTTAACATGTTTTGTCTCAGGTACTTGAAGGTAATTCTCGGGAAGACAACAAGAATTCATGGCCCGCACTTAAATAATAATTTCCATTCAAATGCTTTGTAAAACCTGTATAAAATACAATGACTTGGGATCTATGTAAATCTAATACTTATGAATGGAAATGCTTTATTATTAAACGACGCGATTTTTAAAGCGTTGTCTATGATGTGAGTAATGTGCTATCCCGTAACACCAACTAGTCTTCCGCTGTATTGAATTGTATAAATTTGGGGGTGTTAAACCTTCTCAACCTATACTCACTACTCCTTTACCTTCCACACCCATCAATGAAGAACCCAACAAAGAAAATCCTTCATCAACCACTCAACCACAACTAAAACCAAGTCTCCCTTACCCATCAAGATTGAGAAAGTAAAAGCTTAAGAACAAAGATAATATACAAGTCTCAAACTTTTTGAGGATGTTCAAGCGACTCAACATAAACATTTCCTTTGCGGAAGCCTTAGCCAATATGCCTAAGTTTGCTAAGATGATCAAGGACTTACTTTCTAACAAGGAGAAATTGGTGGATTTGCCTAATGCTTCCTTAAATGAAAATTGTTCCGCGGTTTTGCTTAAGAAGTTACCTACTAAGCTTGGAGATCCGGGGAGGTTTTTGATTCCTTGCAATTTCCCGGGGGTGGAAAATTGCATGGCATTAGCGGATTTAGGGGCAAGCATAAATCTCATGCCATTACCGGTTTGGAAAAGACTTTCACTTCTCGAGCTCACTCCTACTAGGATGACTCTTGAGTTAGCCAACCATACTATAGCTTATCCGGTGGGAATTGCGGAGGATGTTTTTGTTGGGTTGGATAGATTTACCTTTCCCGCGGACTTTGTGGTGGTTAATTATGATATGGATCCGAGAGTTCCTTTGATTGTTGGTAGGCCATTTTTGAGAACGGGTCGGACTCTTATAGATGTGGTGGAAGGAGAACTTACAATGAGGGTAGGAGATGAAAGAGTTGTGCTTAACATGGGAAAGTTGTCAAAGAAATCTAATGAGCCCGAAACGGTGAAGCATATTGATTTTGTTAATGAGGATGAAACTCAAGATGATATCCTTGATGAAGTTTGTGATGAATATTTTTATGAAGCTTCCTCAAGTGGAGATTATGATTTACCTCATGTTGAGACCATTCCTTCAATTACCTCATCCTTGGATTTTCATGAACCTCAAGAGCTTAACTTTGGTGATTTTTTTATTCATTCCAATCCTCTCTTTGAAACCTCATATGATAACCCACTTTTCCACCATGATGAAGACACCAATGAGGATTTTAGTGATGACGAATCTCTTCTTTGTGATACACCAACATATGATGATTATAGTGATGATGAGCTCTCCACTTTTGACTCTCCATTTATTGATGATCACACTTCCTTGAGTTTTGAGGAGTCACCAATTTTGGATATACCAATCTATGATGTTTATGGTGATGAAAAGGATTCTATCATGGATGAGAGTGATGAGTTTTTAGAGGTTGATATACCTTTTGATTACACTCTTGGTTATATTGATGAGGAGGGGGACATACTCTTTCTAGAATCTCTATTGCATGAAGATCCTTTACCATCTTCCTTGACCACCTCAACCTTTCAATGTGAAAAAGGAAAATAAGTCATGATGGTGCCTTCAAAGAGCTTGTTGTTACCCATTACTCCACAACCTTTCTCTCACCATGTGACATACAAGGGAGAATCTTCTAAGGCAACCACCACTTGTTGTTTTCCCATCAAGGAACGGATTTTTGATCCTGGTATAGAGCTTGCTAAACCATCTCAGTATCCGCCTAATGCAATAAAAGAAAAACTTGTGAGAGATTTGAGAGTATCACCTTATCACCTTTTGAAGAACATATGGGCAACTATTTTGGAGAACAACACCTCACCCTTTTCACCATTGCTTGGGAAGTTAGTTGATGGATTGTGTTATAAGTGGGATGGTAATTATGTATTTGATCCGGGGGGATATTTATGGAGTTTTGATAATTGAAAACTTGCTTTACCTCATCATGGAGATTTTTCTTAAAAAGGGCAAAACTTTTACTCTCCATGATAGGTTGTAGACACTTTTAAGTGTGGGATGAGTCGAGCTAGAGACTCTTTAAATCAAGCTTTAATAACTAGGTTTAGAGGTTGTAGACTTAGAGTGTGGTAGGTTAGAAATAAGGATATAGAGTTGATGAGAAGTGTAGGGGAGACCTTCCTTTTGTCTTCATGTTGTTTGTAGGGTTGCTCGCTCATCACGTGCTTTGGAGCTTATGGATGAGGCCCTTGTATCCGGTTCACTTCGTTACTATTGTGATTTTTCATAGACACATTGTGCTTTAAAAATGAATTCCATAAACTTTATCTTTCCTTAGCTTGGGTTAAGCAAAGTCTATTCATTGTAATAAGTGTGGCGAAGTTTACTCCCATACTCTTAAACATTGAGGAGAATGTTTAGCTTAAGTGTAGGGGGTCTTCTATCGAACTGACCTTACCTAGACTTTGTCATTGACCTTCATGATAACTTGGAAAATTAATTTTTTAAACATTTTTCAAATTTTTGATCTACTTTGGCCACCAAAAATATGCATTCATAATTTTTGCATCAATCATTTTTCATTTGCATATCACATTTGGATTGTATATATTTCTTCTTTTATTTTCCATAAAAATATATAAAAAGGAAAAAATATAATAAGGACATGGTTTAACAAATTTAGACTTCTTTGACATATTAGGCCTGCCATGGATATATTGACTCAACCCGAGTTTGCTTATCTAAGCATTCTCTAGCTAGTATCCTTAACCATGTAGTCCTTCATTGGTCTATTAGGCTAAGCATCCACGAGTCTCATTATTTGAGATTTTAAATTTGTGGAGAATGGGAAAATGATAGAGTTGAAGCAAGTATAAAAGAGCTAGATAAACTTCATGACAATTACTTGTGGCTACACCCTTCTCTTTCTTTTCCTCTATATTCTTCGCATGTATATATGTTAATAAATAATCAAGAACAGTTTTAATCGATTTGTAGTCTCTTATGCATTTTTTACTAATCATTCATTGTTAGTATAAGTACGTCTTAAGATTCTATGTTAGAACGTTTTATGTGTACTAGACTTATGTCATGCTTAATACTTAGCGGGTGTTTTTCCTTTTATTCTTTTCAACTTTCTTTGTGAGGAATAAAGAAAAATAAGAGCAGCTTATGAAAAAAAAATAAGTGGCTAGAAAAAAAAGAAAAAGAAAGAAAAGAAAAAAAATAGTTATACAAGACTCCCAAGAGGGGCAGTGAAGTGTTAATTATAGTGTCATTAAATTCTAATATTACTCTCACAAGGGTTGCGGGGATTTGATAGTTGCTCAAATCCAATATTACCTTGACGGGTTGCGGGATTGAAGATCCAAAGTCTCAAAAATGCGGAGGATGTAAATTATTGCGTGAGTTTTATTTATCTTTCCTTAGCGAGTGTGTAGCTACTTATTAATGCATGACATGAAGATTTCACACATAAGGCGAATGACTTATTACCCTTGAGTCGGACTTATAATAATTGTGAGCGGGTTTTCGAGTAATTGATGAGAGGATTACTTAGAATTAAAACCGTGCTTCCTTATTTTTGGATTTTACATTTCTTATACTTCACACTTTAAATAATGAAAAATTTGCTCTCAAGCAATTTGTCAAATAATAACCGGTTCCACATTTAAGTGTCATGAATAGTTGATGCACTTTTTACTTGTGAATACAATGATCCCATTTTTAAGCTTGGTATGGGGAAAGTGAAACTTGAGGGTGATAAGTGTTCATGGTACCAAAAGCCCTAATCCAAGTCATTGATTTCTTTATGAGTTTTTCCATCATAACATTTATGAAAAACCAAAAATATATAAATAGAATTGTCTTCCTTGCATTGCATTGTACAAAATCAAAATCTTGCATCATATAGTGTAGAGTAGTGTAAAAGCATTCCATATTGGCCAAGCTGGGTTAATTATAAGAAAAATATAAATTTATGCTTTAAAATATAGCATTGCATGAGGTCATGGCAATGATCAAGTGTAGGGTATTTGATATGAGCAAAATCTCATATCAATAAGTCAATAAATCACCCTAAAACACATAGAAAATACCTAACTTTTGTGCTATAAAGCAGTATTATGTGGTATGTTTTGTGTTTGTTCTTTAATAGGTAACAAGGATACAATTTCAAGCAAACAAGGGGAAATCAAGCTCATTTATGATGAAAAAGACAAAAGAAGGATCAAAGATGACAAGCCATTTGAAGAAAAGGACCTATCTTGACAATGTTCAAAAGTTGAGGGATTAAAATCCAATTTTAGAAAAAAGTCAAGATTAAAGTCAAACTTGGTCAAACTTCAAGTCAACCAAGTAAAGGGACTTAAATGAACAAGAATGCAAGTCAAAGGATCTAATCTGCCAAAGGAATGAAGAAAGGAGTAAAAATGAATAATTTGCCAAAGTACAAAGGGTGAAAGTGACAAAAACTTATCAAATTTGGTCATGATCCGAGAGACAATCATTTCAGCCAATGAAATGAAAGGAAAAAGAAGATGTGGATTGCCAAGTATGATGACAGCTGGCCACTAACTCTTACTTTCCATTTTATAAACAAATCTGAGTGGAGGCGCATTTATTTCCTTTTGACCAATCACATGCTGCCACTCCATTATCATTATATCCAAAAACGGATAATGATCCGTGTGTGAATCTATAACCCAATCAAATATTGACACGTGTCATCTCCAAAGCTAAACGAACCCAGCATCGAATTTGAGTTACATTGCATTTCAAGACAAGTTCTCTACATGAAAACGACTCTAAATGGAAGGACGAATCCAACCATGCAACTTAATTAGACTGAGAATCAATGGATTATAAAACCCCTTTTGTGTTCTTAATGAAGAATTCGCAATTAACCAGTTCTTGACACCTGGCACTCTCTCATTGGATGAGACACGTCACACTCCCCAACATTTCATCATCCAAGCTCTATAAATAGCAGTTAGGACCCTCATTTGTAATCAAGTAGTTAAAGTGTGAAAAACAAACACTTGTAATTTCTCTCTCATTTCTAGTTAATCTTTCAGTTAGTTAGTTTCTCTCAAGTGTTAGACACACACTTGAGAGGTAGTTATTCAGTTAGCCTTTGTAACCTACTTTCCCTCCAAATAAATAAAAACACAAAAATATTCAGTTGATACTCTTATCTTCATCTACTTTACTCAAATCTTCATTCCTGTTGATACATTGTGATTCTGTTGATCTCCATTGATCAATGGAGTTTGTGTTGTGATTTGGAAGCTATTCAAGTGTTTATTAGCAAGTTCAGTTCATTTCCATACTTGTTGAAGCCATTTGAAGCAGATTAGATGAAGTAGATCAGAGATAGCTGTTGAAGGTGATATAGTTGTTGATACTAGTTGATTTGGGTTGAAGGAAGTGTAATTTAGAGAGCTCAGCGCTCCTCTACTCCATTAGAGGAGGCTTCAAGCTAAAAGGTGTCTTAAATCCTGATTTTGGTTCCACTGAAATGTTTTGCATGCTAAATTCCTAGTTAGCTGATAATTGTTGAACTAATCAAGTGTTTAGTTTGATTTTAGTGTAAATGTGTTTGTGGGATAGTAGTTGAGTGTTATTGCAGCTTAAATCTTAGTCTTATTGTTTTTAGCTTTGAAATTCATCTGTAATAGGCTTTAAGTCTCATATTGAATTCTAGTTTGTTTACCTGCCTTATTTCAGTCTAAAAATACTTCATTTGGTCATTCAAACTTGTTTTGATAATAGTCATAACCTGTTTTATACTTGTGCTCACAATTCCTTTGTAAAAGACTTTGATAGCTGTTTTAAATGGTGTTTGGATTTGATGAGAATTTGGCAACTTAGTGTAAACACTTTTGTTCAGTTTTGAAGTCAAAATATCAGTCAAAGAGGCAATTGGCCTAAAAACGGTTTGGGTCAAAATCTGCTTTCTAGTTAATCAGAAAACTAGCAAGATTCAATTCATTACCATTTCCTCATTTCTTGATCATTTTGCTTGAAACCTGTTTCTAGTTGTAGTCCAACATCAAAAGAACAAGTTTGTAAAAGGAAATTATACAGTTTCCAGTTTTCATTTTGAAATCAGCTTTTTAATAAGCCAATGACCAAATGCAAGTTTTATAATCTAGCCTAATCTGATTTCTCATATCTCCAGTTTTACTTCACAAACTTACCATTTTTCTTTCACAAATCTTGTTTCAAACATGTCTTGAGTAAGTTTTGAGATTTTTAGCTTTTTCAAAAATCTGGTCAACGTTTGGTCAAATAGGCTCTTTTCAGCTTAATTTTAGATTCCAGCTTAACCAGTTGACCATTTTCAATTTGGAAAGACATTCCAGTCTTTTTGTCAGCTTATTAATCAGATTATTTATAAAAATCAAGTTATGGAAGTTTGGATTTTCAGTTTGCTTATTCTTGGCTTATTAGAATAAGCTATCTTGTGAAATTTGAGCTTTTAAGTTGTTTCCTTGTGAATGTCTAGCTTAAATTCCATTTTAAGCACTTTGAAACAAACTAGAGCTTATTTGGTCCAGTAATAAGCTCAATCCAGCTTATTGAAAGGGTTGTGCCCGTTTTTGATAAACTTTTCATAATAATTGCACTTTAGTCCTTTTGTTTTGTAACTATTTCCATTTGAGGCTAATCTTACTTGTTTTTCGGGTTTTCAAGTTTACAGCCCTTGTAGTTTTAGTATTTGTCAAATTCAGTTAGTAAGTTTGTTAGTTGGTTAAAAGTGGTTACAAGTTGTTAGAATTTTTCACTTTTGGTCCTTATAGTTTCTGAAATTTACATTTTAGCCCGTGTACATTCATTTAGCCTACTTTTCAAGCACATTTACCTTTTATGCATTTTATATATTTACTTTGTGAATAGTACTTGGTATTTGCAAGGTGTTTTACGGATACGTAGCCTAATATTTTCCATTTTTGACTTGTTGATTGAATTAGACATAGATTTCCAAAAAAACCCTTAACAACCACGAACAATTAAAGGCTTGATATTTTTAGGACTTTCAGTTTGTCAAGAATCGAGAAAAACGAACTTCAAAATACTCGATATCAGCAAGATTTCTTCAGCTTCCTCTTCTGGGTACACAAGTCCTTTAAAAACTTGGCATAAGCATGAATTTGCTTAATAGCATCAATAAGGGGGGGATTAATTTTAACTTGCTTGAAAGTCTCCCACATATCCTCAGCATGAGGACCCTTTTTAGCTTACCTTGCAGATGACGATTTTTCCAAAGTCGTAGGGTATGGTGTGCTGGACACACCACCCTCCCCAACTTTGGGAAATTTAGTAGCATTAGGATTTTGTATTTTAGGTTTAGAAAAATAATTTAACAAATCATTTACCAACTTAGAACCAGACTTATCATTATCATAATTTTTACATTTAACAATAATTTCGTCCTCGGTAACGAAATCCTCGACATCATGTGAAGAACTATGCATACTTGGAATTCCTTTATCATTGTTGTAGGTTTTGCCATTTCGAAGAAAACTCACCATATTCACGTGCTCATTTCCATTTTTCTTGTGTGCGGGATTGATGGTGGGGTAGCTCGGTATCTTTCCCTCATCTATTTTGTTCAATTGATCAGCTAATTGACCAACTTGTCCCTCAAGAGCTGCAATAAATTTTGTAGTCGTCTCGTGTCTTTGATTGGTGACCTTGAATTTTCTATTGATCGCTTGATTGTTGGTAGAAAATGAATCCATAAGCCTATAAAACGTTCGGTCAAGGTTCAAGAGACGGTTATCATCTTACCAATGGCCTTGATTTCGATATTGTTGTTGTGGCTTATGATGGTAAGAAATTTGTTGGAAGTTAGATGAATCGCCACCCTCATACCTTGGTTTATAACCATAGTGTTGTTGTTGGGCGTTATTAGGGCGATTGTCTTCATCTTTCCAACATAAGTTAGGGTGATTGAATCATCCAGGATTGTAACTTTCAGATAATGAGTCATTTTATGGACGACCTCCATAGACTCCATTCACCTCCTCATTTGGTGGCTCCCCCGAACACTAAAAATTATCGACTGAATGACTCAGATCACCACAAATTGAGCACCCACTATGCGACACATTAGACACATTTGGAACACCGTTTCCTAGATTTCTCAAGAAAATATCAACTTTCTTACTTAACTCGCTAATTTCAGAATTTGTGCCACGTTTGTTAGACAAAGAATTGGAAGAAGATGTGTGGTTATTTCGATCCACCGAAGCTTGGGTCTTGGAACCTTTGCTTAGTTTTTCAAAAAACTCCCATTCTTCCTCCATAGGTCGCGAGAAAAACATACCCCCACTAGTTGCCATAAAAGACTGTTGGTTGTTATCATCCAACCCATCATAGAATACTTTTACAAGCTCCTATTTTGGAACATCATGATGAGGGCATGGTCTTAATAACTCCTTAAGTCTACTAAATGCTTCATGAAACTGCTCGCCTGGGATTTGACAAAAAGATTTAATGTTATTTCTAATGGCAGCAGTTTTACTTATAGAATAAAATTCATCAAGAAAAGCATATTGCATTTCAGACCATGAGTTAATACTACCTGGCTCAAGAGATGACAACCAATCCTTGGCTTGATCTTTAAGAGAAAAAGGAAAAAGGCAAAGTCTTACCTCATCCTGGTGATGTTATTAACTTGATGTGTGTCAGCAATGGAGAAGAACTCTCGAAGATGTGCATATTGCTCCTCACGACCTCTAAACACCACAAGATTGCTATGAGGTTCGGCTGGATCTTTAAGTTACTTGTAACCCCTATAACCGGATCCGTATAGATGATAGGCGAGGGATCCTCGAAGATCCCCGACCTGTAATAGGAATCCACACCCCGTGGTGGGGATTCTCTTACTCCGCTAGTATCGTCTTCACCTCGCATATAAGCAAAAAGCTCTTCTAAACCTATAATCAAGGTTAGTATAAAACTGTCGAAATGCTTTCCTCCTCAATCTTTCATTTTTCTCAACCTCGGGATCGTAAGCTAATGGTGATGTACGTCTGGATCTACGTGTGCGCATATACTAACTTGCACACTCACAAGAAACAAAACAAACACACAAACAAACAAACAAAATAAGAAAAATAAAATCTTTTTGTATTTTTTATTTTATTTTAAAAATTTTAACAAAAACTTAAACGAAAAACTCACTGCTCCCCGGCAACGGCGCCAAATTTGATCAGCGTCGGAGTACCAGTAAAAAATAAACCTAACTACATTATACTAGATAGGGCAAGCGGGTATCGAATTCACGAGGATTATTTGGTTTTAATATAAGTTTTGGGGTGATCACTGATCAATAAAAGTTTTGGCTAAAAATCTAAATAACTGAAATACTCTTAATAATAAAAATGATTATTAAAAAAATAATTATTAAACTAGAAACATATAAATAAAGATGTAAACAATAAAAAAAAATGCAATCCCTTCTAGCTCTCAATATCTTTGGTTGATCACACTTGTAAAACCTGTATGCTTTTACCATGAATAGTACCCTTATGATCGTACGTACATGACTAGAACTTTCTTTTTATAGCACGTTTACGACTCACGAACAAGATTTACAAGTATTACGTACGTGTTATAACACGATAAGTATTTAATACGTATTAAGACACGATAATTATTTCAACAATAATTATAATCACGAACATACGAACATGAAATCACGAACGTAAATAATCACGAGCATAATATTATGTATTTACGTATATTTATTACGATTATGAATAAATATATTACGACACGAACGATAACTAAATAAATCACGTAAAACACGACACGAGAACACGTATAATATTAGACACGAGAAAACAATGGGTTACCCCTTGTGGGCCTCTCTTACCCGCGGCTAGTACACAAGAAAGGGCCAAGCCCATTTGATTTTTACTAAATAAGAAAATAAAGGGAAACATATTCTTCATATCACAGGAAATTAGAAAAATATTAAAAACCCTAATCTCTCTTTCCTCTCTCTTGGCCGCTGGGTAGAACACACACAAAGGGTGTGTTTGTTGATTTTTGGTGATTGATTTCTTGCATGATTGTTAGTGTAATCATTCTCCTTTGTTTCACGTAATCGGTAAATCCTTAAACCCCTTTTTCTTTATGTTTTATTTAATTGAACACATGAAATCATAAGTGATTTAAAAACAAGTATTAAAAACATGTAATTAATCATGGGGGGTTTAAAAACATATGGTTTTAGGGGTGTTTGTTCGGCCGACGTAAGGAAACCGAGACCCATGGTCTCGGCTTGCTTGGTTTCGCACCAACTGGGACCTCAAGGTCTCGGTGTGGTGTTGTCTTTCTCGGCCGCAAAAGCAAAGGGAACCCCGACCTCGTTCGGGGTGTGTTTGGAGTTCGGTTGGGTCTTGGCAGAAACAAGAACCACCACCGGCTTAAGCCAGTGGCTAATTAAGGAAAGCAGCGGGTGTGACAATCCGTCAATTTATGGTTTATATTTTATTCTCAAATATTATTTAAAAACATTATTTTAATGTTATAATATGAACTCACTTATTTATGGGAAGAAATTTGGATTTACGTCTTGAAGTGGCATCGACTACGTCTAAACCGGAGGATTCTACGTTACGTGCTTACGTTTACATACACCGTTTTGGTGACAGTCCGATATTTCAGGAAATAAATTTATCCGTGAATATTATTTTGGAATTTTAAATTTGTGTTGGTTCATAAACTCACAAATTTACGAGAAGAGATTAGGACTTACGATTATAATTTAACGTCCTTTACGACTAAACCGGAAACCTTAGGATTACGTATTTACGTTTTTGAACTCCGTTTTTGATGAGACAATTTTTATTAGATTCCTTTTGTGCCGTTGATTCATAATTTATAAAAACATTTTTCGTAAAATGACCCGAGGGCACGCAAATCGAGGAAACTAGAATCGAGGAGTACCCATAAATTATTGGGGATGAGACAAGTTTACACTTGCCCACCAACAAAACATGTGGCATCCAAGCTTAGCCAACACACTTTGATGTGTCCATTTATTAACAAAACTAAGGACACTTGTCCTTAGTTTTCATTCAAAACCACCAAACCACAAAAACAAGATACTCATACCATTCAAACTCATTTCTTACATGCAAAACCACCAAAACTCTCTCTCTATAGCTTTGAGTCCGGCCCATATCACCAAAAAACACCCATTTGATCAAAAGTTTTTACCATGAATCTTATGTATAAGTTACATAAGATGAAACCCCATTGAAGACTTGTTGATTTGAGGTGATTCTAACACCTAAAAAGAGGTTTTCTATGGATTTTAGGGGCTGATTTTCAAGAAAGTATTCATCCATTTGAAGGACCCAAGAAGTTTATTTGCCAAGTTAAAGGTTTGGTAACAAGGAACCAAGCCTTGTTCATCAAAATCCCATCTTTTCATCACTATTGGTGGTATAGAGATTGTTTCTTCCTATCCTCTTGTTATTTTGATTATGTAATCTTGTATTTTGTTTATTTATGTATATGTATATGATGATTAATGATGATTAAAAATATTATATGGGGATTTGTTGTTGATAGATTTGATAATCATGGGTAAAAAGATGAAAAACTATATGTAAAAGTGGTTAATCTTGCTTAATTTAGTAGGCTGTATAAAAACATTAAATAACCATGTCATGAACTGATAAAATGGCATAGATTAATGGATATACAGTAATTAATATGTCTTTTACACATGTGAGAGTTGGCCATGCAATGGAATCATTATAATGAGTGAGATATGATCAAAATAAGTTTAGAGTACCAATCTGAATAGTCAGTTTTGGACGGACTGTTAGGGATATTTAGAGTTGGATTGAGCAGGAGCTAAAACTAAGTTAACTGTAGCACATATCATGTAGTTTATCGTGTCCAAAAATGAGCTTCTATCTCCTTGTAGAACTCAAGATATGGTAAAAATGGTGAAAGTGAAAGTAAAAATCAGATTTTGGGAAATTAAAGTATAATAGTATTATATAAGCACTCAAATAAAAATAGTATAAAATGTGAATTAAAACCCACTAACTTATAAAATACATTTATATAAATATGTATAAGGATAAATAAATGGACATTTTATAAAAATAGTAGTTTGATAAGTTTTATAAGTTATAAAACTATAAACATGATTTTTACGAATTTTTCGGCTATTACCGTAAAATTTACGTTTTTCGCCAAATAAAACTTAGAAGATCAAACCCGTCTAATGTAAAGTTTTTAAAAGTCATATACTGATATATAAGTATCTAATACAAGTAAAAACCGATAAAACCCTAACTATAGGACATACGTACATTAACGAGCTAAGTTAGCATATTGGACTAATAATTTAACTAAATAAGTTAAACACTTATAAACTTATTTATTGGGCTTAACCTATTTGGGACCAACATGTAAAGAGTAAATACTGATAGTACAAGTATAAAATGGATTAATACAAGTTAAAGAACTTATAATAAGTTTATTGGAATTAAAATATGTAAATAGGTAAAACTAGTAAACTAGTAAAAAGTTACCAATACATAAACACTAAAATGAGTGAATGAGAATATATAAACCCACTTGATCATCATATATATACAATCATCATATGTATACATAACTGTTATTTTTATAAAGTCATTAGACATGAGTCTAAGACGAGTATTATTTGTCTAGGTTTCCGTGATTGAAGCACGTACCGTACATCCGAATTGCCGATAACCCGCATTCCCACATCAACGTGAGTTCATAGCTTCGCACTCTTTTAAATGTTTTTATGAAATGTTTTATACACCCGTGAGGGAGATAACATATTAGTTTTGATAAATAGGACACCATTTGTCCCGATTGATTGTTTATTGATTTGGACCCGAATGATTGTATGACCCGATGAATGATTATATGACCCGATAAATGAAATGAAATGGATTATTAAAGTTAGGTTATGTCACTAAAAGTCCCATTAGCATGAATTGTGAACTACCGGGATTTGGTAGACGCTTATCCATATAATAGTACTATTTGGGGACGATCACCCCAGTTCGCGCCTTGACGGTTGATTCCCGTCGTGCCACATTGATTGGTAAGCAAATTTATGTATGAGAAGATTTACACAAGCGTGATTATTATGACGACACGCTAATTTAGATGGGCAAATTGAGTTTCGGGCTAGCTACCCGTTGTTTGGTATAGTAAGGTAACAATGTCATGCGGCTTCTAATAATCCAAATAACGAAATACTACTATACGCACTAAATTACGATATATTGCCTGACTAGCAATACGGGATCTTACTATTGATATAATGTTCGTGTTTTGGTTTTTCATAACCATGTTCATATAACGGTTTTTATTTAACTCTATACAACGTTATAAAACGTATTGTATGATGTTTTTACGACAATGGCTCGTATAATGATTTTGAAGGCAAAAGCCTATATTATGATTTTGATAAGGATTTGTATAAAATGACTTTGGAGATTTTATGGCCTATTACAAAGATTTGTACAAAATGATCTTTGGTAATAATTTTATACCGATGTTATATTGATGGATTTCATTAAACTCTATGAATTCACTCGGCATTTTCGCTGACCTTTTCTTTTAACATGTTTCATCTCAGGTACTTGAAGGTAATTATCGGGAAGACAACAAGAATCCATGGCCCGCACTTAAATAACAATTTCCATTCAAATCTTTTGTAAAATTGTATGAAATGACTATGACTTGGGACCTATGTAAATTTGATATTTATGAATGGAAATGCTTTATTATTAAACGACGCGATTTTTAAGCGTTGTCTATGATGTGAGTAATGTGCTATCCCATAACACCAACGAGTCTTCCGCTGTATTAAATTGTGTAAATTTGGGGGTGTTACAGTTTGGTACCAGAGCTCTCGTTATAGAGAACGAAAGATTTTAAAACCAAGTTTTTGAATAAAACATTTCAAAATCTTTTAACTATAAACATTTTTCTAAAAATGTCTAAAAATCTTTTGACTATAACGGCGCCGAAGAATTCCCGAGTTACCAACAAGGCCAGACTGGGAAGTGTTATTTTAATATATATATAACTTGGATTATATATATATATATATATATATATATATATATATATATATATATATATATATATATATATATATATATATATATATATATATATATATATATATATATATATATATATATATATATATATATATATATATATGATGTCATTTGAATACATGATTGTTTGATGATTACTTTGATATTTATACGAGGTATTTATACGACGTAGATTGTCACAAGGAACCCTAAATCCCCTAGTAAATTAATCGAAGCTATTCTCGTAGGAATTCTAGCTATCCTAGATCTAAACCAACTTGTCGATATTTATGATCCCAACAAATGGTTGATATTCGTAGAATTGTTGACATTAGTTGATTGTGATATTAAAGAAGAATTGGCGAGATTAAATCTGATATCGATGTCATGACGATCTTTCCTTATAGAGTGGAGTTTGACAAAACGTTACCACCTAGAAAGATGTCATCTGATTCGTTGTCATCCAATTCTTAAATTGAAATCGAAAGTGTGAATGTTGCACCTGAGGCTGTCATTGGAACCATTACCCAAAAGCCTCATGCCACTAGTACCTTTCCGAGAAGTCTAATCGAATGTATGAGTCATTTCATACTAGTGACTCATTTGATAATTATTGTTGGAAAGAGCTATAGGATTGGAAATTAAGTGTTGTTCATATCGAGCTTTTATTGCACTTTGAAGGTCTAAGAATAAGGATGAAAGTATTGGAGAATGAGGTAGAATATCGCATTGAGTATGATTTGGTTGAAACTTGAATAAAGTAAAATTTAACGTTTATGGAATATGAGATTGTTAAAAGGAAGTCGTTAAGTTCTATGATTGAATTATAAGGTTTTAATTGATTGTTGATTCGTGTTAAGGGTTGTTCCTAGGCCATTGTCCAATGACGAGGATGCCCAGTGTCCAACAAATAAATTAAAGAAATCTTCTTCTGAATTGGGACCGATGGATCTTCCGGGACAGGTGGGACACCTAATGACTCTTGTAGATTAGTATTCATTCTGGTATCTTTTAAAAATCCCTAACTTAACTGAGACATCAGTTGGTAGGATGAGTTCTTGGAATTGTATGACATAGTGACACGTAATGTGTTACGGTACAATTTTGACTTGTTTGTGATTAATGAAAGACTACCTTTGATTGCTAAATCCTACATGTATCGATGTTATCTATCTTTTCTTGCTTCTTTCTAATGCCCGCATTAGTGATGCAACCATTGAACAAGTACTCATCTTGATTTGAGTTACGTTGTGGATTATTCTTTTTGAGTGCCATCGAGGTCATGAACCTCATGATTAATTGGCTAAAGCTCATTTCCTATCACGTTGTAGTTAGTTCTTGGTGAACAACTTTTCATCACTCCTTTGCAGATCACTAATTGTTTTTATAAGATAAAACTGTATCCCTTGGGAAAAATTGAAT
Organism: Glebionis coronaria; assembly: GCA_025667525.1. Taxonomy (NCBI): domain Eukaryota; kingdom Viridiplantae; phylum Streptophyta; class Magnoliopsida; order Asterales; family Asteraceae; genus Glebionis; species Glebionis coronaria. The sequence goes on from JANFOE010000399.1 coordinate 815,256, forward strand.
TTTCATCACTATAAGGATTATTCAAAGTGAGATGTATAAGTGATCGTTGTCGAAATGAAGTTGTTTATAAAACACCTTGGAAAACTTAATTGTTTTCATAATAAAGAAAATCTTTGTAAATTTATTTTTGATTCTTATTTAAGAATTAAGCATGAAAATGTTTTTATTATAAACATGATGATAAAATTTTGACGAACTGAGTATTGCATCGTTAATCTTGAAATTGTATATAGTTGCGCGCCTACATACAATTTGGAATGGACCATGCAAGTCTGATTAGTAGTCACCATAAAACTAATGAATAAACACTACATTTTCTTTGAAGATTGTGAAAGATTAAATTTTATGAGATCTGCAAGAAGTGAAAAATAGGGACATAGTGTTAGGGACACCTACATATGTACCTGTAGCATCTATTTTTCTGAGTCGAATTTACTCATCTGTGGAAATTGTCTTATTTGACAATTGACAATTCTTTCTTGTCCAATTCTTCCGTAGTGAGATTCTTAGGAAAAGTATCTGATTACCGAGTGTTGATACCCGATTGGATGTATCGACATTCCTATCATTTCTTTTGATTTGATTTCATTTGAATGACCTGGGTAACGATCCGAGGAGCTTTCGAATGCGTACTCAAATTATGAAAACATGGGATATATTCATATTCATTAAATGTTTTCATTTGTATCTGATTTGAAATTTTCTCGCGTACATTATTCGTTGACCTTACTCTTTTAAGGTTAGTTATGTCTCCAGATATCCTTGAATTGTGAAGGATTATGAGTTATTATTAGTCTTTTGAGAAGTTCACATCTTATCGACGGCAACAAAACTGAAAAGCTGATAGTGCCAGTAGAATGGATTGATTGATTATGACATGACGACATTGTCTTAATTGATGGAAACTCGAGTAGAATTCCCCTAAAAGATAAGATGATGATTATCAAAAGTGATCTAAATAATTCTTGATGGGTGACCATATCCTGCATTTAGACTTGAAATTATACCGTGAAGGGTTGTGAATTAGTCATAGATATTATAATCTAGAAAGAACTAAAAAGTGAATGTATTAAAAGATGTTTCCGTTAACTGAAACTTTAGGAGGTATTTGTTGGTGAATTACCTAGACTTTCACCATTAAGGCAAGTTGAAATTGGTATTGATTATATTCCCGGTGCTGCACCTTTGGCTTGTGCACTGTACGTCAGCACCATCTAAATTAAAAGAATTACCATACAACTGAAAGAGTTGTCGGAGAAAGCTTTTATTCTACCAAGCTCGTCATCATGAAGAGCTATGGTGTTGTTATTTCTTATGTTTATTGATTACCGTGAACTAAGTAAATTGACGATTAAAATCTATATCCACTACCCTAGATGATGGATTGTTCGATCATTTACAAGGTTCTAGCGTATGTTTTAAAGATTTGATCCACGGCATGGTTATCATCAACTTCGCGTCCGCGAAAAAGATTATCTATTCCAATCACTACATCCAGAACTTGTAATGAACATTATGAGTTTCACGTGATGTTGTTTGGATTGACCAATGGACATGTAGCATTCATAAATTTGGTGAATCACGTGTGTAGGCTGTAATTTGATAAATTCATGCTTGTGATAATTAAGGACCATCTGTTTGTTTATAAGAATAAGCATGAGTTAATAATTATTTATAGACTGCTCTAAATTGACCGAACAATGAAAACTTGTACCTTGAGTATTTAACATGTGATTAAAGACTTAATCCTTTACATTATTTGATCGTGTGATTAATAAGATAATGGAATCTATATTGACTCTTCAAAAATTTAGAGCCCTTTTAAAACTTTGGGTTTTACTAAAAAGAAAAATGGAAATATGTTTTGACAAATATTTTACAAAGAAATGTTTAAGGGATTATTTCCTTATGCCCAAATCATTTAACTAAACTCCTGTTTAGGGGTAAATGTTTGTGCATACCTCAAGACAATCTAAGAGGGATTGAGGAAACCATTTAAACCATGACTTGAAATTTGAAACGACGTTTTTTTCTTTTCAACTAAGAAAGTTTTGACCAAAGTATAACCAGAGATTTTTGGAACATTTACGAATCTTATTAATTATTTTCGATAAATCAACAAAAATCGTGTTAATTAAATTAAAAATTATTTTGAACATTTTCATATAATTGGACGGACTAAGAAATTTAAAATCTTTATGTTTACGTTTCATAAAAATTGAATATTTATTATTTAATTAGTTGTAATAATTATCGACGCTTTAGACGTTGGATTGAGAAAAACGGATAAAAATGATAGTTAAGAAGAAACTAAAACTTAGAAAATATGAAGAAAGAAATTTTGAATGAATACGGTCATGATAATTATTTCATCATGGAAGATGAATGTAGATACCGACACATTATATAGAAAGGATAAATAATTAATTAGCATGTATTTCTTAATAATGACTATGCAAAATAAATTGTCGAACAATTTAGAAATAAATGATGTTTGTAAGAAGGATAATATAGATAATAAAAGGGGTTCGCGGCTAATGTGAACCACTAGAAATGAGAGCCGATGGCGTTAAATGTTTTAAAGGCCGCTTGTGGTTGCCTAAATATGGAGATTTAGAGATTTAGTCATGTTGAAATCTCATAAGATTAAGTATTCTATTCTTGTCATTTCCGACTTAATGTATCTTTATCTGAAGAAGTTGTACTGATGGCAAATTATGAAGGCAGACATCGCCTCATACATTAGTAAACGTCTAACTATTGCAAAGGTCATCATCTGAATTTGATTCGATTTGGGTCATCGTCGACAGACTGACCAAATCTACTAATATCATTCCTGTTAATGATAGATTCTTGATGAAGAAATTGACACTTTTGTATTTAAAGGAGTTATGTAAGCATGGTGTGCTTGTATCGATCATCTCTATCAAGATCCTCGCTTCGCATCGAATTTATAGAGATTTGCTCAGAAGTCATTGGGGACGAATAATACTTGATATTTTGCAACCAAAGTATCAAAGTTCGTTATAGTTCCGATCTCTTCGAATTGAAAACCGGTCTTAAGTGCGACTCAATCGTCTTTTGGTGAATCAAGAGAATGGTTTGGTTTATTTGTTTTAATCTAATAGCAAGTAATTAAAGTGTCGTTGAGTAAAATGGAAGTTAAAAGATTAATTTGAATGACGAGTAAAAATAAATGCATAAAACTTAAAGGTGACAATGGAAAAAGTACTAACTCAATAAATAAAACTAACACTTTGAAAATTTTCAGAAAATAAAAAGTACTATAAGAAAGTGATATCGAAAGAAACCAAGACAAGCCAAAAAGGCCCCCGATCGGAATGTTTTCCGATCGGTGATCGGAATGTAGGTGGAATCAACCCAATCGGAATGCTGGGAAAGTCCCAATCTGAATACTCAAGTTATGAAGAACAATCGGAATGTCCTACCTGCTTATAATCGGAATACGGGACAAGACCACTAATCGGAAAATGAAACTTGAGGCCCAATCGGAATATGTAGCTAGCTATCAATCGGAATACGTGCAAACAATGGACCAATCGGAAAGGACAAACCCTAATCCGATTGGGTCAATCGGAATATTGAAGTGCAGTGCCGTCGGAATATAGATCAATCGGAAAGGGTGTTGGTACCTTTTCCTAAAATGGTGGAAATCGGTTAGATGGTGTATCCGGTCGGAACAGGCGATCGGAAAGGGGATTTAAGCTCCCTTTTCCGAAAATAAGGGGATTTGTTAAAGCTAGATAATAAGCTAAGTTCAATAAGCTAATATCCAAAACTTATAAATCCAAATACTTAACCGAATCAAATAAGCACTTTAATCAACTTATCTAACTCGAAATCAAGCAACTTTTTAGATCAAACAATAAAAACAAACTTTTTAATAAGAAAAATAAGCTAATCATCAAAATAAGCCAATAAGCACAAAAGTCTTAAAGCTTAATCAAATGAAAACTTATAAAATGATCAAAAGATTAACTTTTTAAGCACGAAATCAATTAGAACAACACGGATCACATGATAATCGCACTAAAATCAATCTTAAATCAAAGAAAAGTAGAATGAGATTAAGAGATAAAAGCTTAAAATAGAACTTGATTAATAAAAATAAGCAATACAAAGAGTTAATCTTGAAAGATTAAAAGAAAGAGATGAACTAGTGAGAGAAAGTTTAAGACTTTCTCTCTCTAAAAACTAAAAAGTGAAAAATTAACTAAAAAATCTAACCACCCTCCTAATGACTATTAGGAGGGTATTTATAGGGAAGGTGGAAGGAGTGCATGTGTTGCATCTTCTTTCACGTTTTCTCGACTCGACTTTAATTCTTCGTCTTTGTCGTCTTGGGATTTGAACTTGTCTTGTAATCTTCTTCTTCTATTAGACTTAAGTTCTTCGACTTCGTTAAACTTCCGTCTTTTGACTTTTTCTTCGATAAATCTTCAGAATAGGCCTTGGACTTCCGTTCTTTTGGCACTCTTGATCTTTTGACTTCGTCTTTTCCCGTTTTCTTCAATAAAAGCCCGTGAAAGCCCGTGTTTTCTTCCTTTTTAATATTTTGGTCCTAAAACACAATAAAAACACAAACCACGCATAATTCCGACTTTTACGACATAAATCACACGTTTTGGTCTTGTTATTATTGGAAATAAGTGGTAAAAGGATAAGTGTTTTCACACTTATTAAATCCCCTACACTTGACCATTGCAATGCCCTCATGCAATGCATTAATTTTAAAGCACGGTTTACATTCTCCATCATAAATAACCCACCTTGGCCTTTATTAAATACTAAACATAAAAGATAGAAATAAGTAAAGAAATTAAAAACTTACATTGGGTTTTGGCGGCCATGAACATTTATCATCCTCAAGTTTCACGTTCCCCATACCAAGCTTAAAAACGAGATCATTGTTATTATAAGTTAGCAAACTATCACAAACTCATGTGGGCCAATTATTCACTTAGACTCCCTTATTCCTAGGTGTATCTCTTATATTTTATTTTTGTCTTGAATGATCACGAGGATGCATTGTTTGACTTATTTCGATAGTTATTTAGTCCAAAAATAAGGTGAACGATTTAATCAATAGTTAGCTAAAGGACCAAATCTTTTAAAACTGCTTCTCGGGATATCAGAAAGTTCATATCTTGGCATAACTTGGTTCGCGATTTGAGACCTTTCTCGGGCCGATATTTGGCAGCGACTTCATACTTCGAATCTTCGAGAGACGTTCTTGAAATTATGGTCTTCTCTTCATAATAGGAATTTCTTCACTTGAAGTTTTTGAGAGATTCTTCATCTTTGGACCACGACTTCTTCATTTTTCTCCAATCTTTATTTTGGACTTTGATATACAACGATCCGCCTCCTTTTAGGACTTGGATCTATTTATCCTCATACCTTGTTAGGGTCTTTTCGGATAGATTTCTCCATGACTTTTGGGGAGTTCTTGCTTTTCGTCGTGTGTCTCGATCCTTCATATTGATTTTCGATAAATGATTCTTCACATCACTTTTGGATCTTTAGCAACAAAATGTAGCCCTCATGCCTTGTTAGGGCCTTTTCGGACTCGCCAATCTTCGCGCCCCACTTCATAAGTTATGCCTTGGCTATGAACTCTCGTCATTACCGAGCAACTTTTAAACGATCTGGGGCTAGAAGCTAAGTAACCTTTTAAATCGTACAACCTTATTTATTAGCAGATTAATTTATTAACAGGCGGAGGGAGAATAGGCTCATAATTAACTCACATAAATTCACGAAAGAATACCGAACTTATAATTGACTCTATCATCTCTCGTTCTCCACAGTTTAAAATCTCAAGGAATGAGACTCGTGGATGCTTAGCCTATTAAATCAAAGTTTTGGGTTTTCGAGTCACCTATAGGATCTTGCAAATTCTTAGACTTTTTCAAGTTTAGAAATCGCATTTTAAAGTTCCCTTGATAAACGACTCTCTAGGGTCAATTATAGGAACTTGCGAAAAGTTCTTGTTCTTAACCCGTGAGAGTTAAGACTTTCGCGTTTTATAGCTCCCTATATAAAAGCCTAGCAAAACTTGACTTAAACACGTTAAGGATACTAGCTAGAGTAAACTTAGGCAAGTAAACTCGGGTTGAGTCAAAATATTCATGACTAGGAAAAATCTAAAACCACTTTATTAAAAATTTATTCTAGCAAAGGAAACATAACAAAAGCAAATACAATTATACAACTAGGCCAAAATAGATTAAAAATTTTGAAAAATGTCGAAAAATCAAATTTTCCGGTTAAAATGAGGGCAAATTCATGGAAAAGACCACTTACTTCGATAGAAGTCCCCCCTACACTTGAGAAAAACATTGTCCTCAATGTTTAAGCATGTGGGAGTAAACTCCCCTACACTTAGGACATTGTGCACTTTGTTTAAAGCTTGCTAAGGAAAGGACAACTAAAGTGAATTCAATGTGAACATATAGAATATGAAATATTGAATCACAAGAGTTTAGGATAGAACCGGGAAGATGGAAACACGATATCACGGGTTGTCAAAAGTCATCAAGATGCTCTCTGAAGCTTAAATCCCTGCACAGCACAAGAAACAAGACAACAAACATATGCGGGGCTCCCCCTACACTTATTAGGAAAGCAGTAAAGGATAGAACACGGGTTGCCTCCCGAGAAGCGCTTGTTTTTGTTCACCGAGTCATGAGCCTGACTCGACCCAATTTTAGTTCATGGGGAACGTGGTGAGGGATGGAATCATCTCCTGTGAGATGTCCTCACCAAAGTACAGCTTCAAACGCTGGCCATTCACCTTGAAATTGGGCCCATTCGGCTGAGAAAGCTCAATGGTCCCATACGGAAAGACGTTGGCGACGGTGAATGGACCAGACCAGCGGCTCTTCAACTTGCCAGAGAAGATCTTTAACCGAGAGTTAAAGAGTAAGACTTGATCACCAACGTGGAACTCTCGGTTCTTGATTTTAGCATCGTGGATCATCTTCGTCTTCTCCTTGTAGATCAGCGAGTTCTCATAAGCTTCATTCCTCAGTTCATTTAGCTCGTTGAGTTGAACCTTGCGATGATCACCGGCTTTGATGATGTCGAAGTTAGCCCACTTCAAGGCCCAGTGCGCCTTGTGTTCCAGCTCGATGGGTAGGTGGCAGGCTTTCCCGTACACAAGACGATAAGGTGTACAACCGATCGGGGTCTTGTAAGCAGTACGAAAAGCCCACAGAGCATCATCTAACTTATCGGCCCACGCAGCACGATGCTCTCCCACAGTACTCTCCAAAATTCTCTTCAAGCCACGATTGGAAATTTCGGCTTGCCCATTGGTTTGGGGATGATAGGCGGTGGAAAGACGGTGATTGACACCATACTTTGCCATGACTCTTGCAAATTGATCATTGCAAAAATGAGTCCCGCGGTCACTGATGATAGCACGAGGAACGCCAAATCGAGCGAAAAGCTGCTTCAAAAAGTTCACAACCACCCTCGCATCATTCGTAGGAAGAGCCTTAGCTTCAACCCATTTAGAGACGTAGTCGACAGCGACGAGGATGTACTTGTTCCCTTTGGATGATGGAAATGGGCCCATAAAGTCGATGCCCCATACATCAAAGATTTCACATTCCTGTATGAAATTTTGAGGCATCTCATCCTTATGTGTGATCTTGCCTTGACGTTGGCAAGCATCACAATGCTTAACCATTTCGTGAGCGTCACGATAAATGGTGGGCCAATAGAATCCAGAATCAAACACTTTCTTAGCGGTGTAGTTGGGACCAAAGTGACCACCGGTGGGTCCTTTGTGGCAAGCTTGGAGGATGTCGAAAGCTGCCGGTCCGTCAACACATCGACGAATAATCAGATCAGCACACTGTTTGAATAGATAAGGGTCATCCCAAAAGTAAGTCTTAACATCATTCAAGAACTTCTTCTTTTGTTGGGATGTTAACCCTTGGATGAGAATACCACCCGCTAAGTAGTTTGCAATGTCTGCAAACCACGGGGTGCCATCAAGATTGAGATTTATAGACATTAGAGTCTCCAGGGGAAAAGAGTCATTGATCTCTTTGTTCGGATGATCCCCCTGATATGGATCCTCAAGTCGACTCAGATGATCCGCGGCCAGGTTTTCGGCTCCCTTCTTGTCACGAATTTCAATGTTGAATTCTTGAAGGAGCAAAACCCAGCGAAGAAGTCTTGGCTTAGAATCGTTCTTTGTCATCAAGTACTTCAACGCGGAATGGTCCGTGTATACGATGGTGGTGGATAAAACAAGATAGGGGCGAAATTTCTCAAAAGCATAGACAACAGCTAAAAGCTCTTTTTCGGTTGTCGTATAATGCAATTGAGCCCCCGTCATTGTTTTGCTAGCGTAGTGGATTGGTTGGAAGTGTTTATTCACTCTTTGGCCCAAAACCGCACCAATAGCAAAGTCGCTAGCATCGCACATCAATTCAAAAGGCAGCTCCCAATTAGGGGTAACCAAGACCGGTGCCTTAGTTAGCTTATCCTTGAGAAGATTGAAGGCTTCGAGACACTCTTTAGAAAAGATAAAAGGAGTATCTTTTTCCAAGAGGTGGGTCATCGGGCGAGCGATTTTAGAGAAATCCTGAATGAATCTACGATAGAAGCCCGCATGACCCAAAAAACTTCTCACACCCTTCACGGTTGAAGGTGGAGGTAATTTGGCTATGACATCAACTTTAGCACGGTCGACTTCAAGACCGGCTTTTGAGATTTTGTGTCCTAGCACAATGCCTTCTTTTACCATTAAATGGCATTTTTCCCAATTCAGAACAAGGCGAGTGTCTTCGCACCGCTTAAGCATACGTTCCAAATTGGCAAGGCAAGCAGAGAAGGAATCCCCGAAGACCGAGAAATCATCCATGAAGACTTCCATGGTTTGCTCAACCATGTCATGGAAGATAGCTAACATGCACCTTTGGAAAGTCCCGGGGGCATTGCATAAGCCAAAAGGCATTCGTTTATAAGCAAAGGTGCCATAGGGGCAAGTGAATGTAGTCTTCTCTTGATCTTGGGGATCGATGGGTATTTGAAAATAACCCGAGAAACCATCCAGAAAGCAGTAATATTCATTACCCGCTAGACGTTCAAGCATTTGGTCCATAAAAGGTAGAGGGAAATGATCCTTTCTCGTAGCATCATTGAGTTTACGGTAGTCTATACAAACTCTCCACCCAGTAACGAGACGGGTAGGAATTAACTCGTTGTTTGCATTGGGCACAACGGTGATTCCGCCTTTCTTAGGCACACAATGGACTGGACTAACCCACGGTGAATCCGAAATAGGGTAAATCATACCCGCATCAAGAAGTTTGATAACCTCTTTTTTGATGACTTCATGGATTTTAGGATTCACCCTTCGTTGACTTTGAATTGTGGGCTTAAAGTCGTCCTCCATGAAAATTTTATGTGTGCAGAAATGAGGATCAATTCCACGGATGTCGGAGATTTTCCAAGCGATAGCGCGTTTATGCTTCTTCAACACAGCGAGAAGTCGGGCTTTTTCGTCTTCTTGCAGATCCTTTGCGATGATGACCGGTAGCTTCTCGTTGTCTTCTAGGAAAACGTACTCAAGATGAGGCGGTAGGTCCTTAAGCTCGAGAGTAGGAGGATCCTCAATAGATGGTGAAACTAACAATGGATCATCATTAATCACCTCTTTAGGAGCAGGAGGAGAGAACGGGTCCTCATTGAGAAGTCTCTCAATAGTACGAATATCTTCATCCCAATTGGTGGACAAATCATCATACTTAATATCGAGAGGACCCAAGCTAGCTTCGAAATCATCCAAGTCACTTTCTCCAAAAGGAGTCAATGCTGGAGCAATTGAGGCAACGGTCTCAACATTGGGTAGAGAATGAGTACTTTTGCAAGCATCATGAAAATGTTCTTCACAAGCCTCATCGAGAACATCAATAGCATTAACGCTCTCATACGAATAAGGTTGCTTAGAAATCTTACCCATGTTGAAGACAATTTGATCGTCACCAACTCTCATGATTATTTCGCCCGCGGCTACATCAATGAGAGTGCGACCGGTCCTCAGGAATGGACGTCCAACGATTAATGGAACACGGGGATCCATCTCGTAGTCAACGACGACAAAATCCGCCGGGAAGGTGAATTTGTCGACGCCAACAAAGACATCTTCGGCTATCCCCACTGGATAAGCAACCGTACGGTTGGCTAATTCCAAAGTCATTTTAGTGGGGACTAGCTCGGGGAGAGATAATTGCTTCCACACACTTAAAGGCATTAAGTTTATATTGGCACCTAGATCGGCTAGGGCCATGCAATTCTCTACTCCCGGGAAGTTGCAAGGAATCAAGAAGCGACCCGGATCACCAAGTTTGGTGGGCAATTGCCTTAAGAGCACTACGGAGCAATTCTCATTAAGGTGGGTCTGAGCAATGTCCAGAAGCTTTTCCTTATCGCTTAAAAGATCTTTAAACATCTTAGCGTATTTGGGCATGTGAGCGAGAGCCTCAGCAAAGGAGATGTTAAAATTCAATTGTTTAAACATTTTTAGAAAGTTTGAAACCTGAATATCATCCTTGCTCTTTTGCTTCTCTTTCCTCAACCTTGAGGGATAAGGTATATTGGATGAAGAAGAAGGCTTTAAGGGAATAGGATCACTCACAACCACAGGTGGTGGGGAAATGGGGATAGAAGGTGAAGGAGGTGGGAAAAGTTGCTCTTTTTCCTTGTTCACAATCACTGGTGGAGGTGTAGGAAGCTCGGGTTCCATATAACCTTTTCCACTACGAGTGGTGATTGCTTTCATCTCCCCCCTTGGATTCGCAACGGTATTACTCGGAAGAGTACTCGAAGAAGAGGGTTGATTACTTTGGATGAGCGAACCAATCATATCACGAAGGTGAAGAGCTTGATTGTTAAAAGAGTTTTGCATGTTGGCATTAATATCATTGCTGTGTTTGGCCATGTCATTCCTTAGCTCGGCTCGAATATCGCTCGCTTGTTTCACCATGTCATTCTTCAAGTTGACAAATTGACTCTGAAGATTTGTCACCATCTCACGATTAGTCTTCATGAACGTCTCGACGTCTGGACTTACTGCCATCGGTTGATTGAGAGGTGGAGCTTGGTAAGCTTGAGAATTTCCTTGAGTTGGGTATGGGTTTCTTTGGGATTGATACTGATTTTGAGCACGAGGTTGAGATTGGTTGTTTCGGTTGTAGCTTTGTTGTTGGTTTTGGTTTGCAGGGGGGAAACCGGGAGGAGCAAGATAATTGTTGGAACGATAACTTAGCAAGTTACGGTCTCCTTGAGGGCGAGCTTGATAGCCTCCCGTGGGATAAGTACCATATGCTGCGTTAACGTCTTCAGAATACTTGCCGTGAGTAGAAGGACACTCATTGTAGGAATGAGGACCACCACATGTGTCACAAGAGATAACAACGGCTTTAGCTTGTTGAGTTTGGTTAGAAGTCAAAATTTGGAGACTTTTGTTAATATCGAGAATAGCACGTTCCAAAATAGACGGGTTGGTGGTGGAAGAAGTAGATGAAACATTGACTCTCTGATTAGATCTTGAGGATGCGGATGAATCCCAATTCTTGTGGTGAGTAGTCATGTTTTCAATCAACTCTCGACACTCCTCCGGTCTCCTTTTCATAAAAGTACCACCGGCGGCGGCATTGATCGTGTCACGATCACGAAAAGTGAGACCATTGTAAAAGGTGTCAATGAGAGTGACGGGGAGCATATTGTGATTAGGACAGCGGTCGTTTAAATCATTGTAACGTTCCCAAGTATCAAAAAGCGATTCATCATTCTCTTGCATAAATCCACTAATTTGGTTACGAAGGCTAGTGACCATGGATGGGGGAAAGTAGCGCGATAAAAAGCGTTGAGTCATGTTGTTCCATGTATGAATAGAATTCTTAGGAAGACGGTCAAACCATTTTTCGGCATGGTGAGAAAGCGAGTGTGGAAAAAGTTGAAGGCGAAGGTCATCCATAGAAACACCGGAGCACTTCATGCTTTGGGTCATGGTAATGAATTTGTCGAGGTGTTTGTTGGCATCATCATCCGGAATTCCACGAAACGGGTTCGTTTGCACTTGTTGTATCATATGATGCTTCAACGAAAACTCCTGAGCCGTGACGTGCATCGACGCAATCGGGCCTCCGCGTCCGTTCATGGTGGGTTGGCACAATTCCTCCATGGTTCGTAAATCAGGTAGAAGGACATTGTTGTTGTTGTTGTTATTTAAATTGTTTTGAGGTGGGTGATTATTGTTGTTGTTAACACCAGCCATATCTAAATCTTCAAGAGTCTCGGGCTCAGAATAGTTCGTAGATCTAGTACGCATGCACCTGCAGAAGAAAGATATACACAAAGAGAATATCTATATAATATTTTTGGTTTTTATAGGTTTTTTAATGTTTTTGTATCTTTGAAAAGTTTTATATTTTTTATGGATTTTTGAAAATTTTTATAGCAATGAAAATATCGTTCAAAGAACGGATCCCAAAATTCAATGCGTCTCTCACTAGAAACCGTTTATCTTAACGAAAAGAGCCGGCAGCGGCGCCATTTTAATACTTGATATTTTGCAACCAAAGTATCAAAGTTCGTTATAGTTCCGATCTCTTCGAATTGAAAACCGGTCTTAAGTGCGACTCAATCGTCTTTTGGTGAATCAAGAGAATGGTTTGGTTTATTTGTTTTAATCTAATAGCAAGTAATTAAAGTGTCGTTGAGTAAAATGGAAGTTAAAAGATTAATTTGAATGACGAGTAAAAATAAATGCATAAAACTTAAAGGTGACAATGGAAAAAGTACTAACTCACTAAATAAAACTAACACTTTGAAAATTTTCAGAAAATAAAAAGTACTATAAGAAAGTGATATCGAAAGAAACCAAAACAAGCCAAAAAGGCCCCCGATCGGAATGTTTTCCGATCGGTGATCGGAATGTAGGTGGAATCAACCCAATCGGAATGCTGGGAAAGTCCCAATCTGAATACTCAAGTTATGAAGAACAATCGGAATGTCCTACCTGCTTATAATCGGAATACGGGACAAGACCACTAATCGGAAAATGAAACTTGAGGCCCAATCGAAATATGTAGCTAGCTATCAATCGGAATACGTGCAAACAATGGACCAATCGGAAAGGAGAAACCCTAATCCGATTGGGTCAATCGGAATATTGAAGTGCAGTGCCGTCGGAATATAGATCAATCGGAAAGGGTGTTGGTACCTTTTCCTAAAATGGTGGAAATCGGTTAGATGGTGTATCCGGTCGGAACAGGCGATCGGAAAGGGGATTTAAGCTCCCTTTTCCGAAAATAAGGGGATTTGTTAAAGCTAGATAATAAGCTAAGTTCAATAAGCTAATATCCAAAACTTATAAATCCAAATACTTAACCGAATCAAATAAGAACTTTAATCAACTTATCTAACTCGAAATCAAGCAACTTTTTAGATCAAACAATAAAAACATAAACTTTTTAATAAAACTTTTTAATAAGAAAAATAAGCTAATCATCAAAATAAGCCAATAAGCATAAAAGTCTTAAAGCTTAATCAAATGAAAACTTATAAAATGATCAAAAGATTAACTTTTTAAGCACGAAATCAATTAGAACAACACGGATCACATGATAATCGCACTAAAATCAATCTTAAATCAAAGAAAAGTAGAATGAGATTAAGAGATAAAAGCTTAAAATAGAACTTGATTAATAAAAATAAGCAATACAAAGAGTTAATCTTGAAAGATTAAAAGAAAGAGATGAACTAGTGAGAGAAAGTTTAAGACTTTCTCTCTCTAAAAACTAAAAAGTGAAAAATTAACTAAAAAATCTAACCACCCTCCTAATGACTATTAGGAGGGTATTTATAGGGAAGGTGGAAGGAGTGCATGTGTTGCATCTTCTTTCACGTTTTCTCGACTCGACTTTAATTCTTCGTCTTTGTCGTCTTGGGATTTGAACTTGTCTTGTAATCTTCTTCTTCTATTAGACTTAAGTTCTTCGACTTCGTTAAACTTCCGTCTTTTGACTTTTTCTTCGATAAATCTTCAGAATAGGCCTTGGACTTCTGTTCTTTTTGCACTCTTGATCTTTTGACTTCGTCTTTTCCCGTTTTCTTCAATAAAAGCCCGTGAAAGCCCGTGTTTTCTTCCTTTTTAATATTTTGGTCCTAAAACACAATAAAAACACAAACCACGCATAATTTCGACTTTTACGACATAAATCACACGTTTTGGTCTTGTTATTATTGGAAATAAGTGGTAAAAGGATAAGTGTTTTCACACTTATTAACGAACCTTGATGAGAGAGTACTTAATACCACCCCAATCGAAGGGACGAGGTAAAGTAATGATACAAAACACTAGAAGTGTTGTTTTATGCTTGAATGATTGACCTTTGGTAATAAACTGTATAATCGTTTTCATTTGGAGATATTATCATTGAAAACTATCGTATTAGGATCGAGATCGAATCTTGTGAGGATATATATTAGAGCATCTGTAAGCAGGAGTTGGGATGAAGACACCCGACATACACCTATTGTGAGTTGGACATGTCTTTTAGGTTTAAGGTTTCCTATGATGGCAAACCTAACCTTACAAAATACTCGACCCGCGAGACCTGAAATGATTGTTGAAATTAGGATCTGATTATTGACTGCCGGTAGTGGGCAGGAGGTTATGTGAATATGAAATGTAGATCTTGAAGTGCCAGATGGGTAGCGAAGTTATGCCAAAAATTTTAACCATGGAAAAATGAATTGATGATCTTGAAGATCATGGGATATAAGTCCCTGTTGTATGGGACCATTTGGTTTGAAAGGCATATAAGCTGGATCTACCCTAGGACTTCAAGAGCTGCGTGAATTATGTTTCGTATATCGAACTTGATAAAATGTCTATCAAGTGAGAATCTGATCACGTCTTGATAAAGTTTAGATCGGCGAAAAGTTGCATTCATCAAAAACCCGTGAACATCATGGATAGAGAAAGTAAGTCAACATTAAGCATGATCTTATTTCCGTAGTTATATTTGATGAAACTCGCGTATTGTAATGAATTACACTTGTGAGAAAAGACCGAATGTGGAGGAAATACCCACATGGCTTTAACTCTATAAGAAGCGAGTAGTAAGATAAGATGATCTTTGAGGACAAAGATCTTGTTTAGGGGTAAATGCTGTGACAATCCGTCAATTTATAGTTTATATTTTATTCTCAAATAATATTTAAAAACATTATTTTAATGTTATAATATGAACTCACTTATTTATGGGAAGAAATTTGGATTTACGTCTTGAAGTGGCATCGACTACGTCTAAACCGGAGGATTCTATGTTACGTGCTTACGTTTACATACACCGTTTTGGTGACATTCCGATATTTCAGGAAATAAATTTATCCGTGAATATTATTTTGGAATTTTAAATTTGTGTTGGTTCATAAACTCACAAATTTACGAGAAGAGATTAGGACTTACGATTATAATTTAACGTCCTTTACGACTAAACCGGAAACCTTAGGATTACGTATTTACGTTTTTGAACTCCGTTTTTGATGAGACAATTTTTATTAGATTCGTTTTGTGCCGTTGATTCATAATTTATAAAAATATTTTTCGTAAAACGACCCGAGGGCACGCAAATCGAGGAAACTAGAATCGAGGAGTACCCGTAAATTATTGGGGATGAGACAAGTTTACACTTGCCCACCCCTAATACATGTGGCATCCAAGCTTAGTCAACACACTTTGATGTGTCCATTTATTAACAAAACTAAGGACACTTGTCCTTAGTTTTCATTCAAAACCACCAAACCACAAAAACAAGATACTCATACCATTCACACTCATTTCTTACATGCAAAACCACAAAAACTCTCTTTATCTAGCTTTGAGTCCGTCCCATATCACCAAAAAACACCCATTTGATCAAAAAATTTAACCATGAATCTTATGTATAAGTTACATAAGATGAAAACCCATTGAAGACTTGTTGATTTGAGGTGATTCTAACACCTAAAAAGAGGTTTTCTATGGAGTTTAGGGGCTGATTTTTTAGAAAGCATTCATCCATTTGAAGGACCCAAGAATTTTATTTGCCAAGTTTAAGGTTTGGTAACAAGGAACCAAGCCTTGTTCATCAAAATCCCATCTTTTCATCACTATTGGTGGTATAGAGATTGTTTCTTCCTATCCTCTTGTTATTTTGATTATGTAATCTTGTATTTTCTTTATTTGTGTATATGTATATGATGATGAATGATGATTAAAATATTATATGAGGATTTGGTGTTGATAGATTTGATAATCATGGGTAAAAAGATGAAAAACTATATGTAAAAGTAGTTAATCTTGCTTAATTTAGTAGGCTGTATAAAAACAGTGAATAACCCTGTCATGAACTGATAAAATGGCATAGATTAATGGATATACAGTAAGTAATATGTCTTGTACACATGTGAGAGTTGGCCATGCAATGGAATCATTATAATGAGTGAGATATGATCAAAACAAGTTTAGAGTACCAATCTGAATAGTCAGTTTTGGACGGACTGTTAGGGATATTTAGAGTTGGATTGAGCAGGAGCTAAACTTAGTTAATTGTAGCACATATCATGTAGTTTATGGTGTCCAAAAATGAGCTTCTATCTCCTTGTAGAACTCAAGATATGGTAAAAATGGTGAAAGTAAAAGTAAAAATCAGATTTTAGGAAATTAAAGTATAATAGTATTATATAAGCACTCAAATAAAAATAGTATAAAATGTGAATTAAAACCCACTAACTTATATATTACATTTATATAAATATGTATAAGGATAAATAAATGGACATTTTATAAAAATAGTAGTTTGATAAGTTTTATAAGTTATAAAACTATAAACATGATTTTTACGACTTTTTCGGCTATTACCGTAAAATTTACGTTTTTCGCCAAATAAAACTTAGAAGATCAAACCCGTCTAATGTAAAGTTTTTAAAAGTCATATACTGATATATAAGTATCTAATACAAGTAAAAACCGATAAAACCCGAACTATAGGACATACGTACATTAACAAGCTAAGTTAGCATATTGGACTAATAATTTAACTAAATAAGTTAAACACTTATAAACTTATTTATTGGGCTTAACCCATTTGGGACCAACATGTAAAGTGTAAATACTGATAATAAAAGTATAAAATGGATTAATACAAGTTAAAGAACTTATAATAAGTTTATTGGACTTAAAATATGTAAATAGGTAAAACTAGTAAACTAGTAAAAAGTTACCAATATATAAACACTAAAATGAGTGAATGAGAATATATAAACCCACTTGATCATCATATATATACAATCATCATATGTATACATAATTGTTATTTTTATAAAGTCATTGGACATGAGTCTAAGACGAGTATTATTTGTCTAGGTTTCCGTGATTGAAGCACGTACCGTACAACCGAATTGCCGATAACCCGCTTTCCCACATCAACGTGAGTTCATATCCTCGCACTCTTTTAAATGTTTTTATGAAATGTTTTATAAACCCGTGAGGGAGATAACATGTTAGTTTTGATAAATAGGACACCATTTGTCCCGATTGATTGTTTATTGATTTGGACCCGAATGATTGTATGACCCGATGAATGATTATATGAACCGATAAATGAAATAAAATGGATTATTAAAGTTAGGTTATGTCACTAAAAGTCCATTAGCATGAATTGTTAACTACCGGGATTTGGTAGACGCTTATGCATATAATAGTACTATTTGGGGACGATCACCCTAGTTCGCGCCTTGACGTTTGATCCCCGTCGTGCCACATTGATTGGTAAGCGAATTTATGTATTTGAAGATTTACACAAGCGTGATTATTGTGACGACACGCTAATTTAGATGGGCAAATTGAGTTTTGAGCTAGCTACCCGTTGTTTGGTATAGTAAAGTAACAATGTCATGCGGCTTATAATAATCCAAATAACGAAATACTGCTATACGCACTAAATTACGATATATTGCCTGACTAGCAATACGGGGTCATACTATTGATATAATGTTCGTGTTTTGGTTTTTCATAACCATGTTCATATAACGGTTTTTATTTAAATCTATACAACGTTATAAAACGTATTGTATGATGTTTTTACGACAATGGCTCGTATAATAATTTTGAAGGCAAAATCCTATATTATGATTTTGATAAGGATTTGTATAAAATGACTTTGGAGATTTTATGGCCTATTACAAAGATTTGTACAAAATGATCTTTGGTAATAATTTTATACCGATGTTATATTGATGGATTTCATTAAACTCTATGAATTCACTCGGCGTTTTCGCTGACCTTTTCTTTTAACATGTTTTATCTCAGGTACTTGAAGGTAATTCTCGGGAAGACAACAAGAATCCATGGCCCGCACTTAAATAACAATTTCCATTCAAATCTTTTGTAAAATTGTATGAAATGACTATGACTTGGGACCTATGTAAATTTTATCTTTATGAATGGAAATGCATTATTATTAAACGACGCGATTTTTAAGCGTTGTCTATGATGTGAGTAATGTGCTATCCCGTAACACCAACGAGTCTTCCGTTGTATTAAATTGTGTAAATTTGGGGGTGTTACAGCGGGAACCATGGCTTCGGCAGCAGGGGGAACACCGGCTAGCCGGTGGGAACTTTTTCTAGTCGGCGGCTAACCAAGACCAAGGGAACCACCGGCACAGCCGGTGACTGTTTTACACAAACAGTGGCAACCGACTAATCCGGTTAGCCACTTTTAAGGGTGCGTTTGTTGACCGGTTCACGGGTCCGGTTCACGAATACGGTTCACGGCACGTTTAATAAATAAGACACGGGTTTCGGTCACGACTTAATAAATTTTACAAGTTTAGTATTTTTACAAGATTATTTATTTACAAGTTTAATTAAATTAATTTGACATGTTACTTAATTAATTTAATTACATCATGACTTAGGTTATTATTATTAATAATAATACATGGATTTTAACCTAAGTAATTATTATTTAAGTTAGACTATATAATTAATTAATTATTAAACATGCCTTATAATTAATTAAATTACATGACTTAGATTATATTAATAATAAATATTAATACATGTTTAAACCTAAGTATTTTTAACTTTTATTTAATTAAATCATGTTATATTTAATTAAATACTTTAACCTATAGTTTATTTAATTTACATGAAATAATTAATAAAGTATACTATTTGATCACATGACTAAGAATATAAATCAGTAAACACTTAAGCTTATATTATTAGCTTAATAAGGCAGCTAATCTATTTATGGAAACTTTCTATTTTTAAGAAACTTATCTATTTTAAGCAGTAAATCTATTTTTGGAAACTTTCTATTTTTGGAAACTTTCTATTTTGGAAACTTTCTATTTTAGGAAACCTGCTATTTTTAGAAAGTTGTTACACAACAAGTATAATAATACAAGAAATACAAGTAATACCTATTCAGAATAGACAGAATACAAGATATACGTAGTATAAATCTAAAATCAGTAAAACATGACATGAACATATAAATCAAGCTAAGACATGATATAAAATCAGTTACGTACTTAGTAATCAGAATACTTATATACGTATATTTATGTAGCATTAGTGATATTGAAGTAGGACTCTCTTCTGTTCGTCTTCTTCGTTCACTGGACACAAGGTACGGATTCTCCGTCCTTTCAGTATGGACATTCTTCCTTATTAGGATTCCCCGTATGCAACCAACTATTTTCCCATTATATGTTTTATATGTTTTTGAATTGCTTATGTTTAAGTTAGATACCTAAAGCCATATACTTGCATGACCAGTTTCACCTAGTTATGGAGGTACCATAACCATAACACTGAGGCACTAGTGTTATGACTCCACCACGACGGAGTGATAGCTCGTGGCGTCCCTTCAGCTTTTGGCCATATTATTATTATTATCATGTGGGGCATATGGGTGCATCCTAGTTTACATATTTTCAACAGATTATTTAGGTGAATGTGGTGTGTGCCTTGTATCCTTCACAAGTAGTTGATCCCTCCTACCTAAAAAGTATATTAAATTAGAGGCTGCCCCTCTAATTTACATGACGAGGTCACCCCTCCAAGTATTCATGCATGTTGATATTTCATGACCTATATTGGCTAATGGTAAACATGTTAAACAGTTTTATAAGATAAACATAAGGCTTTTCAAACTATAAAACCAGTTTTACTAAGATATACGAGGTTATCCAGGACTTAGTCTTTTCCGCTGCTCTATGATTATATGCTTATGTTATTCATGCTTTACTTGTATATCCGTGCACAAAGCGTTATGCTCAGCCGTTTTTCCTTTCATGTTCCCAAAACGGCAGGTACTCAGGGACGCTCGTAGACTCTAAGCGTACGTGCATATGGATTGGAAGCTTCCTAGCCTTCATTACTTTATGCATTTCATTATACTTTGATACTCTTTTCCATGGACATTGTTTAGTCCTTTTCATTTGCAGTACTTATGTTTGTGTGTGATGAGTTCTACTTTTGGGGTACCGATGTTTGATCCGGTATTTCCTTTATGGTCATGTGATGTTTTATACATTTATCCTTGTATGCTTTGATGACACCCCATAATCACGCGTGACATTCCATTTATTAAATGGGGTGTTACAATTATGGTATCAGAGCCAAGGCTTCGACCTGTAGGCTCTCAAAACACAACCTGTGATTAGTGGGTAGTCACTATGGTCTTCCTAGAACTGACAGTCGGTTTTCATGCATTCATCATTTTCATGCATACATATATATGTCATTGTCGCAGGTTTATGACTAAGTAATGGTTGGTACAGGACTGGCCCTATTTATTCGCATGTGTTTTATCAAAACTTTTAAATTTGGGACCGACCCATTGGCGTCCCCTCGCCATGTCTTTTGTTTTGGGTGAACTGACCATAGGCGTTCACTCTCGCGCATATAAAAGTTTTCATAAAACTACATCATGCATTCATGTATAAATTTTCTTGCATAAAATTTTTCTCATGATTTATTGGTATAAATATTTTCATGTATATAGTTTATGTTTTGATCAGTTTAATCATGTAATTTATGTTATACTGTCAGATGGTTCTCACACGCGAGAAGGAACAACTCAATGCAGCAATCCAAGCTGCAATGCAAGCTATGCTTCCTCAGCTGAGGAACGAAATCAGGGCTGAGGTTCAGGCTGCCAACAATCAGCAGCAACACCCAGTACCTCCTCCTCCTCCTCCAGCAACATTGGTCACATGGCTGGAGAGATTCAATAAGCTACGCGCTCGAGCTTTCGAGAGAACAGATAACCCTAGTGAAGCGGAAAGCTGGTTGGCTCACATTGAGAAGATCATCGATGCTATAGGCTGTGACCCAGTCTTTAAGTCGAGGTTGGCCTGCTACCGGTTCGAAGGTGACGTGCTATCATGGTGGACGGCACTGAAGCAGTCTGAGGGAGGTGATAATTGGGTGGCTGGTTTGACTTGGGCTCAGTTCAGGGATTTGGTGATGGGACAGTTCTTTCCCAAGTTTGAGCAAGACAAGCTGAAGAGAGAGTACCATGGAATCCGAAAGATAGCTGGGGAGAATAGCAACGAGTTCATGCAGCGCTTTCTTCGCTTGGCTGGTTTTCTTGGTGCAGCAGCACGTAATCCCGAAGAGCAAGCACACCACTTCCAGTGGGCTCTTCGTACATCGGTCGCAAACAACCTAGGGTGTGCTACGTTCAACACGGTGGCATAAGTGGCCGATGCAGCACGTAAGCTGGAGATGCTGCAAGAATGAGAAGAGTTCGGGGAAGCAGAGAGACCCGATAAGAGGTCAACATTCGTATTCAACGGTGACCAATCCGTATTCTTTCAGTATATGTCAATATTTCATCTCTTTAAATTGTATCTTCCAGGCAGAAGACTGGGGACCGGTCTCAGCCGGCTACTCAACAACAGCCTACTCAGCCCAAGGGAAACGGTCAGACTCACGACCGTTCTGCTACGGATAGGCATGGCGGTAATGATAATTAACGTAACAACGTTGGACACTCCAACAGCAGCAGGTCCTTATACTTACTCATTTTCTTATGATTACATGCTATAATTCTTAATTTTGACACATTCGAGAATCTTCTACCAGGAATCATGGTAACGGGAGGGACCAGAGCCAGAGAGGTTCACAGTCTAACCGTCCAGCTATCACTGGTACTTCATCTTACGAACTATCCGCATTGTCCATTGTACCTATTATCATGTCTCATGTATATTGTTCTTATCAGGCTCTCAGCCAGTCAGGACACCTGCTGGAGGATATACTCATCCTCTTTGCACTACCTGCCACCGTAGGAACCCAGGGCCATGTCGTCGCGACAGCGACGCATGCTACAAGTGTGTCTTCCTGGCCATCGCATGAAGGACTGCCGCAAGGGCGAGATGGAGGGCACATCGGGACATGCTGATACCAAGCCGCCTCCTACTAGTGGACGCGTTTACACGACATCCTGCGATCAAGCCAACAAGTCTACAGGTACCATCACTGGAATCTTTTATATGTATGGTCAAGCTTCATGTGTTCTGTTTGACACGGGTGCTACTCACTCGGTCATTTCTACTGCTTATGCCAAGAATGTTAGGATACTCCCCATGCCACTAGAGAAAATACTGAATATTTCCACGCCTTTACGAGACTCTGTACGAATAACCCATGTGTACAAGAGCCTTCCATTAGAGTTTGATGACAAGATTCGTCCTGTTGACGCACTTCCGCTGGACATGAATGATTTTGACATGATTTTGGGCATGGATTGGCTATCCAAGCATCATGCCACCATGGAGTGCCATTCATATCGAGTCATCTTCGATGATGTTAATGCGCCAGAGTACATTAACAACGGGTTCGTACCCGGAAGGTCTGTACAAATCATATCAACCCTGCAAGCACGTGCATTACTTTCATATGGTTGCGAGGGATATCTAGCTACCGTTCATGACATGGATGTTGAATCCCCATCAATTCAGAATCAGCCGATAGTGTCAGAATTTCCAGATGTATTTCTAGAAGAACTTCTGGGCGTATCACCTGCACGTGAAGTAGAATTTAATATCGAGCTCATCCAAGGAGCTGAGCCGATTTCCAAGGCTCCTTATCGCATGGCTCCCATAGAGTTGAAGGAGCTGAAGGATCAATTTCAAGAACTTCTGGAATGAGGCTTTATTCGACCGAGTGCATCTCTATGGGGCGCACCGGTCTTATTCGTTAAGAAGAAGGACGGCAGTATGCGTCTTTGCATATACTATCGCGAGCTCAACAAGATTACCATCAGGAATAGGTATCCACTACCACGTATAGACGATCTGTTTGACCAACTCCAAGGGGCCAAACATTTCTCCAAGATTGATCTAAGGTCGGGCTATCATCAGCTACGGGTTAAGGAGCAGGACATCGCCAAGACTGCTTTCCGTACACGCTATGGCCACTACGAATTTGTAGTCATGCCATTTGGCCTTACCAATGCTCTAGCAATATTCATGGATTTTATGAACAGAATCTTCCATCAATTTCTGAACAAGTTTTTCATTGTCTTCATTGATGATGTAAAACCCGCATGCTTTTACCATGAATAGTACCCTTAAGATCGTACGTACTAGATTAAAACTTTCCTTTTATAGTATGATTACGTTCACGTGTTAGAATTTTACGTATTACGTATGTGTTAGAACACGATAAGTATCTATTACGTACGAACGCACAATAATTATTTAACAATAATTAATCACGAACATGCGATCATGAAATCATGAACGTAATTAAATCACGAACTAATATTAATTACGTATATATATTTATTACGAACACGAATAAATATATTAAGTCACGGTTAATATTTAACGAGAACACACTAAACACGATCGAACACTTAAATAACGAGACACGGAAAACGGTACGGGCACCCCATGTGGGGCCCCCTACCCGCGGCTACATCAAGAAAGATGGGCCAAGCCCATCAAATTTTACTAAAAAGGGGTAAAGGTAAAATCTTGTTTTCATTTTTCACTTTACAGTAAACTAAACAAAAACCTAAAAAGATTTTTGGCTCCTTCCTTCTTGCTCTCTTTGGCCGCCGCACCTAAACACAAGAAAAGGGATGTTTGTTCGATTTTTGATCTTGATTTTATTGCAAGTGTTCGTGTGTGTTCATCCTCATTCGATCCACGCATTCGGTATACCTTTTTAATCCTTTTTCTTTTTGTTTTGATTTAATAAATTAAATAAGAACATGATGTTTTTAAAAACCTAATTAAAAACATAAACTAAACATGAAAAAGGTTTTGGAGTAAATCAAAAAGGAGGATTTAGGGGTGTTTGTGTGTGGCCGGCGCCTAAACCGAACCCCAAGGGGGTCTCGGTTTGGCTTATAGACCACCACCGAGACCACAAGGCCTCGGTTTGGTGGTGTGGGTCCCATGTCAGCAGCAAACAAAGGGAACCCCGAAGTGGTTCGGGGTATGGTGTTGATTTCGAGTCCGGTTCATGGTTTCTAGTCACGATCCGATTCATGGTTTATGTTAGTTATGTTTTTATAATCATATGTTATAAATTAAATTAATAATATATGACATGATTAATTTAATAAAACATGACCTAGGTTATAATTTAATTATTAGATCATGGAATTTTTAACCTAAGTATTTATATTTTTCTAAACCTTATAATTAATTAATTATTAAAAACTATGGTTATAATTAATTAATTAACATGACTTAGGTTATATTATTAATAATTAATAATACATGTTTTAACCTAAGTACTTAACTTTATTTAATTAAAAACATGATATATTAAATTAAATACTTTTAACCTATAGTTTATTTAAATTGCATGTAATAACTAATAAACTATACATTATATCATTATGACTTAGAAAATAATCAGAAAACACTTAAGCTTATATAATTAGCTTATTTAACCAGCTTATATCTAATTATGGAAACTTTCTATTTTTAGAAACTTATTTTATTAAGGCAGCTAATCTATTTATGGAAACTTTCTATTTTTAGAAACTTATCTTTTTTAAGCATTAATTCTTTTTTTTGGAAACTTTCTATTTTTGGAAACTTTCTATTTTTGGAAACTTTCTATTTTTGGGAACTTTTTATTTTTGGAAACTTTCTATTTTTGGAAACTTTCTATTTTTGGTAACTTTCTATTTTTGGAAACTTTCTATTTTAGGAAACCTGCTATTTTTAGAAAGTTACTTATTATTACACAGTAAGTATAATAATACATGAAAGACAAGTAATACTTAATCAGAATAGACGGAATATAAGATAAACATAGTTTAAGGCTTAAAACAGTAAAACATGACATGAACGTATAAAATAAGCTAAGACATGACATAAAACCAGTTACGTATTTAGTAATTAGATACTTATTTACATATGTATTTATGTAGTATTAGTGATACCGAAGTAGGACTCTCCTCAGTTCGTCTTCTTCGTTCACTGGACATAAGGTACGGATTCCCTTCCTTTCAGTATGGACATTCTTTCCTTATTAGGATTCCCCGTATGCAGCCAACTATTTTCCCGTAGTATAAGTTTATATGTTTGATTTGCTTATGTTTAATTTAGAATACCTATAGCCATATACATGCATGACCAGTTTCACCTAGTTATGGAGGTACCATAACCATAACATTAGAGGCACTGGTGTTATAACTTCCCCACGGCGAAGTGATTGCTCGTGGTGTCCCTTCAGCTTTTGACCATATTATTATATTTATCATGTGGGGCGTATGGGTGCATCCTAGTTACATGTTTTTCAGCAGATTACTCAGTGTGAATGTGGTGTGTGCCTTGCATCCTTCACAAGGAGATGATCCCTCCTACCCAAACCAGTATATTAAATTAGAGGCAGCCCCTCTAATTTGCATGATGAGGTCACCCCTCTAAGTATTCATGCACGGTGGATTTTCATGACCTATATTGGCTAATGGTAGAATATGTTAACCAGTTTTTATAAGATAAACATAAGGCTTTTCAAACTATAAAACCAGTTTTACCAAGACTTAACCAGGTTATTCGGGACCTAGTTTCTTCCGCTGTTATATGTTATATGCTTATCATATTCATGCTTTATTGTACATCCATGCACTGAGCGTATTGCTCAGCCGTTTTCCTTTTCTATGTTTCCAAAACGGCATGTACTTAGGGATGCTCGTAGACTTTAAGCGTACGTGCATATGGACTGGAAGCTTTCTAGCCTTTCTTTACTTTATGCATTATCTTTACTTTGATACACTTGCTATGGACATTGTTTAGTCCTTTCCTTTACAGTACTTATGTTTGTGTGTGATGAGCTTTACTTTTGGACTACCGATGTTTGATTCCGGTATTTTCCTTTTATGGTCATGTAATGTTTAGACATTTTTCCTTGTATGCTTTGATGACACGTCATACTTACGCGTGACATTCCATTATCAAAATAGGGTGTTATAATTATGGTATCAGAGCCAAGGCTTCAACCTATAGGGTCTCAAATATATGACCTGTGATTAGTGGGTAGTCACTATGGTCTTCCTAGAACTGACAGTCGTTTTTCATGCATTCATCATTTTTATGCATACATATATATGTCATTGTCGTAGGTTTATGACTAAGTAATGGTTGGTACAGGACTGGCCCTATTTAGTCGCATGTGTTTTATCGAAACTTTTAAATTTGGGACCGACCCATAGGCGTCCCCTCGCCATGTCTTTTGTTTTGGGTGAACTGACCATGGGAGTTCACTCTCGAGCATACAAAAGTTTTCATAAAACTGCATCATGTATTCATACACAAATTTTCTTGCATAAAAATTTTCTCTGGATTTATTGGTATAAGTTTTTTTTCATGTATATATATATATTTTATGTTTTGAGCTGTTAATCATATGTTTATGTTATACTGTCAGATGGTTCTCACACGCGAACATGAACAACTCAATGCTGCAATCCAAGCTACAATGAAAGCTTTACTTTCTCAACTGAGGAACGACATCAGGGCTGAGGTTCAAGCTGCCAGCAATCAGCAGCATAACCAAGCTCCTCCTCCTCCTCCTCCAGTGACACTGGCAGTATGGCTGGAGAGATTCAACAAGCTCCGTCCTCGAGCTTTTGAGAAACCAGATAGCCCCAGTGATGTTGAAAGCTGGTTGGCTCACATCGAGAAGATTTTCAATGTTATGGGTTGTGACCCCGCGTACAAGGCGAGGTTGACATGCTATCGGTTCGAAGGCGATGTGCTAAATTGGTGGTTAGCGTTGATGCAGTCTGAGGGAGGTGACGAGTGGGTTGCTGGTTTGACTTGGGCTCAGTTCAAGGACAGGGTGATGGAGCAGTTCTTTCCCAAGGCTAAGCAAGAAAGGCTCAAGAGGGAGTACCATGGGATCCGAAAAAGAGCTGGGGAGAATAGCAACGAGTTTATGCAGCGCTTTCTTCGCTTAGTTGGTTTCCTTGATTCAGCAGCAGGTACTCCTGAAGAGCAGGCACACCACTTTAGGTGGGCTCTTCGCACATCGGTCGCAAACAATCTGGTGTGTGCTACGTTCACAACCGTAGCACAAGTGGCCGATGCAGCACGTAAGCTGGAGATGCTGCAGGAGAGAGATGAGTTCGGGGAAGCTGAGAGACCCGACAAGAGGTAAACATTCGTATGCAAGCGGTAACCAATCCGTATTCTTTCCATATATGTCAATTATTCATCTCTTTAAAATGTATCTTCCAGGCAGAAAACTAGGGGACCGGTCTCAGCCGGCTACTCAGCAGCAGCCTCATCAGCCCAAGGGAAACGATCAGACTAACGACCGTTCTGCTACGGATAGGCGTGGCGGTAATGATAATTACCGTAACAACGCTGGACACTCCAACAGCAGCAGATCCTAATACTTACGCATTTATTATGATTTCATGTTATAACTCATATTCTGACACTCTAGCAAATCTTCTACCAGGAACCATGGAAATGGTAGGGACCAGAACCAGAGAGGTTCACAGCCTAGCCGTCCAGCTATCACTGGTATTCAATCTTACGATTATCCGCATTGTCCTTTGTACCCTATTATCATGTCTTATGTAAAATGTTTTATCAGGTCCTCAGCCAGCCAGAGCACCAGCTGGAGGATATACTCATCCTCTTTGCTCTACTTGCCACCGTAGGCACCCAGGGCCATGTCGTCGTAACACTGACGCATGCTTCAAGTGTGGTCTTCCTGGCCATATCATGAAGGATTGTCGAAAGGGCGAGATGGAGGGCACATCGGGACATGCTGATACCAAGCCGTCTCCTACCACTGGGCGTGTCTACACGACATCTCGAGACCAGGCCAACAAGTCTACAGGTACCATCACTGGAATCTTGTATATGTATGGTCAAGCTGCGTGTGTTCTTTTCGATACGGGTGCTACTCACTCGGTCATTTCTACTGCTTATGCTAAGAACATTAGGATGCTCCCCATGCCACTAGAGAATAGACTTACTATTTCCACGCCTTTGAGGGACTCCGTATTAATCACCCATGTATACAAGAGTCTTCCCCTAGAATTTGACGATAAGGTTCGTCCTGTTGACGCACTTCCGCTGGACATGAATGACTTCGACATGATTTTGGGCATGGATTGGCTATCCAAGCATCATGCTACCATAGACTGCCATTCATATCGAGTTATCTTCGGTGATGTTAATAAACCAAAGTACATTCACAATGGGTTCGTACCCGGACGGTCTGTACAAATTATATTTACCCTGCAAGCGCGTGCACTACTGTCACATGGCTGCGAGGGTTATCTAGCTACGGTTCACGACATGGATGCTGAATCTCCATCAATTCAGGATCAACCAATAGTGTCGGAATTCCAAGATGTATTTCCAGCAGAACTTCCGGGCATACCACCTGCACGAGAAATGGAATTCAATATCGAGCTTATTCCAGGAGCTGAACCAATCTCCAAGGCTCCTTATCGCATGGCTCCCATAGAGCTGAAGGAGCTGAAGGATCAACTGTAAGAACTTCTAGAACGAGGTTTCATTCGACCGAGCGCATCTCCAGTGGGCGCACCGGTCTTATTTGTTAAGAAGAAGGACGGCAGTATACGTCTTTGCATAGACTATCGCGAGCTCAACAAGATTACTATCCGGAATAGGTATCCACTGCCGCGTATAGACGATTTGTTTGACCAACTCCAAGGGGCCAAACACTTCTCCAAGATTGAGCTTAGGTCGGGCTACCATCAGCTACGGGTTAAGGAGCAGGACATCGCCAAGACTGCTTTTCGTACCCGCTATGGCCACTACGAGTTTGTAGTTATGCCATTCGGCCTGACAAATGCTCCAGCATTGTTCATGGACTTGATGAACAGAATATTCCATGAATTTCTGGACAAGTTCGTCATTGTATTCATCGATGACATCCTGATTTTCTCAAAGTCCAAGGAGGAACACGAAGACCATCTTCGTACAGTACTACAGATTCTTCGCCGGAAGCAGCTGTATGCTAGATTCTCCAAATGTGAGTTTTGGTTGGACAAGGTGGCATTCCTAGGTCACATTGTATCAGCAGAAGGAATCACTATGGATCCAGTGAAGGTTGAGGCCATTACTAAGTGGCCGAGGCCGACATCAACGATGGAAGTCCGCAGTTTCTTAGGCTTAGCTGGCTATTACCGTAGGTTCGTGGAGAACTTTTCCTGTTTAGCACTACCATTGACCAACCTGATGCGGAAAGGGGAGGAATTCTTCTGGACTGAAGAACGAGAGAAGAGCTTTGAAGACCTGAAGCAGAAGCTAGTATTTGCACCTATTCTTACTCTCCCATCTGGTACGGGTAGATTTCAAATCTACAGTGATGCATCGGGGAAGGGACTTGGCTGTGTTCTCATGCAACATGGGAAAGTGATCGCGTACGCTTCACGGCAGCTTAAGCCTTATGAAGAAAGTTACCCCACGCATGACTTGGAACTTTATGTAGTCGTGTTTGCATTGAAGATATGGAGGCACTACTTATATGGAGAATCATGTGACATTTTCACTGACCACAAGAGCTTGAAGTATATCTTCACTCAACGTGAATTGAACATGAGGCAGAGGAGATGGTTAGAGCTGTTGAAGGATTATGACATTAATCTACAGTATCATCCCGGAAAGGTAAATGTAGTGGCAGATGCTCTTAGCAGGATGTACGGAATGATCAACGGCATTAAAATTGAGGAGGAAATCATAAGAGATCTAGAGTGACTAGACATCGAGATCATGGTACGTGGATAGCACGGTTACTGGGCTAATCTTTGAGTAGAACCCGAGTTACACTCTAAGATCAAGGAAGCTCAGAAACATGATGGATAAATTTGGGCGATAGTACAGAATTTGGAGAAACAGACGGAATGCAGAGTAGATGCATATGGTATCGTATGGCAGGGCACGAGACTTTGTGTTCCTGATGACCAAGAACTCCGGGAAGCCTTGTTAGCTGAAGCTCATAGCTCTCCATTCTCTATAAATCCTGGTTCGACTAAGATGTACCATGACATCAAGCAGTACTTTTGGTGGAGTGGTATGAAACAGGATGTGGCCACTTACGTCTCCAAATGTCTTACCTGCCAACAGGTTAAGATCGAGCATCAGCGATCTGGCGGTCTCCTTCAACCGTTAGATATTCCAGAATGGAAGTGGGACAAAATCACCATGGATTTTATTACTGGTCTTCCGCCTACCAAGAAGAAGCACGATGCAATTTGGGTTATCGTAGATCGACTTACCAAATCAGCTCATTTCTTACCGATCCGCAAGGAAGATCCGGTAAGTAAACTCGCCAATACGTACAGAAGAGAGATCATGAGACTCCACGGTGCTCCATCCAGCATCGTCTCAAACAGAGATCCTCGTTTCACTTCGCGATTTTGGAAGAGTCTGCAGAAATCTTGGGGTACACAACTTAAGCTTAGCATGGCTTTTCATCCTCAAACGGACGGACAGTCGGAGCGAACGATTCAGACATTGGAAGACATGTTGAGGTCATGTGCGTTGGAATGGACGGGTGATTGGGACGATTACATCTGTTTGGTGGAGTTTGCATACAACAACAGTTGGCACGCAAGTATCAAGTGTGCTCCTTTCGAGATGTTGTATGGCAGAAAGTGTCGCGCCCCAATCTGTTGGGATCAGGTTGGCGAGCGAACACTTGAAGGACCAGAAATCATAGAGATGACCAATGAGAAGATCGCAATAGCTGAGCAGAAACTTCAGGAAGCACGGTCACGTCAGAAGAGTTACGCCGATAAGCATCGTAGGGACATACATTTTAACGTAGGAGATCACGTCTTCCTTAAGGTTTCGTCGGCACGTGGTGTTAGACGCTTCAGGATTAAAGGGAAGCTCAGTCCTCGTTTCATCGGACCGTTTGATATCATTGAACGAGTCGGTGAAGTATCTTACCGGTTAGCGTTACCTCCGCAGCTTTCACATGTACACAATGTGTTTCATGTGTCCTTACTCAGAGGGTACCAGTATCACCCCCTTCACATGGTTCAGTATCCACTGGAACAGATACGTGAAGATCTCACCTTCATAGAAGAACCCGAACGAGTTCTTGACAGACAAGAACGAGTCATTAGAAGGAAGACGATTCCATTCGTCAAAATCCTTTGGAGGGATCATACCTAGCGGGAAGCCACTTGGGAAACAGAGGAGTCTATCCGGGCTTCTTACCCTCATTTTATATTTTGAATTCGGGTATGTTCTTCTTTCCAGTTTACTTTATCTATAATTCGGGGACGAATTATTCTTTTTAGGGGGAAGAGTTGTAAAACCCGCATTCTCTTACCATGAATAGTACCCTTAAGATCGTACGTACTAGATTAAAACTTTCCTTTTATAGTATGATTACGTTCACGTGTTAGAATTTTACGTATTACGTACGTGTTAGAACACGATAAGTATTTATTACGTACGAACTCACAATAATTATTTAACAATAATTAATCACGAACATGCGATCATGAAATCATGAACGTAATTAAATCACGAACTAATATTAATTACGTATATATATTTATTACGAACACGAATAAATATATTAAGTCACGGTTAATATTTAACGAGAACACACTAAACCCGAACACAACTAAACACGATCGAACACTTAAATAACGAGACACGGAAAACGGTACGGGTACCACATGTGGGGCCCCCTACCCGCGGCTACATCAAGAAAGATGGGCCAAGCCTATCAAATTTTACTAAGAAGGGGTAAAGGTAAAATCTTGTTTTCATTTTTCACTTTACAGTAATCTAAACAAAAACCTAAAAAGATTTTTGGCTCCTTCCTTCTTGCTCTCTTTGGCCGCCGCACCTTAACACAAGAAAAGGGGTGTTTGTTCGATTTTTGATCTTGATTTTAGTGCAAGTGTTCGTGTGTGTTCATCCTCATTCGATCCACGCATTCGGTATACCTTTTTAATTCTTTTTCTTTTTGTTTTGATTTAATAAATTAAATAAGAACATGATGTTTTTAAAAACCTAATTAAAAACATAAACTAAACATGAAAAAGGTTTTGGAGTAAATCAAAAAGGAGGATTTAGGGGTGTTTATGTGTGGCCGGCGCCTAAACCGAACCCCAAGGGGGTCTCGGTTTGGCTTATAGACCACCACCGAGACCACAAGGCCTCGGTTTGGTGGTGTGGGTCCCACGGCAGCAGCAAACAAGGGGGAACCCCGAAGTGGTTCGGGGTATGGTGTTGATTTCGAGTTCGGTTCATGGTTTCTAGACACGATCCGGTTCATGGTTTATGTTAAAGTTATGTTTTTATAATCATATGTTATAAATTAAATTAATAATATATGACATGATTAATTTAATAAAACATGACTTAGGTTATAATTTAATAATTAGATCATGGAAACTTTAACCTAACTATTTATATTTTTCTAAACCTTATAATTAACTAATTATTAAAACCATGGTTATAATTAATTAATTAACATGAATTAGGTTATATTATTAATAATTAATAATACATGTTTTAACCTAAGTACTTAACTTTATTTAATTAAAAACATGATATATTTAATTAAATACTTTTAACCTATAGTTTATTTAAATTACATGTAATAATTAATAAACTATACATTATATCATTATGACTTAGAAAATAATCAGAAAACACTTAAGCTTATATACTTAGCTTATTTAACCAGCTTATATCTAATTATGGAAACTTTCTGTTTATATAAACTTATTTAATTAAGGCAACTAATCTATTTATAGAAACTTTCTATTTTTAGAAACTTATCTATTTTATGTAGTAATTCTATTTTTGGAAACTTTCTAGTTTTGGAAACTTTCTATTTATGGAAACTTTCTATTTTTGGGAACTTTCTATTTTTGGAAACTTTCTATTTTTAGAAACTTTCTATTTTTGGAAACTTTCTATTTTAGGAAACCTGCTATTTTTAGAAAGTTACTTATTATTACACAGTAAGTATAATAATACATGAAAGACAAGTAATACTTAATCAGAATAGACAGAATATAAGATAAACACAGTTTAAGGCTTAAAACAGTAAAACATGACATGAACGTATAAAATAAGCTAAGACATGACATAAAACCAGTTACGTATTTAGTAATCAGATACTTATTCACGTATGTATTTATGTAGTATTAGTGATACCGAAGTAGGACTCTCCTCAGTTCGTCTTCTTCGTTCACTGGACATAAGGTACGGATTCTCGTCCTTTCAGTATGGACGTTCTTTCCTTATTAGGAT
The DNA here is from genome assembly GCA_025667525.1 of Glebionis coronaria. Lineage (NCBI taxonomy): Eukaryota > Viridiplantae > Streptophyta > Magnoliopsida > Asterales > Asteraceae > Glebionis > Glebionis coronaria. The sequence continues at coordinate 849,113 of JANFOE010000399.1, forward strand.
TCCCCGTATGCAGCCAACTGTTTTCCCGTAGTATAAGTTTATATGTTTGATTTGCTTATGTTTAATTTAGAATACCTATAGCCATATACATGCATGACCAGTTTCACCTAGTTATAGAGGTACCATAACCATAACATTAGAGGCACTAGTGTTATGACTTCCCCACGGCAGAGTGATTGCTTGTGGCGTCCCTTCAGCTTTTGGCCATGTTATTATATTTATCACGTGGGGCGTATGGGTGCATCATAGTTACATGTTTTTCAGCAGATTACTCAGTGTGAATGTGGTGTGTGCCTTGCATCCTTCACAAGGAGATGATCCCTCCTACCCAAACCAGTATATTAAATTAGAGGCAGACCCTCTAATTTGCATGAGGAGGTCACCCCTCCAAGTATTCATGCACGGTGGATTTTCATGACCTATATTGGCTAATGGTAGAATATGTTAAACAGTTTTTATAAGATAAACATAAGGCTTTTCAAACTATAAAACTAGTTTTACCAAGACTTAACCAGGTTATTCGGGACCTAGTTTCTTCCGCTGTTATATGTTATATGCTTATCCTATTCATGCTTTATTGTACATCCGTGCACTGAGCGTATTGCTCAGCCGTTTTCCTTTTTTATGTTCCCAAAACGGCAGGTACTCAGGGACGCTCGTAGACTTTAAGCGTACATGCATATGGACTGGAAGCTTTCTAGCCTTTTTTACTTTATGCATTATCTTTACTTTGATACACTTGCTATGGACATTGTTTAGTCCTTTCCTTTACAGTATTATGTTTGTGTGTGATGAGCTTTACTTTTGGACTACCGATGTTTGATTCCGGTATTTTCCTTTTATGGTTATGTAATGTTTAGACATTTTTCCTTGTATGCTTTGATGACACGCCGTAATTACGCGTGATATTCCATTATCAAAATGGGGTGTTACAGACGACATCCTAATATTCTCTAAGTCCAAGGAGGAACACGAAGACCATCTTCGTACAGTACTACAGATTCTTCGCCAGAAGCAGTTGTATGCTAAATTCTCCAAGTGTGAGTTCTGGTTAGACAAGGTGGCATTCTTAGGTCACATTGTATCAGCAGAAGGAATCAAGATGGATCTAACAAAGGTTGAGGCTATTACCAAGTGGCCAAGACCGACATCAGCGACTGAAGTCCGCAATTTCCTAGGCTTAGCTGGTTACTACCGTAGGTTCGTGGAGAACTTTTCCCGTTTAGAACTACCATTGACCAAACTGATGCGGAAAGGGGAGAAATTCGTCTTGACTTAAGAAAGAGAGAAGAGCTTTGAAGACCTAAAGTAGAAGTTAGTATATGCACCGATTCTTACTCTCCCATCTGGTACAGGTGGATTTCAGATCTACAGTGATGCATCGGGAAAGGGACTTGGCTTTGTTCTCATGCAACATGGGAAAGTGATCGCGTACGCTTCACGGCAACTTAAGCCTTATAAAAAAAATTACCCGACGCATGACTTGGAGCTTGCAGCAGTCGTGTTTGCATTGAAGATATGGAGGCACTACATGTATGGAGAATCATATGACATTTTCACGGACCACAAGAGCTTGAAGTACATCTTCACTCAACGTGAATTAAACATGAGACAGAGGAGATGGTTAGAGCTATTGAAGGATTATGACATTAATCTACAGTATCATCCTGGCAAGGCGAATGTAGTGGCAGATGCACTTAGCAGAAAGTCTGGAATGATAAACGGGATTAAAATTGAGGAGGAAATTATAAGAGACTTGGAGCGACTAGACATAGAGATCATGGTACGTGGACAGCATGGTTACTGGGCTAATCTTAGAGTGGAACCCGAGTTACTCTCTAGGATCAAGGAAGCTCAGAAGGATGATGGTGAAATCTGGGCGATAATCCAGAATTTGCAGAAGCAGACAGAATTCCGAGTAGACGCATATGGTACCTTATGGCAGGGCACGAGACTTTGTGTTCCTGATGATCAAGAACTCTGGGAAGCATTGTTAGCTGAGGCTCATAGCTCCCCATTCTCTGTTCATCCTGGTTCGACCAAGATGTACCATGACATCAAGCAGTACTTTTGGTGGAGTGGTATGAAACAGGATGTTGCGACTTACGTCTCCAAATGTCTTACCTGCTAGCAGGTTAAGATCGAGCATCAGCGATCTGGCGGTCTTCTCCAACCGTTAGATATTCCAGAGTGGAAGTGGGACAAGATCACCATGGATTTTGTTACCGGTCTTTCGTCGAAAAAGAGGAAGCACGATGCGATTTGGGTTATCGTTTATCGACTTACAAAATCAGCTCATTTCTTACTGATCCACAAGGAAGATTCGGTCAGTAAACTCGCTGATACTTACAAGAAGGAGATCATGAGACTTCACGGTGCTCCATCCAGCATCGTCTCAAACAGAGATCCTCGTTTCACTTCGCGATTCTGGAGAAGTCTGTAGAAAGCTTGGGGGACAAAACTTAAGCTTAGCACGGCTTTTCATCCTCAAACAGACGGGCAGTCGGAGCGAACGATTCAGACATTAGAAGACATGTTGAGGTCATGTGTGTTGGAATGGACGGGTGATTGGGACGATTACATCTGTTTGGTAGAGTTTGCATACAAAAACAGTTGGCACGCAAGTATCAAGTGTGCTCCATTAGAGATGTTGTATGGCAGAAAATGTCGCGCCCCAATCTGCTGGGATCAGGTTGGTGAGCGAACACTTGAAGGACCAGAAATGATAGAATTGACTAACGAGAAGGTCGTAGTAGCTAAGCAGAAACTGCAAGAAGCACGGTCACGTCAGAAGAGTTATGCAGACAAGCATCGTAGGGACTTACATTTTCACGTAGGAGATCACGTTTTCCTTAAGGTTTTGTCGGCACGTGGTGTTAGACGTTTTGGAATCAAAGGGAAGCTCAGTCCTCGATTCATCGGACCGTTTGATGTCATTGAACGAGTCGGTAAAGTATCTTACCGTTTAGTGTTACCTCCGCAGCTTTCTCATGTTCACGATGTTTTCCGTGTCCTTACTCAGAGGTTACAAGTATTATCCCCTTCACATGGTTCAGTATCCACTGGAACAGATTCGTGAAGGTATCACTTTCATAGAAGAACCCGAACGAGTTCTTGACAGACAAGAACGAGTCATGAGAAGGAAGACGATTCCATTCGACAAAATCCTTTGGAGGGATCATACCGAGCGGGAAGCCACTTGGGAGACAGAGGAGTCTATCCGGGTTTCTTACCCTCATTTCATATTTTGAATTCGGGTATGTTCTTCTTTTCCAGTTTATATTATCTATAATTCGGGGACGAATTATTCTTTTTAGGGGGGAAGAGTTGTAAAACCCGCATGCTTTTACCATGAATAGTACCCTTATGATCGTACGTACATGATTAGAACTTTCCTTTTATAGCACGTTTACGATTCACGAACAAGATTTACAAGTATTACGTACGTGTTATAACACGATAAGTATTTAATACGTATTAAGACACGATAATTATTTCATCAATAATTATAATCACGAACATACGAACATGAAATCATGAACGTAAATAATCACGAGCTTAATATTATGTACTTACGTATATTTATTACGATTATGAATAAATATATTACGACACGAACGATAACTAACTAAATCACTTAAAACACGACACGAGAACACGTATAATATAAGACACGAGAAAACAATGGGTTACCCCTTGTGGGCCCCTCTTACCCGCGGCTAGAACACAAGAAAGGGCCAAGCCCATTTGATTTTTACTAAATAAGAAAATAAAGGGAAACATATTTTTCATATCAGGGGAAATTAAAAAATTATTAAAAACCCTAATCTCTCTTGGCTCTCTATTGGCCACCAGGTACAACACACACAAAGGGTGTGTTTGTTGATTTTTGGTGATTGATTTCTTGCAAGATTGTTAGTGTTATCGTTCTCCTTTGTTTCACGTAATCGGTAAATCTTTAAACCCTTTTTTCTTTATGTTTTATTTAATTAAACACGTGAAATCATAAGTGATTTAAAACAATTATTAAAAACATGTAATTAATCATGGGGGTTTAAAAACATATGGTTTTAGGGGTGTTTGTTCGGCCGACGCAAGGGAACCGAGACCCATGGTCTCGGCTTGCTTGGTTTCACACCAACCGAGACCTCAAGGTCTCGGTGTGGTGTTGTGTGTCGCGGCCGCAAAAGCAAAGGGAACCCCAACCTCGGTCGGGGTGTGTTTGGTGTTCGGTTGGGTCTCGGCAGAAACAAGAACCACCACCGGCTTAAGCCGGTGGCTAATTAAGGAAAGCAGGGGGAACCATGGCTGCGGCAGCAGGGGGAACACCGGCTAGCCGGTGGGAACTTTTGCTAGTCGGCGGCTAGCCAAGACCAAGGGAACCACCGGCACAGCCGGTGGCTGTTTTACAAAAACAGTGGCAACCGGCTAAGCCGGTTAGCCACTGTTAAGGGTGCGTTTGTTGACCGGTTCATGGGGTTCACGAATACGGTTCACGGCACGTTTACTAAATAAGACACGGGTTTCGGTCACGACTTAATAAATTTTACAAGTTCAGTATTTTTACAAGATTATTTATTTGCAAGTTTATTTAAATTAATTTGACATGTTACTTAATTAATTTAATTACATCATGAGATTATTATTAATAATAATACATAGATTTTAACCTAAGTAATTATTATTTAAGTTAGACTATATAATTAATTAATTATTAAACATGCCTTATCATTAATTAATTTACATGACTTAGGTTACATTAATAATAAATATTAATACATGTTTAAACCTAAGTATTTTTAACTTTTATTTAATTAAATCATGTTATATTTAATTAAATACTTTAACCTATAGTTTATTTAATTTACATGAAATAATTAATAAACTATACTATTTAATCACATGACTTAGAATATAAATCAGTAAACACTTAAGCTTATATTATTAGCTTAATAAGGCAGCTAATCTATTTATAGAAACTTTCTATTTTTAAAAAACTTATCTATTTTACGCAGTAAATCTATTTTTGGAAACTTTCTATCTTTGGAAACTTTCTATTTTAGGAAACCTGCTGTTTTTAGAAAGTTGCTACACAACAAGTATAATAATACAAGAAATATAAGTAATACCTAATCAGAATAGCCAGAATACAAGATATACGCAGTATAAAGCTAAAATCAGTAAAACATGACATGAACATATAAAACAAGCTAAGACATGATATAAAATCAGTTACGTACTCAGTAATCAGAATACTTATACACGTATATTATTTATGTAGCATTAGTGATATCGAAGTAGGACTCTCTTCCGTTCATCTTCTTCGTTCACTGGACACAAGGTACGGATTCTCTGTCCTTTAAGTATGGACATTCTTCCTTATTAGGATTCCCCGTATGCAGCCAACTGTTTTCCCAGTATATGTTTTATATGTTTTTGAATTGCTTACATTTAAGTTAGATACCTAACGCCATATACATGCATGACCAGTTTCACCTAATTATGGAGGTACCATAACCATAACACTGGAGGCACCAGTGTTATGACTCCACCACGACCGAGTGATAGCTCGTGGCGTCCCTTCAACATTTAGCCATATTATTATTATCATGTGGGGCGTATGGGTGCATCCTAGTTTACATGTTTTCAGCATATTATTTAGTTGAATGTGGTGTGTGCCTTGCCTCCTTCACAAGGAGCTGATCCCTCCTACCCAAACAATATATTAAATTAGAGGCAGCCCCTCTAATTTGCATGACGAGGTCACCCCTCCAAGTATTCATGCACGTTGATATTTCATGACCTATATTGGCTAATCGTAAAATGTTAAACAGTTTTATAAGATAACCATAAGGATTTTCAAACTATATAACCAGTTTTACTAAGATATACCAGGTTATCCAGGACTTAGTCTTATCCGCCGCTCTATGATTATATGCTTATGTTATTCATGCTTTACTTGTATATCCGTGCACTGAGCGTTATGCTCAGCCGTTTTTCCTTTCATGTTCCCAAAACGACAAGTACTCAGGGATGCTCGTAGACTCTAAGCGTACGTGCATATGGCTTGGAAGCTTCCTAGCCTTCATTACTTTATGTATTTAATTATACTTTGATACTCTTTTCCATGGACATTGTTTAGTCCTTTTCATTTACAGTACTTATGTTTGTGTATGATGAGTTCTACTTTTGGGGTACCGATGTTTGATTCTGGTATTTCCTTTATGGTCATGTGATGTTTTATACATTTATCCTTGTATGCTTTGATGACACACCATAATCACGCGTGACATTCCATTTATCAAATGGGGTGTTACAACACTTATGGATTATCGATTTGAACCGATTCAAAGATTATTCCGACTTAATATGAATTAATTAATTTCGGAACTTATTATGTTTATCACTGACTCACAATAATAATTCATATATTAATCCAACCAATAATTATGTTTTAATAATTTATTTAGGTACTAATAAGTGTGAATACACTCATCATTTATAACCTAAAAACCAATTAAAACACGGCCAACTACATTATATTAAACTGTAAATTATCAGAATTACGCATGTATTTTATGTTTGTGTATTTTCAGGCAATATAGGTACATTTGAGATAAACACGATCTTTCGAGGGTTTTATTCGAAGAAAAGATAAAGAAAAAGACAAAACAAGACACCAAGGACCAATCTTGTTAAGTTCATGAAGTTCAAGGGCTAGAAATAGCATTACTTTAAAGTTTACTACAAGTTTTATCAAGTTGTATTACAAACTACCAAAGGAAAGGAACTTCAAGGACTATATTGGACAAGTGCTGAAAGAATGTTTAGTGGAGTACACGTGGCCGAATGAAATTCTCCATATCAGTGTCCTACGGATTGCCACATAGGCTGTTTCCAGCCATTAGATATGAATTTATATTCAACGAATGAGATTATCAATCTATGTTTCACTCTCTCATCCAACCATTGAGTGCCACGTCACACTTTTTATGAGGATCGATTTGGAGCAGCTATAGTTGATTTGAGAAGATGGAACAAGAACGAAAAATGATCTTCTTCGTATCCTCATTACTCTTGTGTGCTTTAATTACTCCAAACTAATCCATTCACAAAACCCCAAATCTTGGAATTACATGAAGAACCCTAAGTGACGTGGAGAATTTTGATTGGCTCAGCCACGTTACCCACACCTCTCCTCAACATATTTCCGCCTATATATACCCCAATCCCACCCTCAAAACAGACAGTTAGCTAGGAGGAGTTGTAGAATCATCTTTAGGTGCAATTTCTCCTAGTTAGTCAAGTAGTTAGTTAGTTAGTAATAGTCAGTCAATTCAGTCACATTTCTTGTTAAACTTTGTAACCAAATTCGTTTTTAAGTTGAAAAAATTGTACAAGTTCTTCCATTAATGAGAATGATGTTTTTCTTCAAGCTTTATCTCTTTCTTTTCATCAGCTTATAATGAGCTTGTGAATTTATTTCATAATAAGATAGTCTAAACTCATTGTTGATTCAGTTGAAATTCGGTTAGTTTTTGTAACAAAATATGCCATTAATAAAAAGCTTTAGTTTTGTTAATTGTCTTCTCATCTACTGTTCCAAATGTGTTTGTTCATAAGTTTTTAAAAGCTTCAATTCAGTTACGTTTTCAGTTTATCTTATAACAAACTTTACCCCATTAATGAAAACTTTCATTTTTTTCAAATCTTTTCACTGGCTACTACATCATAATCATTTAGATCTCACTAGTTCTATCAAGATTACAAAGTCGTTTATAGTTTAGTTTAATCTTCTACTTTTGAAGTCTGTGATAGTAAGTTTAGTTTGAAATAGATTAGATTGTGCAAGCATTCTGTTTTGTAGGTTCTGGTTTACAGGGTCTGTTTGGATTTGCTTATGTAGTAGGAGTAGCTCAGAGTTGTTGCTTAGAAGCCTAGTGGATTTTGATTAGTTGCTATTCAGATTAACAATCAGAAAGTATAGCTTGTGATAAAAAAGGTAGCTCAACGCTAGCCTTCGACTCAATGGACTAAACGACGAAGGACATGGTTAAGCTCGTTTTACAAATTTTCTGCATAATGTGTAATTCTATTAGGTGTTTAATTGTAAAGTAAGTTTTGATACAAGGTGTTGAATCTGCTTAGTTTGGTGCTAATTGTTATATGATAATTGCTCACAGATCAACTCAATTAGTTTTGTTTTCATCTAATTTCTAGAATTCTGTAACAGAGTGTTTGTATTTAGTGTTAAGCTATGCAAACTTTTGAAGAAATATGTTAGAAAACCTTACTGGAAGTTAGGAGTTAGTTAGGTGTCAAACATTCTATGTGAATAATCAAGCAATGTCATAAGTATAGGGGAGTTTACACTCTAATACAATTAAACATTAAGGACAATGTTTATCTTAAGTGTAGGGGACACTTCTTACGAAGTGACCTTGCCTATACCATTGCCTTTGCCTTCATGATAATTGGGAAAATTAATTTTTCAACATATTTCAAATTTTTGATCTACTTTGGCCACAAAAAATATTGTATTCACCATTTTTACATAAATCATTTTTCATTTGCATAACACATTTGCATTTTATAAATTTCTTCTTTTATATTTCATCAAAAACAAATAAAAAGAAAAAAATATAATAAAGGATATGGTTTAACGAATTTAGATATCTTTGACATATTAGGCCCACCATGAATATTTTGACTCAACCCGAGTTTGCTTATTAAAGCATACTCTAGCTAGTATCCTTAACCATGTAAACCTTTATTGGTTTATTAGGCTAAGCATCCACGAGGCTCATTACTTGAGATTTTAAATTATGGAGAACGAGAAATGATAGAGTTTGAAGTAAGTATAAAGGGCTAGATAAACCTCATATTGATTACTTGTGGCTATCATATCCCCTTTCGTTACCTTTACTTTCTTGTCAACGCATGTATATATTATTAATAAATAATCAAGAACGGTTTTAATCGGTTTGTAGTCTCTTATGCATTTTTTACTAATCATTCGTGGTTGGTATAAGTACATCTTAAGATTCTAAGTTAAAATGTTTTATGTGTACTAGACTTATGTCATGCTTAATACTTAGCGGGTGTTTTTCTTTTAATTATTTTTCTATTATTTTTGAGGAATCAAGAAAAATAAGAGCGGATTATAAAAAATAAGTGGCTAGAAAAAAAAAGAAAAAAAAAAGGAAAAAAGAAAAAAAAATTATACAAGACTCCCAAAAGGGGAAGTGTGGTGTTAATTATAGTAGCTCTTAAATTCTAATATTACTCTCACAAGGGTTGCGGGAATTTAATAATTGCTCTAATCCAATATTACCTTGAAGTGTTGCGGGATTGAAGATACAAGGTCTCAAAAAGGCGGCGAATATAAATTATTGCGTGAGTTTTATTTTTATTTTCTTAGCGAGTGAGTACCTACTTATTAAAGCATGCCATAAGTTTCTTACACATAAGAAGAATGACTTATTATTTTAGGTCGGACTTATATCAATTGTAGGCGGTTTTTCGAGTAATGGATGAGTTGGTTAGTTAGGGTTGAAACCGTGTTTCCTTATTTTCAAATTTTGCATTTCTTATATTTCACGCCAAATAAAGACAAATTTGCTCAAAAGCAATTTGATCAATTAAAATCAGATAGAGACACAATAAGTGGGGGTATATAGTAACACAATCAATTTTTATGAATAAGTCGATGCACTTTTACTTATGAATGACAATGATCTCGTTTTTAAGCTTGGTATGAGGAACGTGAAACTTGAGGGTGGTAAATATTCATGGCATCAAAGCCCTAATTAAAGTCATTGATTTCCTTACAAGTTATTTCCATCAAATCATTTCAAGAAAATCCAAAAATATATAAATAAAGTTGTATATATTGCATTGCATTCTTGAAAATTAAATATCATGCATCATGTAGCATAGTATAGTATATTAAATCATAAAAAGGACAATGTGGATTAGTTATGCGAGAAGTGTAATCTAGAGCTTTGAAATATTGCATTGCATGAGGCCATAGAAATGGTCAAGTGGAGAGGAGTTGATAAATGTGAAAACACTCATCATTTATAACCTAAAAACCACTTAAAACACGGCCAAGTATATTATATTAAGCTTTAAATTATCATAATTACACGTGTATTTTGTGTTTGTGTATTTTCAAGCAATATAGGTACATTTGAGATAAACAAGAGATTTCGAAGGTTTTATTCGAAGAAAAGACGAAGAAAAAGACAAAACTAGACACGAAGGACCAATCTTACCAAGTTCATGAAGTTCAAGGGTTAAAAATGGCATTGCTTCAAAGTTTATTACAAGTTTTATCAAGCTCAATTACAAACTGCCAATGGAAAGGAACTTCAAGGACTATATTGGACAAGAGCTGAAAGAATGTTTAGTGAAGTACACGTGGCCGAATGAAATTCTCCATATCTGTGTCACACGGATTGCCACATAGGCTGTTTCCAGGCATTAGATATGGATTTATATTCAACGAATCAGATTATCAATTCATGTTTCACTCTCTCATCCAACCATTGAGTGCCACGTCACACTTTTTATGAGGATCGATTTGGAGAAGCTATAGTTGATTTGAGAAGATGGAACAAGAATGAAAAATGATCATCTTCGTATCCTCATTACTCATGTGTGCTTTAATTACTCCGAAACTAATCCATTCACAAAACCCCAAATCTAGGAATTACATGAAGAACCCTGAGTGACGTGAAGAGTTTTGATTAGCTCAGCCACGTCACCCACACCTCTCCTGAACATATTTCTGCCTATATATACCCTAATCCCACCCTCAAAACAGACACTTAGCTAGGAGTAGTTGTAGAATTAGCTTTAGGTGTAATTTCTCCTAGTTAGCCAAGTAGTTAGTTAGTTAGTAATAGTTGGTCAATTCAGTCACGTTTCTTGTTAAACTTTGTAACCAAAATCGTTTTACAACTGCAACAGATTGTACAAGTTCTTCTATTAATGAGAATTATGTTTTTCTTCAAGTTTTATCTCTTTCTGTTCATCAGCTCATAATGAGCTTGTGAAACGATTTCATAATAAGATAGTCTAAACTCATTGTTGATTCAGTTGAAATTTGGTTAGTTTTTGTAACAAAATATGCCATTATTAAAAACCTTTAGTTTCTTTAATTGTCTTCTCATCTACTGTTCCAAAAGTGTTTGTTCATAAGTTTTCAAAAGCTTCAATTCAATTACGTTTTCAGATTATCTTATAACAAACTTTACCCCATTAATGAAAACTTTTATTTTTCTCAAATATTTTTACTGGCTAGTGTAGCATAATCATTTAGATCTCACTAGCTCTGTCAAGATTACAAAGTCGTTTATAGTTCAGTTTAATCTTCTACTTTTGAAGTCTGTGACAGTAAGTTTAGTTCGAAATAGATTAGATTGTGAAAGCGTTCTGTTTTGAAGGTTCTGGTTTACAGGTTCTGTTTGGATTTTCTTATGCAGTAGGAGTAGCTCAGAGTTGTTGCTTAGAAGCCTGGTGGATTTCGATTAGTTGCTAGTTCAGATCAACAATCAGAAACTATAGCTTGTGATCGAAAAGGTAGCTCAGCGCTAGCCTTCGACTCAACGGACTAAACGACGGAGGACATGGTTAAGCTCGTTTTACAAATTTTCTCCATAATGTGTAATTCTATTAGGAGTTTAATTGTAGAGTAAATTTTGATACAAGGTGCTTAATCTGCTTAGTTTGGTGCTAATTGATCTCTGGTAATTTCTCATAGATCAACTCAATTAGTTTTGTTTTCATCTACTTTATGGAATTCGTTAACAGTGTGATTGGATTTAGTGTTAAGCTATGCAAACTTTTGAAGAAATATGTTAGAAAACCTTGCTGGAAGTTAGGAGTTAGTTAGGTGTCAAATATTCTGTGTGAATAATCAAGTTGTGTTAGTAAGTGAAGGTAGTCTCGAGTTTACATTTTTACATTTGTAACTGAAAGTTTATGGACTTTAAAATCGATAGTCGTGTGATAGGATCGAACTCGAGATCACGGGATTGCACACATTACGTGAATAGTTAATTTATTTATTAAATATATTTATTATATTTATTAAATCAAATTATAGCTAACGATCGTTAAGTAATTAAAAGTTAAGTATTAAACGATCGTTATAGAATATTAAAGAAGCTAAAAGAAGGTGTCGGAAAGTTCCGGAAACCCCTTTTGAGCACATGTAAATATCCGGCCATATTAGAGGAAGAAGGATAGGGATGAAAAGTTTAGGCTTTATCTTGTTTAAACCTTGGAAGATAAGTTTCCAAGGTGTATATAAACAAACCTTAAGGCATCATATTTTTCACTTCATTATTCTTCTTTCTAGCTTTATACCGCCGGCCAAAATACACCCATTAGGGTTCATCTTTGATTTTCTAAAAGCTATTTTAGATCTAGTCCTAGCCCCTCTCTAGGGTTGTTGGGTAGATCTTCCATAGGCTTGGAAGGCTCGGTTATGTTCGTGCTAGACTCACGATTAGCTCATCGTATCACGTGTGTACAAGATCGTGGTGTGATCTTATTTTAGATTACATCCTGGTGGTGTTCTTGATTTATCTTTACCGGTGATCGTTCTGCTAGGATAAAGGTATGTAACCCTAGCCTTGATTAATTATAATTGTGTTATATAAAGATCTTGTTAATCTGCTTCCGTTGTATGCTCTTTGATCTGTGTTAGGGTTTTTATAATTGTTATGATCTTAAACCATCAGTGGCATCGAGAGCCGTTTTAACATGATTATAATTATCAAGATCTAAAGTTTTTTAACTAATATTGATTTGTGTTAAAATTACATGTTGTTTTTTAGGTTTTATAAAAATTATTTTTTTTTGTTTTTTATTGTTTTAAAAACTGCTTTGCCGTTTTTTATAAAATAAAATAAAAAATTTGTAAACCCTAAAATTACATGGTAATTAACTTTAGATGTATGCATGAATTAATTGTTATGTCATGTGTGGTTACGATCCGTAGTAGTTTTTTAATTGTTAAGAGAATATGGAAGATCCGTAATAAACATGTATTTTTTTTACGGATCATATAATTTTGATTGCTATTTGCTTTATTTGATTCAAAGTTTTAAAATTAGGGAAGACTTTTTATGTTCATAAAAACCCTAGATTTGATGTTCTTTGAATAAATTGTTTTGCATGTGGCTTTTTGATTTAGTTTTTTTTTGTACTACTTGTTTTTCATGCGTTTTTTTAATTGTATGCTGTAAAACAAGGGTAATTTTTTTTAAGAAAAATAATATGGACTAAATCTTATCAAAATTAATGAATTGTTTTGAGGTCTAAATTACATATGATTTGTGTTGATTAGAATTGCAATAGCAACTTAACGGCCTACTCAATTTTGACAAACTATAAAGTGGGTATAACGCACCGCTGGTCAAGTACCCGGTTAAGGAAGGAGGTGCTATGCTTTTACGCTGACCAAATTCCCGGCTCGCCTGTGCGTCAAAACTGGAATTACCTACGGTTGTTACTGGGATAATTCTTTAAGGTTGTTTGGTTTAACCAATACCTCAACTTGCAAATATATGATGAACTTTTAGTCTCACCAAAAATTTTACTAAACGTTTTATTAAACTTATGCTATGGAGATGTATGCATGCTTCTCCATACATGATTTTGACACCAAAATCTATACCCTAAAATTTAAGTCATATGCCCTCTAATTGACGAACACTTGAAGTTACAATTGTCGTCATATAAGATATCGGACGATGTTGTAATGGAGAGAAAACTTCATGACTGAATAAGATTGCACATGAAGGTTTTACGTTCTTTAGATTAGTCGACTTAATTGAGTTACTCAGTGAGAACTGGAAACTTAAGGCATAAAGAAGGGATAAAACATGTTTACAATGCAAAAGTTTTTTGGCAATGTAAATCCCTGACATATCTAGAAATTGCAATATGATTTGGCAATTATTGTTCGACAAGTTACTGTGTTGAATACATTTGTCACTAGCAGATCAACTGATGTGATAAGTCTATGTCAATATGGATTCTAGTTTTTCAAGGAAAATACTATGGTTTTATTACCGGGGTAATTTTATTTTCTTGAATTTCATTATCGAAAATACTAATGTTTGAACTTATTTCTGTAGAAATGGCTCAACCCGAAAACAATCTGACAATAAGCTCGGCGTTCAAAGCATTTTTTGAACGGCCTGAACTTACTGGCCCTAATTTCAATGATTGGTACCGCTCACTAAGAATTGTTCTGAGAGCAGCGGGTACCATCAATATCTTGGAAACTCCTTTTCTGGAGGATCTTGCTGAAGGAGCAACTGATGCGGAAAGGCTTCAACACGCTGCTAACGTTGGCTGCTGTAATGTTAGGGAGAATGGCTCCATCACTTCAAAGGAAGTATGAGCTAGCTTCTCCTCGGCAAATGCTTGATGAACTCAAGGCTGTGTATGAAACGCCGCAAGCTGTAGAGATCTATGATCTGGTTGATGCTCTACATAGTTGCAAGCAAGCTCCTGGTAAGTCCGTAAGTGACCATTATATGGAGATGAGGAGTTATATGGAACAACTCATCGCACTAGGACAACCCTTTGATAATAATATGGCTATTAACTTGATCAATAGGTCCCTTAATAAGGACTTCAATGATTTTGTTCGTAACTATAATATGCATTGCACGGGGAAGACAATTAATGATTTGCATGCAATGCTCATTGACTTTGAAAAGGGTTTGAAAGATAAGGCACCCACTGCTACTCCTCAAGTACTTTATGTACAAAAGGGTAGAGTGTCGAAACCAAAACCGCAAGTGAATAAGAAGCAGAAAGGCAAAGGCAAGGTTGATAAGAGCAAGCAAGTTGCGACTACATCAAAACCGAAGCAAAACTTTGCTAAGAAATCTCTGAAAGATGAGACTTGTCACTACTGCAAGATGACTAGACACTGGAAGAGGAATTTCTCTCTCTATCTCCATGAAATGGCAGAACATAAGAAGAAGGCTGAGCAAGTTGCTGCAGCACCATCTTCAGGTAACTTATTTATGATAGAGTTATTTAATCTTTCATACAAATCAAACTCCTGGGTATATGATACGGGATGTGGTATTAATATTTGTAATACCCTGCATGGATTTGAGTTGAAGAGGAGACTTACCTATGGGGAACAATTTCTGCAAGTGGGCAATGGCGCACAAGCAGCAGTTGAAGCTATAGGAATATTTAAATTAGTTTTACCTTCGGGTTTAGTACTGTCTTTAAATAATTGTCATTATGCACCTACAATTGTTAGGGGTGTTATTTCCTTTTCTAGTATGTTGGATCTTGGATTTACTCACACGATTGATAATAATAGAATTTCTGTTTTCAAAGATGGTTTATTCTATTTTGATGCAATTTCTGTGAATGGTGTTTTTGAAATTAACATGCATGATAAAAATCCCAAGAGGAAAAATAATTCTGTTTTTAGCATGAATAAGAAGAGTAAGTTAGACAAGAACTCTTCTTATCTTTGGCATTGTAGACTTGCCCACATTGGCAAGACTCGCATACAAAAGCTTCAACGTGATGGGCTTTTGGAAAGTTTCAATGATGAATCGTTTGATAAATGTGAATCTTGTATCTCTGGGAAGATGACCAAGAAACCTTTTAATAGCAATATTGAAAGGGCTACTGAACTACTTGGTCTAATACACACTGATGTGTGTGGACCACTTAGACATGTGTCAAGGAAAGGTGCTAGCTACTTCCTGACGTTTACGGATGATTATAGCCGTTATGGTTATGTTTATTTGCTTAAACATAAACATGAGGTATTTGAAACGTTCAAAACGTTTAAAGCCGAAGTAGAGTTACAACTAGGAAAGAAGATTAAAGCTCTTCGTTCTGATCGTGGTGGTGAATATTTAAGTCAAGAGTTTAAAGATTATTTAAGTAAGAATGGAATTGTTCAGAAACTTACTTCTCCATATACTCCACAACAAAATGGTGTATCTGAAAGGAGAAATCGTACATTATTGGATATGGTACGATCTATGTTTAATCTTACAACTTTACCATTATCTTTTTGGGATTATGCTCTTGAAACTGCTGTTCGTATTCTGAATATGGTTCCCACAAAGAAGGTTGATAAGACACCATATGAACTATGGCATGGCAAGAAGCCATATTTGTCTTATTTGAAAGTCTGGGGTTGTGAGGCGTATGTGAAACGTGACTCTGGAGATAAACTCCAACAACGCTCAGTAAAATGTATCTTTGTAGGTTACCCTAAGGAAACTATGGGTTACTACTTTTATTATCCGGCTGAGAACAAGATAGTTGTGGCTCGGTATGGAGACTTCCTTGAAAATGATCTTGTAAATCAAGAATTCAGTGGGAGAAATTATGATCTTGAAGAAATTCAAGAAGATACATTGCCTTCTGAAAATACTAGCGATGAAATTCCTGTAGAACCAGAAAGTCTGAGTGTTCCACCGGAATTAATTCCTCCACGTAGGTCTCAAAGGGCTATACGTACGCCGGACAAACTATGTCTATACATAGAGGATGATGAGGAGGAAGTAGGGGATCTTGGTGAACCTGCTAACTATCGATCCGCAATGTCTGATCCAGAAAAGTCAAAATGGATAGTTGCGATGAATGAGGAAATGAAATCCATGGAAATCAATGATGTTTGGATTCTTGTGCACGCGCCTAAAAATGCTAAAGTAGTGAAAAATAGGTGGATCTATAAGAATAAAACTGACATAGATGGTGATGTACAATCTTACAAAGCACGTTTGGTGGCTAAAGGTTTTACTCAAACTTTTGGCATAGACTACGAGGAGACATTTTCTCCTGTAGCAGACTTACGAGCTATTAGGATTCTCATAGCTATAGCAGCATACTATGACTATGAGATATGGAAAATGGATGTTAAAACTGCCTTCTTGAACGGTCGCTTAGATGAAGACATCTATATGCAGCAACCGGAAGGGTATGTTGATCCTAAATATCCAAAACGCGTGTGCAAACTTCAAAGGTCTATTTATGGTTTGAAGCAAGCATCACGTCAATGGAATAAGCGATTTGATGAAGAAATCAAAAAGTTTGGATTTATTCAAAATCGTGATGAGCCATGTGTATACCGCAAAGCTAGTGGGAGTAATGTAGTGTTCCTAATTCTATATGTCGATGACATACTGATCATGGGAAGTAACATTCCAAGACTTAAGGAAGTTAAGGATTATCTTGGTAAATGTTTTTCTATGAAAGATTTGGGAGATGCTGCATATATTCTGGGAATTAAGATCTATCGAGATAGGAGTAGACGGTTAATTGGTCTTAGCCAAGATGCTTATATTGATAAGATATTGAAGAAATATAACATGCATAACTCTAAGAAAGGTTTCTTACCGATGGAGGTTAAGCATGAGTTAAGTCATGAGAAAGATGCATCATCACCTGAAGAGGTGGCTTACATGAAGAAGGTACCTTATGCTTCGACTGTAGGATCTATTATGTATGCTGTAAGATGCACAAGGCCCGATGTGGCGTTTGCTCAGAACTTGGTCAGTAGATACCAACAGAATCCAGGAAAGTCCCACTGGACTGCTGTTAAGCATATTCTAAAGTATTTGAGAAGTACGAAAGATATGTTTTTGGTATTCGGGGGAAAACCAGACACAGAATTGAATGTAACAGGATTCTGTGATGCGTCCTGGCAATGTGATAAAGACGATACGAAGTCTCAGACAGGTTACGTGTTTGTCATCAATGGAGGAGCAGTTGACTGGAAGAGCAGTAAGCAGAAAACCATTGCTATGCATGCGACTCAATCTGAGTACATGGCCGCTTCAGAAGCTGTTTGGATTAGGAAGTTTATTGGAGATCTTGGAGTGATGCCTTCAATTAAAGAACCTATTGATATATATTGCGACAACTCTGCGGCAATAATATTCGCCAATGACCCTGGAGTCATGAAGGGCGCCAGACACTTTAAACGTAGATATCACTACGTTCGAGAACAAGTGGAAGCTCGAGAAATAAAATTAATAAAAGTTCACACAGATGATAACGTAGCTGATCCTTTTACTAAGGCTTTGTCTAGGCCAAAGGTAGTTAAGCATGCCAAGGCAATTGGGCTGCAACTAGCGAGCGAATTCATGCAATAAATCTGTTGATTAGTATTTGGATAAAGGATGTAAGACATTATTGAATTGATGAAATAAAGATTGGATTTCGTTTATTTTTCTGTTATTTGATTTTGTATCCTATTTTACATGTTTTAATCCGTGAGCATTATGATGTTTCTAAATGTCCGTTGTCGATTAATAATATGGGAGTATTATTAAATTAAGACAATTCAAAATAGTGACAGAGTATACTTGAAAGTATATTGGTCAATTTTGGATGATATTTGATGGATCAAATATTGGACTTATCCCAACTATGTGATTTTACTTTATGGATCTTTGTCATTAAGTAAATTATAAATAGTTATCCTTAGACCCGAGATGCCAGAAAACTGCATTGAATATAGTGCATTTCTGTAAGGTAACCTAACGCTAAACGTAACTGGTAGTCATAAGGGTTATTTTCAGAAGTGTTGCGAAGTTCATGTGTTTTGCTTGTAGTCGAAATGGGATTCGTTTCCTTCAAATTATTATTTGAAGTATAAATACAACTGGGCCCCTCGGGGGAATAGTAAGATGTTTGTGTGGCCACACCCAAATGTGTTTTGGTAATCTTGCTATATCCGTAAACGAGAAACAGAATAGTTAATGAAGGAATGACTAAGATCCATATCCTTATTAACAATGTATTTGAAATGAGAGGATAATAATAATGATTATATATCATTAAAAGGTTTTGTCCAGGAAGCCTTACTCGAGTTGTACTAGTGACATTGTTAGTGTAACTAGACGCTAATCAATGTGATCACGACATTCGAATTTTGTCCAAGTGGGAGCTGAAAGTTTATGGACTTTAAAATCGATAGTCGTGTGATAGGATCGAACTCGAGATCACGGGATTGCACACATTACGTGAAGAGTTAATTTATTTATTAAATATATTTATTATATTTATTAAATCAAATTGTAGCTAACGATCGTTAAGTAATTAAAAGTTAAGTATTAAACGATCGTTATAGAATATTAAAGAAGCTAAAAGAAGGTGTCGGAAAGTTCCGGAAACCCTTTTTGAGCACATGTAAATATCCGGCCATATTAGAGGAAGAAGGATAGGGATGAAAAGTTTAGGCTTTATCTTGTTTAAACCTTGGAAGATAAGTTTCCAAGGTGTATATAAACAAACCTTAAGGCATCATATTTTTCACTCCATTATTCTTCTTTCTAGCTTTATACCGCCGGCCAAAATACACCCATTAGGGTTCATCTTTGATTTTCTAAAAGCTATTTTAGATCTAGTCCTAGCCCCTCTCTAGGGTTGTTGGGTAGATCTTCCATAGGCTTGGAAGGCTCGGTTATGTTCGTGCTAGACTCACGATTAGCTCATCGTATCACGTGTGTACAAGATCGTGGTGTGATCTTATTTTAGATTACATCCTGGTGGTGTTCTTGATTTATCTTTACCGGTGATCGTTCTGCTAGGATAAAGGTATGTAACCCTAGCCTTGATTAATTATAATTGTGTTATATAAAGATCTTGTTAATCTGCTTCCGTTGTATGCTCTTTGATCTGTGTTAGGGTTTTTATAATTGTTATGATCTTAAACCATCAGTAACTCGGTTTATAGATGATGGCTTCCAATTTAGCTTAATTTGTAGAAGCATTAGGTTTGTTCATTTTTGTTTCGTTAAAGACTTCGAGTTTTTGTTTTGATAATTTGCAGTATCTGTTTGTTATTTTCACTCGTTGGTTTAGATAGGCTGTTGGTATGAAGTAGCTACTGAATTCGAAGTTTTCTTCTGTTTGGAATTCATTAATAGCACATTAAAGTTAGGTAAATGCAACGAGTAGTCCTTTTAGTATTACCACTTATAGCAGCACATTACTCTTTTACTCATTTGTATAGTTTATTACTTTATTGGACGGTGCATTTGTTGGGCAAGCTTAACTTGCTGGGCCGTCTCTAGTTTTGCACCAAATCAAATTTGCTATTTTACTTGTTATTAGCTTAATTTTGTTTTACACTACAATCAATTCTGCATATGTTAGTTTCATAGAAATTGCATTTTAGTTTTGTTATCAGTAGTTTACAATTTTATATTTTGAGCATTTAGTTGTGATACTTACTACTTGTTTTAGTGTAGTATGTATATGTAGTATAAATACTATTTTACCTTTTTACGTGATTTGTTCGTCAAGTAGTTAATAATACCAAAATTTGCTTATTATCATAAAAACAATTAAGTCCTTACAAGAAAACGTTAAATCAATTCGAATCGATATCGAGACAAACGATGTACTAAAAAACAAATATTAGGTACAATTTATATCGATTAGGAAACCATCTTTTTCTTTAGCGAAATAGAATAAGTATGCATTGGTAACTAGTAATAAATTTTCTTGCACAAATTATTAAACACAATATCAAATCAAATAATATAAATTTTAAATAAATTATAAATTAATGTAAAATAAATATGATAATTCAAAAGTAATGATAAACTATAAATAAAATTAGCGAAAACAATTACAATAAAATGAGCCGAACATAACTGTGCACTCGTCCTGCTTCATATAAACCATCATCTTTATTATTATTTTTTTATCCTTGTTACTGCGTCACACCATTTACAACACCAATTGCAATGTTCTTTTTTTATTACCTCCTAGACGATTGCGCATAACCGACAAGGATTTGATTCCTTTCTTTTTGTTGCTAGTGAATGGCCGTTGGGACAAAAACACTTTCTTTCTTGTGGCTGTATATTGTCCCTCAAGGGACGAATTCTATCCAATTCTTTTTTCTCCACTATGAATGTGTGATGTGATGTATCATTTTCTCAAAAATAAGACGGCCCCCTAATATATAAAGAATGGGTTGACGTTATGATGTTCAATGGGACAATGATGAGCTTTTATTGATTAATTTTTTCTTTTTGAATATATAACTTTGGTCTAATTAAAAATAACCGAATACCAAAAAATGCTCAAACAAAGCCTGGACGAATTAAAGATGACCAAAAATATTACGATGCGTTCAAATCTTTTCCTTCAATATTTTTTCTTCATTTATCGGCGCTCTCAATGTCTTTTCTTCGAAAAATTAATAAAGCGGTCATTTAATTTCATTTCGTGCATAACCTACATAATTATAAAACACACTCAAAGTACATATATAACGAAAAATAAATATACAATTATGATAATGTAACATGCTATTAGGTGAATGCAAAATACACCTATTAATCCATCTTAGTCGAAAGTCCACGACACTGACACTCCTTAATGTGTAATCAATTTATTACACGAAAAATAAAAAAAATGGTTAAAAATTAATAAATTTGAATTAAACCAATAATGAGACTCGTGTTATACACGTTTTCATTACTCAAAACAGACTAAAAATTGATAAAATATCATAAAAACGTGCCAAATACCCTTGTATTGTTTATTTGTGTGTTACAGGCACGAATATCGAGAATTCACTTAGAAATCATGAAACAAAGAAAAACGAACACGTGAAACGAAGTTGTACAAAAGAACCAGACCTAGAGGTGAATTTCTAAAAAACCCTTGAAAAATTGGAGATTTACAAGAATGGTCCTCCATGTTTGAAAGATTGACACTTTATACCCCTAAGATAATCAAAATTACAAAGGTTCCCTAAAGTTCTAAGATATGACACATTCAACCCTTGAAGAATCAAAAAACTTCATTTTAAGTCATTTTCAATGATATTGCAAACCACAAGGAATAAATTTGCCAAGACTCAAAGTATTTAACAAAGGGATTTGAGCTGTCTATTTTGCAAATACAAAAAGGGCCATTTTGCTATTATTTAAAGATGGAGGAGTAAAAGCTGCCATATACAACCCATAATACCTGGTTTAACTAAGCCCACCAAGCTGTTACCCATCACCAGCCCAACCAAGCCCACCACTTAAACCTTGAACCCGTTTTAACTTAACCTAAAGTTTAAACCTTAACACAACACGCCAAACACCCTAATCTTTCCCTTTTCAGAAAAATCAAAACTGTAGCCCTATAAACCCTAATCCAAGGGAAATCAAAGCGAGATATGGATCAAATCCTTCTCCCCCAGAATATACCAAACTCAACATAGATGGATCAGCTGTTATCGGAGAGAGTGCATGTAATTGATGGTACTAAAAATAAAGAAGCTTATTCAATAGCATAGGCTGCAATAAGGGCCATAGTTAGCTTAATCCAAAGGGTTTTTGTTTCTGCTTTTCCAGATATCGAATTTCACAAAAACAAAACATAACAACGTGCATAACTTTAATGCCACATTCCCAACAATCCCACATGGTTCTCTTTTGCACTATACAACGACGTTTTGGGAAGAAGACACAATTTGTATGGGTAGGATTTTTTGCTTGCTCACCACAACAACCTAAACGACCAAGATTGAAGATTGTAACTGCCATGTCACATAGGATACCAGAGATCATCACATGAAGCACTTTTGACCATTTTCAAATTCAGATCACATGGCATCTTCAAAAGCATCAAAGGGCATCCTTGGAATTTCATGTATTAGGGTTTCTATAGTTCTAAAATCTCCCACATTGTAATATAAATAGAGATAGCTTAGTTAGCAGAAAATTTGTTCCAATATTTTTTAAACCTCATTATTTGACTAGTTAAATGAAATTTTGAGCCTTGCATATTTTATGTTCTATCTTTTATTTACTTGTTCTTAAAAATCTAGTCTTTTAGTTTCTAAGCATTTACCATTTTCAGTTTTAAAAAAATTTGCTTTTCAAATTATTTTTGGCTAAGTGATTTTGGGACCCAAGCTATTATAGCTGATGATATGCATTTGACTAACACTTAAATGCATAGCTAAGGTGTAATCTATTATATCTAAAGATTCAGCCCCTATAATAAATAGACAGTAATAATGATTATTTGCTTTCAGTATTTCTGATCCAATTCATACTTCCTACTAAATTATACATATGAAGAGTTTCTGGAGTTACATTGCATTAAGAGTGAGGAGTAATAATACTTATTTGATTTCAGTGTTATAGGCTTCTAACACTACCTTTAATCGAAGCAAACGAACAGTTGCCGAAGTTACACATTCAGTTAAAGCAAATCAAGTCTTATGAAGTTACTTTTTTTTATTTAATTTAACGCGGATGTGAAAGATTGCTGGAAAACAAAATTTGTTGTGCCTATATAAACTGCTTATAGCGAAGCCGCCTCGAAGGTAGAACTCAATTCCGAGTCAAATCAAAAGAAAAAGATCAGAAGAGCATATAATGTATTCAAAACTGTCAACCAACAACAACAAATGCATAATCTCATATAGCTTAATCCCACATTTTCCTCATCACAATTATTAAAACTCGAGCACGAATAAGACTCGAAACAAAAAAGAAAATCAAAATTTTTTCAACTTTCTTTCATGTTGTATGATGAAATCACGAAAACCACATCGAACCCTCATCATCATCGGCGTTCTTTGGTTTCATGTTCGAAAACCATAATAATGATCATCATGAAAACATCGAAAAAATCGTTTAAATTTTTTGACACAACACATCATAGATCTTGAATTTTTAACAAAAAAAACCCTACCTTAGACCTTAATAAAAGATCTTAAAGCCGCAATCATCAATACGGCGTGGTTGTAAGAAGTTGGAGGCGATGATATGATCTAGATCAAAGAAGAAGGAGAATTTTCAAAGGTTTGAAGTATTAAGTTTTGTGTTGTTGTGATGAAAGGTTTAGAGAAAAAACAGTTTAGAGAAAAGTTTGTGTGACTGCGCATGAAGAAGAGATTTATTAGGGATGGTATAACAATTAGGGTTGTGTTGCATTTTACCATAATGTAAAAAATTGGTTGGAGTGGTGTTTGGTTAGCAGTGCTTTTTTCTGTTTTTTTGTTTTTGAGTGGGCCAAAAGTTGAATCCAAATCAATAGGTCGAAGCTCAAACAAAGTTTTGGTAAAATTATAATCTTTCTGAAATTCTTGATTTACGAAATTATTGATAAGTTAGTGCTTTATTCAACCGAATGATGTATAGTTAAAGAAAGTACGAGTCAAAACATGGATAACACAATTTTAAATAACTTAACGTAGTAATATATAATGTTTTAAGCATATATAAATATATTATGGTGTTCAATTTATTATTTACCATTTAATAGCTTAAAGTTTTATGTACTCTCGGACGGAACCATAAAAGTAACGACAATATCATTTTTAGAAGGCATCACCAATATATGAACGAAAGAGTTTGTTACATATATATATCACAAAAGTGGCATATTATGATTGGATTAAATGATATGATACTAGACATGGAAGGGTTAGAAAAGTTCGGAATAAAATCCTCTATGTCTTTCATGTTTGGGACCATTTGATATTTAGTCGTATTTAGCAATTTTTTTTTAAGTTATTCGAGTTTACGATTTTACATTTTTTGATGAATAATCCTAGAGCCGCCATTTTTGTAATAGTTCGGATTTGATGCAGGTGAGCATACGTGGTTACAAAAAGATTAATATCCCATTAATGCATTAGATGCGAACAATTTCTACTTTGTAAAATTGGTATTTTTACTATTGGGTATTCATTGTTGCTTATTTTCAGCCATTTTTGAGCGAGAGCTAAAATGTTTTGTATTTAGAGAATTTAAATAGATCACACACTACAAAGATTTACAATTTCATAAATCATTAAAAACTCGATCACATTTTTCTTTAAGCACAAAAATAATTACTTATTTAAGCTTTCAAGTCATTTTCCAATAATTTAACCATTTTTTAACTATCTTTATCATAAATTGTTAATGGTAAGTTAAACCATCACATGTATAATCACTAAACTAGACAATGCTTATATATTAAGTATTCAAATGTAATGAGTCATGCCACAATTTATCCCATAACAAAAGTATATATGATTAAGCTCATTATTTGAATAAAAAGCCCCATTGAGCTTGAACATTTTATTTTTGTTGCATAGCAATTTGTTCAATATTACGATCACAATTAACAACCAATAAAACCGCTATGTTAATTTCAATTTAACGACAAATATCATGCCTCAAGAAGAGCAAGCCCACAATTATATATTGTTCATTTTTCGTTTCAATCCATTTAGGTGGTTTTACTATTAGCTTATTTCGAAGTCTCAAAATTATTTATGACCACCAGGGAGAGGGAGAGGGAGAGGGAGAGCGGGAGGGAGGGAGAGATGGAATTTTGGTAAAAGCCCCTACATTATATCATTTTAACAACAAAATCCTTTAAACTAAATATAAACACATAAAAAATACAGTATTAACATAAAAGTACTAAAATTTATTTAAAAAAATTAGAAATACTAAATTAGAAATAGTAAATATTATAATTTGTTCAATAACAACAAATATCATGCCCCCAAGAAGAGCAACCCATGTCCCCTTAGTGCAACGCACGGGTTTCGAATGTCTCGTATCTTGTTATTATTATGTTGGTTTCCCCTTTATTTCACTTGCAATCTTTGGTTCCAAGTATTTTCAACAAAATCAGTTATTGGCTTTTTCATACTTAGCGTAGCCATAAGCCCATGATAAGCTCTCTTGACAACATAGCTTATCATTGTACTTAAGGATGCTTGTAGTCTTGTTTAGTTTATGGTGTTTCAGGTTATAAGATATCTCATTTAATTTTTTTGCAAATGGACTGTTGTAGTCCAACTTGTTTTGCACAAGCCATCATAAGCTCATATTCATAAGCATAAGATCGGAATAGCTTGTAAGATTTTACATCAGCATTTGGTAGGGCCTGAATATAGGTACAACCAGGTAGCTTTCAACTCAAGTTTTACTATCTTGTGCTTAAATTTTGTGCTTTTGTGTTAGCTGCTTATGATCTGCTTATTTTTCTTGTTTTTATAGCTTAACCCATTCTTGCTATTGCTTACTTATTATCCTTGTATGGTAATTAGTATGCTTTAGTTTTAAAATATTGAAGTCCTTTGTTAAATTTTGTAATCTACCATAATAAAGGGTGTTTGGATTTACTTGTGATGAGATGGCATTTATACACGATCTTATCGTTCTTTTCGGGCTTTAAATGCATAAAAATGTCATAAAATACCATATATATGCTTGTGTTTGTTTACTTGTGTATTTTAGGTATGGATATCGTGAAAAAGACAAAAGATCACAAGAAACAAGGAAAAACGAACACGAGAAACGAAGCTACACAATGAACCGGACCCTAGTTTGTGATTTATCAAAGAAAAACCCTTGAAGACTTGAAGATGTACAAGATTGATCCCTCTAACATGAATAATTGACACTTAATACCCTTGTATATTCGCAATTACAAGCTTGGTCCCTTAAGTTTGTCAAAATGACAAAAAGGTCATCCAAGTATGAAGAATTGGCAAATTTAGTCCCTCAACAAATATAAATTGTCAATAATGATCCCTCATGAAGTCAAAGTCCAATGAAGACCCTTGAAGTTCAATTATTACACTTCTAGTCCTTTAAAAATGGAGTAAACATCAAAAGGACTGAAATTATAATTACACCAAAGTTAAAAAGCCCTAATTTTCCTTTTGAAAATATTTTGTGGCCAAAACATGAAATCTGAAACTTCAAATACAAAGGGACGAGTTTGCAAGGAGAAAATACTTGGTTACAACCTTTTCCAAAGTCTGAGGACTATTGTTGTACAAACCAAACATTCAAATGATATTTGCGCCAAACACTTAACCAATCCAGCAAAACCGGATCAAATGAAGTTACTGTTTACCCCAAGAACCCAGTAACCCCATCACTTAACACAAAGGGTAAAATCAAATTATCCACACCCACGCTTAATTCACACACTCATAAACCTATCCCACGCTTGAATTCACAATCCCACTCACCAAGGACCCCACCCCCATTCACCCGTCCACCAATCACATGACACCCTCCTCTCCAAGCAATGCCACGTTGCAAGATCAACGTACCACACTCCTTACATGGCCCCAAAGCAAAAATGAACAACTAGGATTGAACTGGACAACTCACAAACATCAAACGCCATCAAGCACTCAAGGGCATTTTTGAGAATTCATAGCTAGGGTTTCTGATGTATTTTCCATTCTAGAATCATCTAAGTCATCTACAAAAGGAGACCTCAACATGTGAGAGTCCCTTTGTTCCAGATTTTAGCTAAATCCTTTTAATTCCTTTTTATGAAATAAAAGTTTGGTTTTCTGAAAATTATGATTTCCCTTTTATGTTTTTGTAAAATTTTTGTGTTTAATTAGCTAAAGTCTGGGTTCCATTTATCATTTGTTGGTTTTTGAGGAAAGGTTTTAAGGATTAAAACTCTTGTTTTCAAAATTAGATTTCATTCTTATTTGGTTCACTTGGTGTTTGTTGTTTTTAGCAGGTACAAGGAAGTTGGTGCTTGTTTAGCTAGCACCTAAGCTTACACATCCCAAAGCATGGATGTATGTTTTGGAGGTGTACTTCTCTAAACTCTTTTCATTTTTCTAAATATTGCATGATTTTTGATGAATTTGAATCTTTGTCTATGAATTTGTGATATTGTTGTTAAATCTGGTTATTTGAGGTTTGATTGTTGATACTAGGTTGATTAGATCTTGGTTTGTGGGTTAAATCACACATATCCTTTGAAATTTAAGAAATCAGTTTACAAAGGGGTGTTTGGGTTAACTGCTATATCAGGATTTGAGTTAACTTGAGTGGTTGTATTTTGGTACTTGGTGTTTGTTATTGTTTCTTAACTGCTTTTGAGTGTTTATCTGCAAGCTTTGTGGCTTTAATCATAATAATCCAACAAGAGGTCTTAAAATATGCTATACTTGGTATTTTTGACTAAAATTTTGGGGACACCTAGATCTAAGGGTAGACTAGGGATAACAAGTGCTATATATTAGTTAAGAAAACCAGGGAAAGGGATTTGAGGTGTTGAAATTGGATTTGTGGTAATTTAGATCAGCAAAAGGGTTTTGGATAATCACTTTGTTCATCAGTTAACTACATAAGCTTGAATCTGTCTTAAATCATTGAATCAGTGTTTGATACAAGTTTATTTGTGCTTATTGGACTTTATTATAGCTTGTGTATGCATATGGTTCATTTTGGTTGGCTTATTCATGCTTAAACTGCTTATTTGTTCATAACTGCTTATTTTCAAGGTCTGTATCATATATGTGCACTATTTGCTTATTTTGTGCTTATTGGCTTGGTGATTTTGTGATTTCTTGCTTGATATTGACTCCATACAACTCACTGGTTGTAAGAGTGCCTTTGTTTTCCATTGAATCCAACTAGATCTCTCAAAAATCAACAGTAAAAAAGTCAAAGCAGTGGGAACTCCTTTCCCCTGCTACTAGCCACGACTAGTGTTATTTTGCATTAAGCTTATCAGTAAGCTGTTCTAGCTTATTTAAACCTGCAACAACTTTAATTTTGTAATAGGTGTTCCTTATTTGACCCATTTGTTCATACTGGAGCATTTGGGCGGTTGACTTAAAGCTTTGACTAGAAAACCAACTACTTTGACTTTTACATAAGTGCTTATCAGCTTATTCAACTTATTTGGCTTGGCTTATTAAGCTTATCTTGATTGATTTGTCTTAATTAAGTCATTTAGAGTCTTTTGCAACTTGAATCAAGGTCAGAGGTGGTCTAACTCCAAGTCGACTATTTTGTCTTTTAGTGAAATTTTACTTTGCTTATTTCTGGGTTATTGGTTGAGCTTATTGGAAATTTCTTTTCACAGATCTCTTAGGCATCTCAAAAGAAGGTTGTGTGTCAAATCAGATCTTATGGCATTGGCTTATAGCTTAATGTGCCAAAAAGCCCATTAAAGATAAGCATTTGTACTATTAAGCTGTGATAAGCTCACATTCAGCTTTTGGGCCTTCAGATTTTTGTGTTTAGAATTGGATTTTAAGCTAGGCTAGTGATTTTCAGCTCATATGGTTGAGTTGGACTTTATTGGGCCAAAAAGCCTATTTTCATAGACTGTTTTTTATTTTAGCCCATTTGGGGGCCCAATAGGGGTATTTTGGTAATTTCACTTTCATTTTCTGTTTATTTAGGTTAAAATAAACTAGTTTGCAAGTTTTTATAATTTTTTATAATTTTTAGATTATTAATATTATTTTATTATTAAATATCATTTTTAATATTTTTGCAAGTTTTATATTTTTCTTAGATCAAATACATTAAGTTAGAATTTTTAAAACTCTTAGATTAATTTTCTCATTGTTTTCTTAATTTTTAGAATTATTTAAATAATTTTATAGTTTTTAATCATTTAAGAATAGTTTTCCATAGTTTAAAAATTCATAAAAATAGCTTTTAGTCTTTTTAAGTCATTTTAAAGTTTTACAAAGTGAAAAATATTTATTTGGGATTTTTATTAATTATTTGGATTTTTAGGGCTTTAATTAGCATTTAAAAATTAATATTTAATTAATTAAAAGGTTTGAAAAAGTTTTGATCATCTGTAAACCCTTAGTTTATTTTAATTGATTTTTGTAATTTTTTGGGAATTTTTAGATTTAATTTTTTTGGTCACCTTTTACGGTTTTTAATTTCGTCGTCGTAGTATAATTTTAACGTATCCGTCATTCTCTTTTCTCACCCCTTCTTTCTTTCAATATTAATCTAAAACATTTAACAAGTTTTTCACACACATATACCTCCTTGGGAAACAAACTTTCACCTTTGGGTCATTAGTACACGGTTTTCCTAAACCGTCGTATTTAATACTTATCACTCATATACGCTCTTTTATTTTCCTAAACAAGAGGCGTATTTTACTACAATCAACTTGCTTAAGCCTATTTGACACATAGAATCGAGTTAAGGTTGCTTTGCACATCTTCGTTAGTTATAGGATAGTTCTTATCAACTTTTGTTTCAAGTAGGGTAATGCAAAATATTTGATTTACTTTTTTCCTTTTTTTGCCATTTTGTCTAATTTCTTAGTTTTAGTTGTGTCTGATATCTGTTAGGTTCATTTTGTTCATTGTCTGAGTTGTTGTGGTTTTCTGTTATACCTGCATAAGTGTGTTATCTCTTGTATGCCAATTGTGCACTTGAAATTGCAAACACTTTGCCTTTTAACAGTCAATCACATCAAAGACTATAGCTGCTTTATTTGTAGGTGTTAAGTGTTGAAAATTTGTTTGCCACTAGTTTAGGTTAGGTAGATAATCTATTTTAGGTCTAGGTTGTGGTTTGTGCTTATCTGTAGCTTATTGATTAAACCAAACTTGACCAAAGTGCATCTAAGAGTTAAAACAAGTTTGTTTTTCCCTATGTTTGTTTTAGAGGTTTTAATTACTTACATTTTTTAGTTTAATTTGTCTGGATTTGTGATTGAGTGTTTTGTGGTGTGCTTTTTGTTTAACTGCCATTATCACTCAATAAGCTCAACTGAGCTTATTAATCTTATTGTCCAAAAACAAAGCAAAAGGGCCAACTGCCTTCAACCAAAGCATAAGGTATTTTACTCAAAACCACATTTCACAAGTCATTTCCAGTTTATTTACAAGTCCATTTTCCATTTCTTTTACAAGTTTAACTTTTTGGTCAAACTTGTACAATAATGGCCAGTTGGCATTTTCAATTTCTAGCTGAATTTATCATGCACAACTTTATATTTTGTAGTTGACCTCAGTTTTATAGCTTATTAATAGATTTCCAAAGTTTGGTTTCAATCAGTTAGCTTTTTACTAGAATTTTAACTTATTTACTATTTTGAAAAGTGCTTATTAGGTTATTTCTCATTTTTCTACTTAGATTATTGGGGTTTTCTTTGTTGATAAGTCTTAGCTAGTCTATTTTCAAGCTTTTCCAAAAAGAATCAGGTCTTGAAGTGGCTTAAATCACAAAATGACTATTTTCTCGTTTTGTGAAATAAGCTTTTTGCTTATCTTAGCTTTCTAGTTAATCTTTTTGGAAATTTCTTTTTGCAATATATATATGTCCAAAAGAGTGAGGTCTGCCAAAAAGTAGGCAATAAGCTTCTGTTTTTAGCTTGTTGGGCTTATTAGGCCAATTAAGCTAGCTTATAACTTCTTTCTTGCTTTTTGGGTAAGATTCAGTTTTTAGGCCTTTGGAAAATTATGTTTAGAATTAAATTTTACCTCAGGTAGGGCTTTTTCAACTTATTTTCCCAAAAGTTTTCTTATTGGGCCTAATTCGGCCATTAAGCTTGATGTTTTTGGATTGGGCATGTTTTAGGGCCCATTAAGCATTTTTATTAATTTTTAATTTTATTTTCGGTTAAATTAGGTTAAAATAATTATTTTGCAAGTTTTTTTTTATTTTTTTAGAATTTATTATTAGTTTAATATTATTTTGTCTCAAATCTAGGTGCCAACGTAATTCGTCTTAGTTTAATCCGTTGTAGTGTAGTCTCGTCTTTATTTTTAGACCCTTTCTCTTCCCAAAACGTAAATTAATCCAAACATGTGTATCGGCCATAACTCAACCTCCTTCGAGAACGAATCCGTCAGTTTTAAATTCACGTGTGTTTTCCTAAAACGTGCACGAATTTATTTACTAAACCAAAAATGTTGCATCAACCGCACAAACTTTACTTATTAAGCAATTATTTATAAACATCTGCACCAATCTTATGGGAGAAAATTCCACAATTAACACATATGAGCTTGAAAGGAATCCAACTATTCTACGTTTTGCATTACAACTTAATATAAACTCTATCATTTCTTGTTCTTCATTTTGTCAAATCTCTAACTAGAGAGAATAATGAATGTTTAGCCTAGTAAGAAAAGATTAGCGTATTTAATATCCCCGTGGGATTAACATAATCTTAATATTTACAAGGCATCCGGAACCCATGCGTTGCACTAAGGGGGGTTTGGGTGGCTCTTCTTGAGGGCATGATAGTTGCTCTTTTTGAACAAATTGTAATATTTAGTATTTTTGTTTTTGTCCTTTTAATTATTTATGTTACTTTTATATTTTATAGGGTTTTTTTAATCAAAATAACATTGGGCTTTTACAATATGGTCTTTTACAATAACTTTATGAGATTGTTAGAAAAAACCTTAATGGGCTAATTTGTCATTTTTTTTGTTATGAAGTTATTTGTTTTGTTAACTTAGAACTGATAATAAACATTGCCTTAAAAATTGTTCAAAAAAAACATTTCCTTAAAAACAAACGTACACACACTTCATCTTCGGCTTGTTCTATACGATTCTATACACATGCCATCCGTTATCAATCTGCAACAGTAAAGGCCAACTGCAAGATTAACGAAAGGGTGTAATCGCATTAATTAGGTATTGTTTCTATCCAAAAATTTGTTTAATCTTCTTCTGTATAATGATAAGTAGCATTAGGCTAGTTCCAATCAATTTAAAATTAATCTACTCTTTACTATTCATCTTTCATCAATGGCAAATTCAAGTTCATCTTCTTTGATTTTGAAAGAACTTAAGGACGTTTGTGGGTATACTGATACTGGCAAATGCATGAGTTTTTATTTTAATCAAATGGCTATTAATGAAGAAAGCTTTGCTACTGTGTTGAGGGCTCAAGCTGAAAATGTTAAGAACAATTTGGTTAGGATTGGTTTACTGATTGCTGAGTTTGAAAACAAAGATGAAGAACTTGAAGTTTATTTGGAAAGTTTAGGTTATTTAAGGGAGTATCGTGACACTAAAACCCAAAATCTTGGTACTTTGAATGGGATGTTGGCTAAGGCTAGGATTCGCTTGAATGAACTCTAGTTTCAAGCTCAGTAGATGGAAATGTCTGATTAGGTCTTTATAGTTAGGGTTTCTTTTGGGGTTGTTTTAAGAATCATGATGTCGCAATCTTTTGTTTTTAGTTAATGTTGCCATCTTTTGGTTACGAATTTGTAAGCTTGTAATGAATTATGAATGGAATATGAAAGTTGTTTCTGGTTATGTTTTATATATTGTGTTATTGTGATTTAATTTTAGCATTAAGTTATTCCAAACATTCTATTCATTATACATGGAAACAAACACTCCAACTTAATATTTTTTTAATTCCTTTTTTGTTAGATAGATGTAACTGTCGGTTTTTTTTAATTGAAAACATTATATTTCATTTCATTCATCTGGAATGATCATCTATTATTTTATTTCATACTTATCAATTTCCTTAATTCTAATTTTTTGAAATTAAAATTGGGTATCATCTTTGCAATTTTTTTATATTAGATCATTGAAGAAGTCTAAAACAGGGTTGTTTTAATTTTATTTTAATTAATTTTTGTTTTTTCGTGTTTGTAATTAGGCTTGGATCTGATTTATCTAATACCAACATGTAATGAAAAGAAATGAACACATATATAAATATGAGTTTTTCCAAAATGAAGAAAACATTATTTCAAATGTTACTAAACTGCTAAGATAGATTGTTAAAAGCTTCCTTGAAAATGATGTTTCGTGTTCGATTTTTTAGCTTAGGATCTTCATCTCTAGTCATTAAAATCTTCAGTCCTTTTGGTGAAGTTACTCTAGATAGTGCTATGTAGAGTTGACCATGGCTAAAAACAGGGTTGCGTAAATAAACACCTAGATAATTGAGTGATTGTCCTTGACTTTTGTTTATAGTCATCGCTTAGCAAGGCTTGATAGGAAATTGCCTTCGTTTCATTATAAATGGCCATT
Source organism: Glebionis coronaria (assembly GCA_025667525.1). Classification (NCBI taxonomy): domain Eukaryota; kingdom Viridiplantae; phylum Streptophyta; class Magnoliopsida; order Asterales; family Asteraceae; genus Glebionis; species Glebionis coronaria. The sequence continues at coordinate 882,918 of JANFOE010000399.1, forward strand.
GTGTTTGCGTAGATGTGAGCGTTATTCTTGGGATAAGAACACTTTCCCCAATGTTTGATCCCGTAAGAATCTGGGCACGAATGACAAATTGACCTAAATCAGTTATGATCAGTCGTGTCCTGTTGCATAATCCCATGCTTGGATTTAATTCCGCAAAAGCATAATAGGCAATTCTTTTTCAATTTTAATTCATAAGGTGGCATGCCTGGGAATTTTAAAGAGTTTAGAAACTCGATAGGGTACTGTTGGTGTTGATCCAAGGTGTCTATAGATCCCTTACACACTTCATCAGTACTATTATATGTAACAGTCTCATCCGACAGTTTTTTTGACATATAGTCATTTATCTCGTCTACATCATCATTTCGAGGAGTTAGAATTGAACGCACCCTTAAATAGTTTTCATCCTTTCTTCTAGCTTCAAAATCAGGATACGATTGATTGACAATCTGTTCCAAAGGAGAATTGCAAGCTTGGAGAATGAAAACTTCTGGAATTTCTATCCACGTTCCTTCCTCTTCTGTTTCTTTTTTTGTTGGCAAAATCCCATCACCTACATCTAAAACACATTTGTTGAATTGTTTTTTGCTTCTATCTAACTCGCCTGATGAGGAATATTCATTTACTCGCATACTGCATGTATGAGTAAACACTTTGCAAGAATTCCATAAAACTGACTGGTTTATGCCTGCTTGTACTACTTCAAGCCTTTTCGCTTTGGGTATAACGGTTAAAGTTTGCCTAAAATCGCCTCCTAATAAAACTGTTATTCCTCCAAACGTTTTACTTCTTTTTTCTTCAATTTTAAACACCAATATATCCCTCAACGTCTTGTCTAATGCCTCAAATGCATACTTTTGAGTCATAGGCGCTTCGTCCCAAATAATCAACTCCACAGACTGCATTAATTCTGCCAAATGCGTGTTTTGTTTGATACCACATGTGCTATTTTCCACTAATTCAAGTGGTATTAAGAAACTGTTGTGAGCTGTTCTCCCGCCTGGTAGGAGCAATGAAGAAATACCTTGTTCAATTTAAAAGCTCATATTAGTTTTGAGTTTCTTACTGTTAAACATGATAGATATAGTATTTAAGTCATATAAAGTTTTTCATTAAAAGAATATGAGTTACATACCTGAAGAAGCAACAACAATGACAATTTTACGTTTTGATCGTAACCTTGATATGAGTGTCCTGTATAAATTGCCCATTCTTTGTATTTACAGAATCGGTAACTTCTTCGTAGATGGCCGTTTGTTCTGGATTTAATTGAGAATGAAGTTTCTCATGCTTAACTTTGCTTTCTTTCATATTAAAATTCATTACTTCTCTTATCAAACGGTTATCCATAGTTGTTAGTAAACTTGTATTCGGACGTGGCATATCCTGGAAATCTGCTAATGATCGGCTATTTCGATTAAGCAGGGATTCAATCTCCACTAAACAGTAATTTTGAATTTGTTCTTCTGAGAGTTGTCGATCAGGATATTTGTATAGCTTCCGTTTGTTCAACAAAATATCTTCCGAGAATGCTTCCCAAGTCTCTTCCCAAAATGTGGCAGGTCTACTCACGTTACAAAAAAGTAGTATTGTAACAAATAAATCACGTAGTTGTGTTGCTAATGCCCACAATCGAGCCTCTTTTATAGCTTGTGTCCACTCCTTATCATCATTGAGTAAGCCATATGCAAAACACCCTTCTTTGAACGTTGAATATAATGTATTGTGAACTATCATCAGTTTTTTAAACGTTTTAGGTCCTCTAACAACGTTTAATAACATTATGAGATAGAAACGTTCTCCTGATGCTGGGTTTGAATAATAGATTCGACCTATGCATTTTTTTGCTTTCGAGGTTTCCACATCCTTTCGCGTTCATGCCACACGTAGTGTTGTGGACTTTCAGCATACGTTAGTTTTCGAGCATCCTTATCTCTTTTTTTCAATTCAAACCATTCTGTGAACATGGTTGTCTTAATTTCCTCTCGTTGTAGTAATGCTGGTAAATTCTGGGAGTCACACAATGTTATTTTGTTTTGCTCTGGTAGATGAAAATTCAGCTTCATTATAGATGGATAAGAATAATGAATATCAAAAGAGAATTGCAGCCATACAACTTCACATGGAGCTAAATATCGACAACTCAAATAATTTTTATTTCATCAACTACCATTACTTGATCTGCTTCACCCTCACTGTTGCATTGAACGTTCTCTTGGACAACAATTGTAGCTCGATCCGGACCTTTGTTTAAGTATTTGAATAAATACTTAATTGCTTTTGATCTGTTGCACCATTCAACATTGATATGGGCTTGATATTTATGCAGCAAATATCGATTGTGAGGTACCACATTTTGGTTCGTGTATTTGACTTTTCCTTTAACAATAGTAACTTTTGAATTTCTTCGATGGTAAACCGGGTACCCATCATCATCAAGTATTGTTTCTGCACTAAACTGCTTTGGGTATCGTTTTGAACATTTTCCCTCAATGTTGCACGTTGTTCCTTTACCACACGGTCCATGCATCATAAAATCTGTGACAGCTTTATATCCATCTGGATCCTGTTTTGGGCATGGCATTTAAGCTGATATGATATCATCAAGTTGATTTGGTGTCTTGCATTTACATTCTTCTGCAAGCCATAGCAGAATATGTGCGTATGGGAGTCCTCTCTTTTGAAACTCAATAACATATACAACTGCAATATATTAGCCACATTTAATATTTATTGGGAAAGTATCATATTGATCAAACATTTGAAGTAATATATTACCTGCACGTGTTTTGCCGAAAATTTCTTTTTTGGTCAGATCTTCTAACATTTCCGTGAGTTTCATTTTAAAAACTCGTGTTCCAACTTCCAGACGATCGTGTGGTTTTTGGCCAGGAATATCAACCAACATTTCTACAATTTCTAGCCATTTAGGACTTGATGTAAAAGTTATGAATAGGTCAGGATTGCCGTATGTTCGGCATAAGGCCATCGCATCTTGATAATTTTGCATCATATATCTTGGGCCTCCCATGAAGCTTGAGGGCAAAACAATTCTTCTTCCAAGTCCGGCTGCATTCGTGTCTCCTCTTGTAACGACATCATTCAAATTGTGATAGAGATCGACTCGTAGGGTATCTTGATTATTTCTCGACCACTTGAGTCTTTGTTCATCAACAGCAGTGAAAGCATCAACCAAGTATTGTTGAAAAAGGCGTCCACCTTTGAGTAAAGTATTACCTTGGTTATTACGCTGTTGAATAATGTATGCGTAATATTCTTTCATTGTCACAAACCCTATGTTTGTTTTACTTGCACCCTTGTTTTATGGTAATAAACTCCTCATGAAAATCATCTTCACCATAGAGAAATAACAGTGGATATTGTAGGGCCATGTAGGATGGATGCAATTCGGAGATTCTTTTTGGGCCTTCACGTTTACTATTTATCACAATATCCCTAATAGGCTCACCATCCCCAAAATCATTCGTGATCAAAGCTTGTACTTTAGAAACAGTTGGGGTGTTGTATTGCCTTGTAGATTTTCAGTCAGTTAGAAGGTGTAACTCAAAATTGATAGATTCATGAGAATGGCACCAATCGCGTGCCATTCGGAATGATTTTTCAATAGGACTTAATCTATCCAACATGGAAATCAAGTCTACTACAATTGTAGCATTCACCTCATTACCTGCCTCGTTATTTAGAAAAGTAGACATCCGGTTCTTAACTTCATTTTCTGTATCAAAAAAATAAAGTTGTGCATATCTCGGCTGGTGGCCTTCTCCCGGAAGTAGAGAACCTATACGATGATAATTTTGCCCATTTATCCTAAATGTATACACTCCCCTTCCGTTATTTATTGCATGATCTATTCTAGCTCCAAATGAGGTAAAGCAGAACATGCTGTTATATATCCTAATCTGTTCTTTAAATTTTGATGTAGCAGGATTAACAAAGTCGAGGAGGTAGTCTAAAGGTGGTGGTGTTGCTTTGAATTTGGGTAAGAGTAATTTTCCCTCTTGACAACATAAAGAAAATGTTGGATTGACTTTTCCTTTAACAATAGTAACTTTTGAATTTCTTCGACGGTAAACCGGGTACCCATCATCATCAAGTATTGTTTCTGCACTAAACTGCTTTGGGTATCGTTTTGAACATTTTCCCTCAATGTTGCACGTTGTTCCTTTACCACACGGTCCATGCATCATAAAATCTGTGACAGCTTTGTATCCATCTGGATCCTGTTTTGGGCATGGCATTTCAGCTGATATGATATCATCAAGTTGATTTGGTGTCTTGCATTTACATTCTTCTACAAGCCATAGCAGAATATGTGCGTGTGGGAGTCCTCTCTTTTGAAACTCAATAACATATACAACTGCAATATATTAGCCACATTTAATATTTATTGGGAAAGTAGCATATTGATCAAACATTTGAAGTAATATATTACCTACACGTGTTTTCCCGAAAATTTCTTTTTGGTCAGATCTTCTAACATTTCCGTGAGTTTCATTTTAAAAAATCGTTTTCCAACTTCCAGACGATCGTGTGGTTTTTGGCCAGGAATATCAACCAACATTTCTGCAATTTCTGGCCATTTAGGACTTGATGTAAAAGTTATGAATAGGTCAGGATTGCCGTATGTTCGGCATAAGGCCATCGCATCTTGATAATTTTGCATCATATATCTTGGCCTCCCATGAAGCTTGAGGGCAAAACAATTCTTCTTCCAAGTCCGGCTGCATTCGTGTCTCCTCTTGTAACGACATCATTCAAATTGTGATAGAGATCGACTCGTAGGGTATCTTGATTATTTCTCGACCACTTGAGTCTTTGTTCATCAACAGCAGCGAAAGCATCAACCAAGTATTGTTGAAAAAGGCGTCCACCTTTGAGTAAAGTATTGCCTTGGTTATTACGCTGTTGAATAATGTATGCGTAATATTCTTTCATTGTCACAAACCCTATGTTTGTTTTCCTTGTACCCTTGTTATTATGGTAATAAACTCCTCATGAAAATCGTCTTCACCATAGGGAAATAACAGTGGATATTGTAGGGCCATGTAGGATGGATGCAATTCGGAGATTCTTTTTGGGCCTTCACGTTTACTATTTATCAAAATATCCCTAATAGGCTCACCATCCCCAAAATCATTCGTGATCAAAGCTTGTACTTTAGAAACAGTTGGGGTGTTGTATTGCCTTGTAGATTTTCGGTCAATTAGAAGGTGTAACTCAAAATTGATAGATTCATGAGAATGGCACCAATCGCGTGCCATTCGGAATGCTTTTTCAATAGGGCTTAATCTATCCAACATGGAAATCAAGTCTACTACAATTGTAGCATTCACCTCATTACCTGCCTCGTTATTTAGAAAAGTAGACATCCGGTTCTTAGCTTCATTTTCTGTATCAAAAAAATAAAGTTGTGCATATCTCGGCTGGTGGCCTTCTCACGGAAGTAGAGAACCTATACGATGATAATTTTGCCCATTTATCTTAAATGTATACACTCCCCTTCCGTTATTTATTGCATGATCTTTTCTAGCTCCAAATGAGGTAAAGCAGAACATGCTGTTATATATCCTAATATGTTCTTTAAATTTTGATGTAGCAGGATTAGCAAAGTCAAGGAGGTAGTCTAAAGGTGGTGGTGTTGCTTTGAATTTGGGTAAGATTACTTTTCCCTCTTGACAACATAAAGAAAATGTTGGATTGAAAACTCTATGACCTTTATTAATTCTTTCTTCATACCACATCCTGGCATGGCAGTTTCGACATTGATAGGATGGAGGTCCAAGGTTACTGTAGGATACGGGAACTCCTTGTTGATGTATATTGAAGGTTAAACTGTTATTTAAATTGGAAATATATTATTCTATTTGAACTTTTAATATGAACAAAAATCACCTTTAGATGTTAATCCTGCATGTTTTGGTACCCTTCTAGGTGTTCGGTTACGGGAAGTTCCTGGAAACATCATGTATGAAATATATAAAGGAATGAAGGTATTATTATTTTTATTTTAATGTTTTAAAGAAAATATTTAGCTACATAAAATACCTGTTATTGTTAATGATTTATTGAATGTAGAAACATTTCCTATATGCCCTTGTGTTAGGTTAGGATTGGTTGCAAGTTGTAGTGTGTCTGCTTATATGTTTGCATTATAGTACATTTATATCATAACAACATTGAATAGATAAATAAACAGGTTACTTCACCTCCTTCTTAAATAGCATTGTTTGTTAGTGTTAGACCATAGTAATTCTGCACGGTTCCATTACGCATGGCAGTTGTCTTCGATTGAATTGTGATGAAGTTGTTAAGCATGTTCGATAAAGAGGGTATATACCTAGTATTATTGCCTTCCTGATTGATTACCATAGACAAAATTTTATGTAGATTAAAAATAAAAGATGATTTACATGAACATGATGCTTGAGTTTTAAGAGCTGGATTTTCTTATTCAATTTATTGAATACTTGACCTTTGGAATTATTTAACTAAACTATCTTATTTATTGTAAATATAAAAGCTTTATTTAAGAGATTATTAATTAAACAATGTTATTTTAAAGGTTTAAATTTAAATATAATTGCCAGATGCTGTTTTTTTGTTATAAGAATATAAACAAATGTAAATAATATGATAAACAAAGGAAAAATGGTTGAAACAAAGGTTTTATTCAATTTAGAAAATGCGTACAAAATAGCAGCTTAATGCTGATTGGCTGTTTTTATTTGATTCAATTTTCCATATAGTCTATGAAGTTGTTGGGTCTTCTATGTTGAGCTTCCGACGCTTGCAAAGAACCACATCATTGATAAGCGACTCATATCTGCGTCTGGTTTTTATACTTGAAGGCAATATCACTCTTCTACCAACTGGTGGAACATTTTCATCATGCTTGTTATCATTTTTTGCAATATCTGCTAAGCTTTAATCCTTGTTCTCTTCGCTGTGAGAAATAGGTGTTTGTGTTGACATGCTTAGATAGTATGCAAACGTAGGAATCACAACTTATATATATAATTCTATGATAGGAGATTTACATTTTTAAATTAATGTTGAGAATGTAAAACTGTATATTTATGTACAATATTAATGAATATTAAATTTTTTGAATGTTAAAGTAATTAAGAAGGAATATATAACGCACAAATTAAGTTTATAGACATAAAAACAAATAGTTGATGATAGGTAAATAGTTCGTTCATGGTTTCATTATTCCTTCATGGTTTCATATAGGTAAATGGTTCCATCATGGTTGGAATCATAGATCATTTTTCATGAAAAGATATTAGACAAAAATAAATTAGTTAATTAAAAAGATAGGATCAAAATATGAGAAAGGATTTATAAGTTAAACCTTATTGTCTTTTAGCTGATACAACTCATTATGGTTGTTTCATATGTAAACGTTAAAAACAATTTTGTACAAAATTAAGATAAAAATAACTCAGAAAATTAAGGTTAAATTCATTAAGTTCTATTACATTATAAATAACACGACAATCATATCAAAATCAAACCAAAATAAAAACAAAACAAAAATAGTTAAAAAAAGACAGTATCCCAAAATTCTTAGAAACAAATTAAACCCAAAAGTAATTTAAGGTTCAGTTTTATTCCCTTAAAGCTCATGCATAAGCAGCTTCTTGTATTGTTCCATTCTTGAAACAAATAACAGCATCTATTCCGACTCTGATTCATAGATTATTTTCCTGAAAGAATAATATACAAAATTAAATTAGTTCAATACAAAGTTAGAATCAAAATATGAGAAAGGATTTTGAGATAAACCTTCTCTTTTGATTTGAAGCTGGAATTGAGTCGGCATTACCATCATCCTCATTTTCATCAAAAAATGGATGTGATTTCATCATCATCTGTATCCTCTATTTCAATACTGTAACAATACAAAGAAGAATAACATGTGACTAATAATTCTTCAAACTACTATTTTAATTATTGTAAAATTCCTTTATTTTTCGAACCTTTTATTTTTTTTATTCTCTGATTTTTTGGCAGGGGTAGATACGGATGGTTGATTTGCCAACTTGTTAGCCTTAAAATGTGTGCGACTAACGGAATTACATTAGTTTCATAGCCGGAACTTGCAGGGACTAATATTGTCATATTTAAAGTCCAAGTCCCGTGCTATATAAACCCCTCCATACTTCCATGGAGGGGTGAGGTTGTTCATTTCATTCTTGTCTTTCTCTCTCTAATAAACACACATTTATTAGAGCAACTCTTTCTCTCTCTACCATGGCTAAACACCTCTATCACCCTTCCCGACCTCCGGATCATAAACCCGTGTTCATGTGAATCCAAATTAACAATTGGCATCAGAGCTAACCGGGGGTGTTTCGTGTTTTTGTCTCGATGTGTTGTGTTCGTGTTTGTGTGTCGGATCTACTTTGATGTGGTGGTACATTTTTCATTTTCTTTGATAACTGTTACACGTCTAATTCCACATCATCAATCCTTTTATTATCATTTTTTAATCCTTTCTTTATTGGTTCCATCAAAATATTGTCCACTTTTTCTACACGTTTTTCTTTGTCTCATCACATATTTTATGATCTATTTTCATTGCGGAAAAGGACAAAGATAACAGATCCATCTTTTTCGGTTTTAAAACCCCTTTCCGACTGTTTTTCCGATAAAACATTCCGATGGGTTTTCCGACAACTTATTCCGATGTGTTTTCCGATGGTGATTCCGATAAAGCATTCCGATAGGTTTTCCGACAGCTTATTCCGATGGTCTACATATTCCGATGGCTTTTCAATTGGATTATTCCGATGGAATTTTCGGATGGATTCTGTATCGACATTCCGATGGATTCAGTATTAATATTCTGATGGAAATCTCTAAAAATTACTTTGACTCAAAAATATTTCGAAATGATTGAAAAAAAAGCCATTCCGATGACTCAATTTAGTCTGTCCAAAAACTCTCAACTACATCTCAACACCGAGTCAACTCGGTAATTACCGAGCTGACCAGGTCTACTCAGTGAGTCGAGATCAACAACAAAACCAGTAATTTTCACACCATCCTTATTACTCCCATCAACACCAAATATCTATCCTAGCCCATCGACACCTAATCCCCATCTAGACTCAAATGCAAAAAACGTAAACTATAATATGATCTCAGTTTCTCGGTTCGTGGTTTAGATATCTATGTCATAGATCTTTTTAGATCTAACCACGAATGAGACATGCATCACGGATCCATGTTTGGTTTACCCACTTTGATGTTCGAAATTGAACAAGATTAGTAACAAATATGTCATAATCTATATGTTCATTTCGATGGACACTCAAATTCGAGACAAATCTCAAAACATCTCATGTAATCAGAAAAATCTATTACAATCAAACCTACCCGATATCAAATTTGATCTTGAAGCCACTGTTGATCTTGTTTCCACTCTACTGAATACAAAAGGGTGTGTAGGACTTTCGTTAAAGTATAGTGATTTCTTCGATCATTGTGATTTTATGATGATGTGACTTGATTGAGTTTGATATGGATTAATCTCCTTTATTGGATGTGGGTTTGAAGTAAAGTAACTGATATGATAAATGAGGAGATTTGAATTAAAGTGTAGGGCGGATGTAACTATGTGAGGTGATAAGAGGGTTGACTGTGAGTAAATTTAGGGATTTGTACTACTTCGAGTGGGATGGGAACACGTGTGACAAGCATTGAGTTAATATTTGAGCTGGCGTATGACTTTATATGTGCTGGCAATAATATTTAGAGAGTAATTGGGTTGAACGAGTATACAAATTGGGCCTTAAAAAATGCCATTCGCTAAACCACTCAATACTCGTCACATGCTTGTTTATAATTGGGCCATGAAACGAATTTGCAAGTTAGCTAATATTCGGCTTGCAAGTTGGGCCAACCATGTTGAACGTTAGGCCGGACAATAGGTATGAAGATTGGATTTTTATTTTTGAGGCTATGATTGTCACTAATAAGCCGGGTATTCGCTATGTTTCGATCGAAAGTGCTTAATCGACAAAGAAAATTTGAGGCTTGATACCTATTTTTCGAGAAAAAAATTCAACGACCTCACCGCGGAGGTCGATCCGCGCATCAGTTGGGTATATGACTGATTACTTGGGCTTAAAAGTCAAGTTAGTTAGACCACGTTGACGACTTCTCATTCTCAAGTCATCGTTGGTTCCCTAGTTAACGACACTCACTCAAACACAACAAAACACGACAAACACACGACAAAAACAAACAAACACCAAAACGATCCTTTAAGATTCACTAAAATTGTCAAAACGGCTAGTATTCGGGCAAAGTAATGTCAAGTGATTACGAAGTGGATTTGGTATTTATTATTTGAAGGTGAAGTGGAATATCACGAAGGCGTCTACTTAATTCATCATCGAGCCTTTTCACCCCCTCTATCGATTGATGATTCGCTTCAGCATTTATGATTGAGACTTGATTTATCTAGTTTCCACTGTCAAGGGGTGGATGGTCGACGACATGGACAACTATCACTTAAGGAGTTACGTTGTAGTGCTTAGTGTCACACTCACCTGTAGTTGTGGATACTTCAAGAGGTGTTTTACATCTTATACTACTCTCTTGTTTTATGTATAAGGTACTAAGAGACGTTTCTCTGCACCGTTCGTCAATCAACAATAGTGCTAAGCGTAAGTAACAAATTTGGGAGATTGTACTTCAGTTTCAAGTTTGGAATATCAGGTTTACTTCATCAGTGGTCACTACAGATAGCCGAAAGAATATGAGGTTGGTAAGTTTAGCCAGAGAGTACAAGAGTAGAGATGTGATCAGCAAACAATTCTCACGAGCAACTTGAGCTACAAAATGTCAACAAAGATTTCTACTTCAGACACGAACATCTCGCGATTCTGATTGTACTTGTCAGATGATGCTCCCGAGTGTTCTTAACCACCTTACTCTTGACAAGAACATCTCACGATTCTGTGTGTACACGACAGATGATGCTTCCGAGTGTTCTTAACCTTCTTACTCCTGATAAGAACATCTCGCGATTCTGAGCGTACACGTCAGATGATGCTTCTGAGTGTTCGTCACCATCATACTTTCGACAAGAACAACTCGCGATTTTGACCGTACACGTCAGATGATGCTTCCGAGATTTCGTCACCATCATGGGGGAAGAACGTGTACTTTGGAGACTTAGTTCCCACTCTGGAGTACTTAGTTCAACTTCCAGGGGGAAGTATTCTACAAGCGTGAGAAGATTTGTTGCTGATTCAGAAGCTTCGTCAAAAAGAAGTCTATGAAGAAAGCTTCTCAAGACATGTGGTATGAATTGGGGGGAAGTTAATCCAGTTCATACATGATACAATGGTTCCTCAACAAGCAAAGACAAAGAGGATTCAAACTGGGGTATAAGTTTTTCTAGAAGACTTGAAGACAACGGTGTCATCCTCAGCATTGGAAGCAAACTTAATACTGTCATATTTTTGTTGTATTTGCATTTGTTAGGAACATTGTAAGTAATTCCGTATGTCACCACATTGGGGGAAGATTGTTAGCCTTAAAATGTGTGCGACTAACGGAATTACATTAGTTTCATAGCCGGGACTTGCAGGGACTAATATTGTCATATGTAAAGTCCAAGTCCCATGCTATATAAACCCCTCCATACTTCTATGGAGGGGTGAGGTTGTTCATTTCTTTCTTGTCTTTCTCTCTCTAATAAACACACATTTATTAGAGCAACTCTTTCTCTCTCTACCATGGCTAAACACCTCTATCACCCTCCCCGACCTCCGGATCATAAACCCGTGTTCATGTGAATCCAAATTAACACAACTTATTCAACCTTGAAATCTTACGAATATTAGAAGGAGTTGGAGCATCAGATGGAGCATCAGTGGATGAACATTCAGAATTATCAATCACTTCATTCGGAATAATCTTCCAACACGTAAAACTCTCATAACTCCCATGTTCATAGTAAGAGTAAGATATAAGCTCAAGATTGTGGATGCCACCAATGATATTCAATAAAGCTTGGGGTAAGTGCTGATCGCCATTACCATCCTGTATATAAAAGTAAGTATTATACTATACCTCAATGAATTATAACCTAATCAATATCATGATACCTCATTCTCAAAGTCAGATATAGATTCAGCAGTACATTTCACCAATTTACTAGCAACCTCATCAAAAAATACAATCACTGTAGCCGATGTCTTGTCAGACACATCCAATTCAAGCCGGTATCTATAAATGACTGATGTATAGGCAATTTTAGTAGCATGTAATTAACAACTTCTTTAATTCCAATTCAATTTATTGTTAAACTAATACTTACCTTAGGACTGGATACTCTACAGCTTTGGAACACGCGTCACACCAAAATCCTCCATCCTTTCGCGTTATACCCTTCTTGCAAGTGTCACTACCGCAAGAGGGGAAGTTCCACCCTTTTCTTGTCCTAATGTTATCAATCCTGACACGACAATGGAAGGTTGATATCTGTAAAGAAAGCAAATGAATTTTAATTATTATTAATTGTCATCTAAAATCTAAAAATAAGTAAAAGTTAATTGGAAGAAATATACATCATTTCTCTTGTTGCGTGCCCATATCAATAGATTCTCTAAAGTTCCACTTCTAGGCTGAGAGGGATCAACAAACATAAGTTATGTGCCCAACCCTTTTTCATCATCACTACAACACATGTATAAAATTATAGCATATTATTAAGCAATATGGGATACATGCGATAGTCCATACATGAAATTAAATATTCCATGCTTAATTACCGAATGTGACTTTTTAGCTCTTTCAAAACAGGAATCTGAAGATCATCCAACAAAAGCGTGGAGGAGCTGCTCGATAGTTGAAGCTTATCTAAAAGGTAAATAAAAATATTTAACCATGTTTACAATAGTTTGAAACGCGTAATATGTTAGTGAAAATAAATACTTGCTTACTATTGTATATTTTAGCACTAACTGAAGTAACAACAATTGGAAACAGGTCTAAATGTTTAGTCTTTTTTTCTATCAGAGTATCACCAAGTCTTCCCCAAAGGATCACACGTATCTGTAAGTTCCTATTTCAATAAAAGCAAAATTGATTATAATCTGAATAACGCGGAAGATAGTCATAAATAGACACGGTTATGCTAACCTGCCACCAGAAAGGTAAAAGTCAAGGTTTTTTGATCCTGTCTTTAGATAGTTAGTTCTCCTAACATTTGTGACATATCCGGCGACATCTGAAATTAACAAACTGATACATGAATAAAAACAAAATAAAAATTATAATTAAAAACATATGTAAACAAATATTACCCATCAAGTATTTCCCATCTACAGGATCAAGGTTGCAGAATTCTTCTAATTGAAGTGGATGCCTCACAAAGCCAACGGGCTTAACAGAATACCTTCTTATAGTCGTTCCACCATCAAATTCAAGCATGAACTCATCATCTTTGAATATACGGTAAGTATTCTTATTATTCTTTACAATAAAACTTTTTATTGAATAAACAAACCCTTCTTTTAACTTGAAGAAATTGTGAGCTATAGTTGATTTAGCGCTGCAATGCATTACACGACCTTGCAATCAAAATTGGTAATATTTCATATGATGTAGACATAAGATTAAAAATAATCTACAATGTATAACAATGCATTAATATACATAAGTACCTTTGCATCAGAAATAACAAAATCAGTGCTTATATAATGATTCATAGTAGTAGTAACATCCCACATTCTACATAGCATCACTATAATTGTGCCTGTAACATCAAGAGAAAGATCTTGCAAGAACAATTCATTTATAGGTAGAACACCACTACTGGACTCACTAACAGTTTTGATTGCACCACCATCTTTCAGCTCACTAACAATTTTCTTTATATCCACACAGGTTTTCAATACAGCATTGGGCTATTTACCATCCATGGAAATTCCCTCAACGGCCTTTTTGGACATAATGGAATAGCTATCAAAAGATCACAAAAATTAAAGATGTTCTATTATTCTTTGGCCGTTATTATGAATGAATGGTCGTCATGTTTTCTATTTATACAATTGATAAGTGATGTAACTCCAACAACTCTTCATATGATGCTGGAATAATGATTTGATAACTGCTAATCGTTTCTATCTCTTCGTATGATACTGGAGTAATAACTTCAGAAACAGCAAACCGTTTGTATGTCTTAAGTTTGGTTTGAGGGTTATTGAAGCACAAAATAGTAAAGCAAAATAGCATCGTTATTGCCCATTCAATGAAGGGACTAAATCTTTAGATATAATAGATTAAACCAAAAATAGCAGATTTAAAGTTTTGTTGAAACTATCATATTCTTAATCTAAATATGTTAAGGAGCAAGCTAAGGTATAAAACCGGTCAACTAAAAATTTATTCTTATTCTCACCAATGAAAAGCTTACATTCGCGTCAAAACACTTTGTTAATGCAATGATTCCTAAAAACGTTACTTGAATTTTTTGGTCACACTTGGTTTTAATTACGACAATATACAAAAACAAGCATTTACGAAAACAACGAAAAACGAATTCTTGAGTTCAAGTATTTTTCATTTCATCCACTATCACTTAAGGTATGAATAAACAAGTTATCAACCTAACTAAGTGATCAAGATTTAGTTTTTCTTAAATCTCACTTTTATTTGTAAGTGACAAAAGTTTGTATTAAAATTTATTTTTAAGAAAATGTTTTATTAAATTAGAATTTGAAAATTTGAAAATGGCATATTCCATATGGTTTAGGAATATCTTTTGTGGATAAAAACTTCACCAGATGTGACTAACCCACTAAAACACAAAAAGGAGCAGAGTCTAGGAAGTGCGGTTCTTTAAATGCTTATGAGGTTCTTTATCGATATCGAACCGCAGGCTAAATGAAGAACTGCGCCCAGACATAGCCGTTAGAACCTTGTCTTATAAATAGTGGACCATTTCCAGATTTTCTCTTCACCTCTTTTGCACACAAATTTCCAGATTCAGTCCACCTTCTTAAATCAATCAAATCCTTGGTTATTTGGTTGATTACTACTTGTTTAGAAGTGAATCTTTCTCCTCCTCTCTCATCCTCTAAAGTGCAAAGAGAAGAACACTTTCATCCTTGAAGTGTTGTGTCTAACTCAAAGATCCATTGAAGACCAAACATTATTTTCACTCTTGTGTTGATGTGAAGATCCAAGTAGTTGCGTCTTTTTAGAAGTTGTGTATGTATTGTGGTTAATACATTAGCCTTAAAGTATATAGGTGTAGATTGGTCCTAGCTAATATTAGGGCTCGACTTTTAGCTTAGAGTCGGAAATTGGTTAAGCGACGTGTATGGTTTCTCCACCTTAATGAGCTTGTTGATTAGTGAACTCTCGAGTAAGGAGTACTCGAGGAGTGTAGTAGGAACGAGGAGTGAGCTTCGTTGCCGAACCACTATAAATCCTTGGTGTTTGGTTTGATCTTTCCTTTTCTTATCTCTTTACATTCATTATTCTTTTATTGCATATACTTGTGATTATTAGTTTAGATTCACTATCCATTGTTCATATTGTGCATAAGAAGATTTCACATAATCACTCAAGTCTAAGTTTTTGAAAAAGGATTTTTGAAAACCGATCTTTCAACAAGTAAATTAAAGAAAGTATTCAACCCCCCTTCTAGTTTCAGTAATTGGTATCAGAGTGTGGTTGCTCAAGCATTTTTAAAATATAAAACTTGAATCGATCTATGGATTCCAACAAGTACCTAGAAGTTCAATCTATGCAAAGACCACCTCTTTTTGAAACCAATTGGTTTATTTATTGGAAAAATAGATTTGAGACTTATGTGAAATCAAAAGATTTAGATCTTTGGCATGTTATTACCAATGGTGACTTTTTCCATATCAATATAATGATGTTTTTAAAAAGAAAGAACTAGTCACTTTTGAAAATTCTCATGATGACATTAAGAAGAAACTTGATAAAAATAATGAGGCTAAAATGATGATTTATAATGCTTTACCTAAGAAAGAGTGTGAAAGGATTTTTATGTGTAAAACCTCTAGAGATATTTGGAACACTCTTTTAGTAACCCACCAAGGTAATAGTCAACTCAAAGAAAGAAAAATCGATCTTCTTGTTCAACAATATGAACAATTTGTCATCTTAGAAGATGAAACTATTGATAGTGCATTTGCTAGGTGTAACACTATTATTACTAGTCTAAAAGCATTTGATTAAGGTTTTTCTAGCAAGAACAATGTTAGGAAGTTTCTTCAGACGTTGCATCTAAATTGAAGAGCTAAAGTCACGGTGATTGAAGAATCAAAGGACCTTACCACATTATCACTTGATGAACTTATTGACAACTTTAAAGTTCATGAAATGATAATCTTGAAGGACCCGGAAATGGTGAAAACCAAGAGTGAAAGAAAATGTATAACACTAAAGGCCAAGAAAATGCAAAGTGACCATGAAAGCTCCTCGTCAGAAAGTGACGATGAGGAATATGCTATGGCGGTTAGAGACTTCAAGAAGTTCTTCAAGAAGTTCTTCAAGAGACGAGATCAACAAGTGAGACAACCAAGCAACGACAAGAAAGCTTTCTCCAAAATCCGATTTGTCAATGACAAAGGTGATAGGAAATGCTTTATATGTGGCGACTCAAATCATTTCATCAGTTAATGTCCTAAGTCGTCTCGCGACAAGAATCACATGGCGTTCGTTGGAGGTTCGCGGAGAGATAGTGGTGAAGAATGTGATGACAATGCTAAAGGCGAGAAGTGTCTCGGCTCATTCTTCTAAAGAGGTACATTCTGAAACTGAATACTATAGAAATGATACTTCATCTCTAGATGATTTAGAATTAGAAGGTCAATATAATAACCTATGCAAACAAAGTCTAAAATTCATTGAAAAGAACAAATTGTTAAAATCAACTAGGATCAAGCTTGAAAATGAGATTACTAAGCTAAGAGATAAATTAGCTAAGCTTGAGAAAAATAAAGAAGTTGATTTAGGTTGTGTAAGTTGGGAAAGTCTTAGAAAAGAGAAGCAAGATCTCAAGAGCACCTGCAATAACTTAGAAAAGTTCATGAAAAGTACTAGTGCTCTTGATGATATGTTAAGTAGACAAATTCATTCTAGGGAAAGACTTGGGTTTTGTAGGTCCTTAGTTTCTTAGGATTGTGCAAGTGTTGTATTGATCTAATGAGAGAGTGAGAGAAGAAGAACTTAGAGAGAGGAAGCTAGAGAGAGAAAGGAGAGAAAGGAAGAAAGAAATATGTATTGAATGAGAAAAGTAAACAACTAATGACCAACCCCTCCTAACATGCTAGGATGTGGTATATATAGCCCACCCTACATGTGGGCTATATGGTCTATATGTTTATATATTGGATCGTGAGCCTAATACTTGAATATATTGTTGGAGTGACCGATCCTTTCTAAATACATAAAAACGTATTTCCAACAATCTCCCCCTAAGGGAGGTCACTCCAAGTTACAATGTCCTAAATAGTTTATAGCTCGTGATCTATGCTAACAATGATGTGACCGAGACTTTCTTTAGAAAAACGTATTTCCAACAATCTCCCCCTAAGGGAGGTCACACCATTTTACAAAATCTTAAACCTAGCATACTAATAACTAGATTTTACTCAATAAAAAGTTCTTTGTCTCGATTCAAATCGAATTGACTATTGGTTTAAAGTGCGACTCAGTCGTGTTTTGGTGGAAAACAATATCTTTGGTCGTTGTAGTAAAATTAAATGTGCAAAACTTTAAAGTTAAAGGCAAGGTAAATAAAGCTATAAATGACTAAAAAGTAAATGACGAGAAATTAAAACAAATATCTAATAATAAATGAGCGAAACAAATAATAAAACGTAAATTTAAACAAAACATTAATAATAATAAAAGTAAAAGACGAAATTAACCATCGACTCGAAAATAAAGTTTACTTAATGAAAAAGGAGAGAATAAAACTAAAATGGTACTTTAAAGCTAAACGAGGCAAAACCTAAAGCGGATACTAAATAAAAGATAAAACTTGAACTTTACGAAAAAATATTAATTTTAAAAATAGACGAAAAATTTAACTAAAAATACGTAACTTTCAAAATTAAAATCGGAACAACTTTCAGATTAAACTAAACAATTACAGAACAATACTAAATAATAAACAAGCTAGCAGGCTAGCTGCTGGAAGCAACCAACCACACAGCTTAATTTGGCGCCAAAACTTAAAGCAGGCAAGTAGGCTTGTCAACTATTTCGCAATCTCTACAGTATATATCCTCGCAATACTTTCTATTTCAGAAAAACATGTTTTTTCGGAATAAAAATGATTTCAAAAAAATTGCTTCTTCGGAAAAATGACTTTTTTGGAATAATTCATTTTCAGAGAAATCTTCGGAATAACAATGAATTCAGAGAAAATAAAATATTCGGAAAAATTGATAAATTCAGAGAAAGGGAAAATTTCGAAAAAAGAGGCAATTTTTAGAGAAATGACAAATTTAGAGAAATGACAAACTTCGGAATAATAAACCCTAATCCGAAAAATATAAAAAAAAGATACAGTAACACTAAAACTCAGAAAATAAGCCACGAATAAGCTAAAATCAAATAAGCAAATAACCAAAACTAAATCTAAAACACTTTCAAGAAAAACTAATTAAACCACAAATAAAAAACTTGAAAAACACTAATAAAACTAAAAATTAAAAATCAACTTTTAATAATATAAGCTAATAAAAACACTTAACTAAAATCAAATCAAACACACAATAAGCTATAAAATCAATAAAGGCTAACACATTTAAACACATAAAAACATAACAATTGATCAAATAAGCATGACAATAAGATAATAAGCATAAAGATTAACAAAAATAAGAAAGGTAGAAGGAGAGATCAATATAAAACTTGATTAAAATTAAGGATTAAACAACAAAATTAAGAGCAAGAATTAAAGAAACTTACAAATTTAAGGTGCAAGACAAGGAATGTAAATTGACAAGTAAATAAATGACATGAAAATAAAGGTGAAAAGACTAAGTTGTCAATTTAGCTAACATCTCCTAATGGGTCATTAGGAGGGTATTTATAGGTGATTAGGGAAGGTTAACATGTGTTGGAAGTTTCCTTCTTTCTTTCTTTCTCGTCTTCTAAATTCTTTGACTTTTTCGAGTTTGTCTCGGGATTAATTAAACTCGTCTTGTAATTTCTTCATTAATTAGACTTGAGTTCTTCGGCTTTACTAAACTTCCGTCTTTAGACTTTTTCTTCGATAAATCTTCAGAATAGGCCTTGGTCTTCCGTTCTTTTTGCACTCTTGTTCTTTTGACTTCGTCTTTTGTCTTTTTCTTCGATAAAAGCCCGTGAAAGCCCGTGTTTTCTTCCCTTTTCACATTTTGGTCCTAAATCACAACAAAAACACAAACCACGCATAATTCCGACATTTTACGACATAAAATACACGTTTTGGCTTGGTTATTATTATAATTAAGTGGTAAAAGGATAAGTGTTTTCACACTTATTAAATCCCCTACACTTGACCATGCCAATGTCCTCATGTAATGCATTAATTACAAGCAAGTTTTATATTTTTCATCATAATCAATCCATCTTGGCCTTTATTAAACACAAGACATAAAAGAGATAGAAAACAAGTAAAAAGATCAAAGACTTACCTTAGGGTTTTGGAATGTCATGAATGATTATCATCCACAAGTTTCACGTTCCCCATACCAAGCTTAAAAACGAGATCATTGTTATTATAAGTTAGCAAACTATCACAAACTCATGTGGGTCAATTATTTACTCAGACTCTCTTATTCCTAGGTGTATCTCTTATATTTTATTATTGTCTTGAATGACCACGAGGATGCATTGTTGACTTATTTCGATAGTTTATTAGGCCGGAAATAAAGTAGGACGATTTAATCAATAGTTAGCTAAAGGACAAAATCTTTTAAAACTGCTTCTCGGGACCTCATAAAGTTCATATCTTGGCATAACTCGCTTCACGATTTGAGACCTTTCTCGGACCGATATTTGGCAGTGACTTCATACTTCAAATCTTGAGAGACGTTCATGAAATAATGGTCTTCTCTTCATAATAGGAATTTCTTCACTTGAACTTTTTGAGAGATTCTTCATACTTGGACCACGACTTCTTCATTTTTCTCCAATCTTTATTTGGGATTTTGATATACAACGATCCGCCTCCTTTTAGGACTTGGATCTGTTTATCCTCATACCTTGTTAGGGCCTTTTTGGATAGATTTCTCCATGATCTTTACGGGAGTATTTGCTTTTCTTCGTGTGTCTCGATCCTTCTTATTGATTTTTGATAAATGATTCTTCACATCACTTGGGATCTTTAGCTACAAAATGTAGCCCTCATGCCTTGTTAGGGCCTTTTCGGACTCGCCAATCTTCGCATCCCTATTCAATAAGTTATGCCTTGGCTATGAACTCTAATCAATACCGAGCAACTTTTAAACGATCTTGTGCTAGAAGCTAAATAACTTTTCAAATCGTACAACCTTACTTATTGCAGATAAATTTTTTAGCAAGCGATGGGAGAAAAAGCTTATAATCAACTCACATAAATTCATGAAAGAATACCAAACTTATAATTGACTCTATCATCTCGCGTTCTCCACAATTTAAAATCTCAAGGAATGAGACTCGTGGATGCTTAGCCTATTAAATTGAAGTTTTGGGTTTTCAAGTCATCTATAGGATCTTGCAACTTCTTAGACTTTTTCAAGTTTAGAATTTGCATTTTAAAGTTCCCTTGATAAACGACTTTCTAGGATCAATTATAGGAACTTGTGAAAAGTTCGTGTTCTTAACCCGTAAGAGTTAAGACTTTCGCGTTTTAAAGTTCCCTATATAAAAGCCTAGCAAAACTTGACTTAAACACGTTAAGGATACTAGCTAGAGTAAACTTAGATAAGTAAACTCGGGTTGAGTCAAAAGATTCACAACGTTTGAAAATTAAAACCACTTTATTAAAACATTATTCTAGAAACGAAATAAAATAACTATAACAAAGGAAAATACTAATAGGCAAAAATAGATAAAGTTTTTTGAAAAATGTCGAAAATCAATTTTCTGGTTAAAATGAGGACACATACAAGGAAAATCCCACTTAACTTCGATAGAAGTCCCCCCTACAGTTAATATAAACATTGTCCTCGATGTTTAAGCATGTGAGAGTAAACTCCCCTACACTTATGACATTGTGCACATTGTTTAAATCTTGCTAAGGAAAGGACAACTATAGTGATTTCAATGTGAATATATAAGATATGAAATATTGAATCACGATAGTTTAGGATAGAACCAGGAAGACGGGTACACGAGATCACGGTCGTCAAATGTCATTAAGAGTGGATCTTTGAAGCTTTAATCCCTGCACATCATAAGAAACAAGACAACAAACACATACAGGGCTCCCCCTACACTTATTATGAAAACGGTAAGGGATAGATCAACGGGTTGCCTCCCGAGAAGCGCTTGTTTTTGTTAACCGAGTCACGAGCCTGACTCGTCCCCGAATTAAATGGTCCATGGGGAAGCCTCTAATGTAATACCGGGATCAAAGACCTTTTCCTCGTTCCCGGAGGAAAATAATAAAGGAGAGGCCAGAGGATAAGTCTTGAATGGTAGAAAGGTCCTTTCAACATACGAAAAGTATGTGAAGTCTTGATCCACGGGAGGTGGGGTGGGTAAAGGAAGTAAAGTTAAATCCCCCCCCCCCCCAGACAGCTGATGGCCACTAGGCGGCAAAGCCGTAAAGGTGTCAATCATAGAATGGTCAATGTCAGCTCCCGGGTCAAAACACTCATCCTCATTTCCTGGTGTGAAATGGGGAGAGTAAAACCGATACATCACCCGATTGGGCGTGCACGCGGTAGGAGGAGGTGGCAATATAGTATGAGAAGTATAAGAACAATTACCTTCCACCCGCGTCACCTTTCCAGTAGAGTTAAATCTCTCCGCTTCCGCCATAGGAGATGGCATGGCTAACAAAGTATGCTCATCAATAGCAAGAGAATCAGGGCTATCAATGTCCTCAATCCCTTCATTAAAGAGAGGATTCACCTCACTAGATATGTAGGCGTCATCAAAATCAAATAAAGGGTTCCAATAAATCTTGAAAGTTTCCTTCGGAACGTCTTCATCGGATAGTGACTCGTCATCTAGAAGTAAAATCATCATCTTGATCAAAAAGAGGATTAGAGAAAGCCAAAGAATCATCTCCTAAAATGCTGGTGGAAGGAACATCATCAGAAGAAATCACATCATACTCATCGTCACTATCGGACGTTGATATAGAGATTTTGCTAGGTTGAAAAAGAGTTCGTTTTCTCGGTGTCTAATCGAATTGATTTCCGGTTCAATGTGCGACTCAATTGTTTTTGGTTAAGAAAAAGGGAAGTTGATTATCTATAACTAATTAAAAAGTAAACGGGAAAAGTATTTAAAAACAAACTAAAGACAAGTACAAATAATAAAAGTAAAACAAGGTGAATATTAAAAACTAAAAGTTAAAACGATATTAAAACGAAAATTAAAACAAATAATAAAACGTAATTTAAAGCGAAACAATTAATAAAAATAAATCTAAAAGAAGAAATTAACTATCGACTCGAAAATAAAGTTTACTAAATGAAAAAGGAGAGAACAAAACTAAAATGGTACTTTAAAGCTAAACGAGGGAAAACCTAAAGCGGGTACTAAATAAAAGATAAACCTTGAACTTTACGAAAAAATATTAATACTAAAAATCGACGAAAAATTCAACTAAAAATACGTAACTTTCAGAAATAAAATCGGAACAACTTTCAGATAAAACTAAACAATTACGGGACAATACTATTAAATAAGCAAGCAGGCAGGCTAGCTGCTGGAAGCAGCCAGCCTAGCTGCTTAATTTTGGCGCCAACAAAAGCATGCGTGGAATGGATCGTATTTATGCATGCATGAATCGTACTTGTAATAATGAAGTCCATCGCACCCATACATCGCAATTGAAATATCGTTTCCATCGCACTTAAACTTTTGGCACCATGCATGCATGTTTACCCATCGTAGTCATGATCGCAACATCAGATCGTACCCAAATATTGTAACGGCCAATCGCACCCTGGATCGCACTCAATGATCGTACTAGCAGATCGTAACCACAGATCGCACTCTATGATCGTACTAGCAGATCGTACCCACGGATCGCACTCTATGATCGTACTGTGGATTAAGGAGTGTGATCGTAGTGAACGATCGTACTAAGGATCGCAGTAATGGATCGCAAGTAGAAACCCCCGGGGTTTATGCGATCACACTTACTCGATCGTACTGGTAAAACCCTTAAACATTACGATGGCAACAATAAGCAAATAAGCAAATACCAAATAAGCACTTATCTAAAAACTTAACCAAATCAAATTTAAGAAAAAGCTAATAGACCAAAATTTAAAAACTTTTAAAAATACTAAATAATAAAAAATTTTAAAAACAACTTTTTGTAAAAATTAACTAAAAAGCACTTAATCAAAAATAAGAAAATTAACACAATAAGCACTAAAACACTTCAAGCTATAAAAATCAAACATTAAAAGATCAATAAGCATAAATTTGAAAACTTTTAAAATACTAAATAAGCAAACTTTAAAAAGACTAACTTTTTAAGAAAACTAAAAAGCAAATAAGCTAAGTACAAAATAAGTCAATAAGATTTTCAAACTTATAGCTTATTTCATACGAAAACTTAGATAGAAATAAAAAGGTGAACTTTTTAATAAAAGAAGCAAAGAGATTAAGCAATATCTTGCTTAATCCGAAATTGAGATAAAATAAAAACAAGAAGAGTAGGATGAGAAAGATAAAGAAAAGCTTAATTAAAAGTGAAGATTCAACAACAAAATTAAAAACACTTACTTGAATTAAAGGAACTAAAGTGCAAGACAATTAATTAAAAATGACATGAAAAATAAAGTTGCAAGAAATGAAAATGGTGGAAAGCTATTTGTCAAGTATCCAACAACTTGAAAATTAGAACAATCTAATCTATATATAGGGAGATTAGGGAGGAGCTTAGGAAGCTTCCTCCCTCTTTCTTCTTTCCTTAATTGCACACTTAGGTCCTTGATCTTCTTAATCCTTTGTTAATCTTCTTAATACTTGGACTTTGGCTCGGGATTTCTTTAACTCGTCTTGACATTTCTTCATAAATAAGACTTGAGTTCTTCGGCTTTTTAGTAAATTTCCGTCTTTTGACTTTTTCTTCGATAAATCTTCAGAATTGGTCTTGGACATCCGTTATTTTTGCACTTTTGATCTTTCGACTTCGTCTTTTGTCTTTTTCTTCGATAAAAGCCTGTGAAATCCCGTGTTTTCTCCACTTTTCACCTTTTGGTCCTAAATCACAACAAAAACACAAACCACGCATAATTCCGACATAAATGACATAAAATACACGTTTTGGCTCGGTTATTATTGTAATTAAGTGGTAAAAAGGATGGGTGTTTACACACCTATCAAATCCCCTACACTTAACCATTGCCATGCCCTCATGCAATGCTTAGTGACAAAGCAAATTTACACTTTTCTCATAATCAATCAACCTTGTCCTTATTAACATACTAAACAAAAATTAAAGTACTAAGAGAAATTAAAACTTTAAAGTAAACAAAAGGATAGAGAACCATTTTCACTTGAAAATAGCAATATGGAAATAACTTGCAAAGAGATCTAAGACTTACATTAGGGCTTCGGTGCTGCGAAGATTTATCACCCTCAAGTTTCACGTTCCCCAAACTAAGCTTGAAAACGAGATCATTGTTATTATAAGTTAGCAAATCAAAAATTTACACACATGGCTTAATTATATGCTTAAACTCCCTTATTCCTAGGTGTATCTCTTATATTTTAATTTTGTCTTAGAATGATCATGAAGATGCATTTTTGGACTTATTGCGATAGTTTATTTAGGCTGAAAGCAAAGTAGGACGATTTGATTAATAGTTAGCTAAAGGATAAAATCTCTTAAAACTGCTTCTCGGGATATCAAAAAGTTCATATCTTGGCATAACTCGCTTCACGATTTGAGACCTTTCTCGAGCCGATATTTGGCATGTACTTCATACTTCATATCTTGAGAGACGTGCTTGAGATAATGGTCTTCTCATCGTTAATAGAGTTTCTTCACTTGGAGACTTTTGAGGGGTACTCCAACTTTGTTGACCACGACTTCATCATTATTTCTTCAATCGTTAATTGGGATTTTGAGATACAACGATCCGCCTCCTTTTCGGACTTGGATCTATTTATCCTCATACCTTGTTAGGGTCTTTTTGGATAGACTTCTCCATGATTTTTATGGGAGTTGATTGCTTTTCGTCGTGGGTCTTGATCCTTCATATTGATTTTGGGAATAATGCTTTTCACATCACCTTGGATCTTCAGCAATAAAATGGAATCCTCATGCCTTGTTAGGGCCTTTTCGGACTCGCCAATCTTCGCGCCCCGCTTCATAAGTTATGCATTGGCTATGAACTCTTATCATTACCGAGCAACTTTTAAACGATCTTGGGCTAGAAGCTAAGTAACTTTTCAAATCGTACGACCTTACTTATTGCAGATAAATTATTAGCAAGTGATGGGAGAATAGGCAGATAATCACACCAAGTGTGCTTGTGCAAGAATACCGACTTATAATTGACTCTATCATTTCTCGTTCTCCATAATTTAAAATCTCAAGTACTGAGACTCGTGGATGCTTAGCCTAATAAACCAATTAAGGTCTACATGGTTAAGGATACTAGCTAGAATAAACTTGAATAAGTCAATTCGGGTTGAGTCAAAATAATCGCAACGGGCCTAATATGTCAAATACTTCTAAACTAGCTACACCACTTTATTAATATTTTTGACTTTATTGCGGGATATATACATATGAAAGCAACGATAAAAATTTAAAAAATTACGACTAAATGGCCAAAGTTAATTAAAAATTTGAAAAATGCTGAAAAAGATGATTTTCCGGTTAAATGAAGGCATTTTAATGGAAAAGTCCACTTAAAACTTCGATAGAAGTCCCCCCTACACTTAATATAAACATTGTCCTCAATGTTTAAGCATGTGGGAGTAAACTCCCCTACACTTAGGACATTGTGCATTTTGTTTAAATCTTGCTAAGGAAGAGACAACTAAAGAGATTCCTATTTTAATATTGAGAAATATAAAATAGTGAATCGAAAAGAGTTTAGGATAGAACCGAGAAGAAGGGAACACGGAATAACGGTTCGTCAAAAGTCATCAAGAGTGTGATTTTGAAGCTCTAATCCCTACACATGATAAGAAAGAAAGCAAGAAATACCACGGGGCTCTCCCTACACTTATGGTGAAAATAGATAGATAATTGGGTTGCCTCCCAAAAAGCGCTTGTTTTTGTTAACCGAGTCACGAGCCTGACTCGTCCCCGAATTAAATGGTCCATGGGGAAGCCTCAAATGTAATACCAGGATCAAAGACCTTGTCCTCGTTCCAGGAGGACATCAACAAAGGAGAGGCGGGAGGATAAGTCTTGAATGGTAGGAAAGTCTGCTCAATATAGGAAAAGCAAGTGAAATACAGATTGACGGGAGGTGGGGTGGGTAAGGGAATCACATTGTCATCCTCCAAAGACAATGGATGCAGACCAATTGGCAAAGCCGTAAAATTATCAATCATTAAATGGTCCATGTCACCTCCCGGGTCAAAGCATTTATCCTCATGAAAGTAGATCTTGTCGATATCATCGTAGATAAGGAGTGTAGAAACTCGTTTGAAAAGATCACGATCAAGTACGAAACCATCATTCATTTGTGGGGATTGTTGATAAGGTAAATCCTCACGAATGTGGTAAACGTATTTCTCATAAGAGGAGTGTTGATTAGGTAACTCCTCGAGAATAGGCTGTTTGGGCATGTGAGTTGGTTCGTCATTATTATGAAAAATAAGACGTTCCAACTCATCAAGTTCGGCATCGATGTTGGAAAAGTCGACCTCGCTTGTAGGAGGAAGCAGAGGTAAAAGAGCTAGCTCTCGGTCGATAATTTCCTCAATCTCGGGCTCGAAGACGAAATGATCATACTCACCACATGTTGAACTCTTGTTGGGAGGATCAAATATCGCATGTGGAGTTGTGAGTATGTGATCATTGACTAGCGAAGCAAACTTGTCCGTAAGCTCCGCAAAAGTCGGCACATCACACAGATTTTCCGGAATACCCGCGGGCTCACTTGGGATGACGTCAAGTTCCTCGACACTAGACTTTAGGAATTTGTCCGATTCAGTCGCCGAGATAACGTCAAGATGCTCATCCTCCATGATAAGAGAGCCAACGGGCTCCTCGGGTGTGATAGCAATAGACCAAGGAGGAATGGGAGAAGTCTTACGTTGCTTTAGAAATTCCTCCTCGTCGAAAATAACCTCAATATCGTCATCGCTCTCCTCAATACCTAAAGGGCTAATAATAAGCTCAGGGATATGAGTACTCGTCTGATCTTGCTGCTGTAAAAATGACTCCATACAAGTTTGCAGCGTGTGTAAAAGCTCTTTCGTTTGTTCTTGAAAAGCTGTAGCAAGATCGTTTCTTTGTTCTTGAAAGGCTGTAGCAAGATCGTCAATTGGTTCTTGGTAACTCATCCCGTGACGAGGTTGATGATCAATTGGGTATTGCAGGGGTTGGTCAAAACTGGAAGGGGTATAATTATAGTAATTTTGATCCCCCGTTGGACAGTGAAAACTTTCGTGAGGACCCCCACACTTATAGCACCACGGGGATGGAGAAAAATCCGGTGCATTTTGAGGATAAGGATCGTCATAGACGGGAGAGGGTGAGAAAGTATTGTAAGAGGAGAAGTACGAATTTGTTGAATTGCAAAATGGACAAAATCCAAATTGTGTATCGTCGATATTAGAACCACACCGCTCACAAGTACACCATTGACATGTTTGAAAACCATGCCATGGTCTCCCACACCGTACACAAGACGAATCCATGAAGAAAAATAGACAAGCAAGAAGAATATTTTTGGTGCAAAACTTTGAAAAAGAAATGCTTTTTATGATTTTTCAAATCTTTTTGGATTTTTGAAAAAATTTGGGATACGAAAACTAACGTTCACAAGTGAACGGGTCCCAAAAGCCAAAGCGTCTCTCACAAAAAAACCTTTAATCCTCACAAAAAGAGCCGGCAGCGGCGCCATTTGATATAGAAATTTTGCTAGGTTGAAAAAGAGTTCGTTTTCTCGGTGTCTAATCGAATTGATTTCCGGTTCAATGTGCGACTCAATTGTTTTTGGTTAAGAAAAAGGGAAGTTGATTATCTATAACTAATTAAAAAGTAAATGCGAAAAGTATTTAAAAACAAACTAAAGACAAGTACAAATAATAAAAGTAAAACAAGGTGAATATTAAAAACTAAAAGTTAAAACGATATTAAAACGAAAATTAAAAAAAATAATAAAACGTAATTTAAAGCGAAAAAATTAATAAAAATAAATCTAAAAGAAGAAATTAACTATCGACTCGAAAATAAAGTTTACTAAATGAAAAAGGAGAGAATAAAACTAAAATGGTACTTTAAAGCTAAACGAGGGAAAACCTAAAGCGGGTACTAAATAAAAGATAAAACTTGAACTTTACGAAAAAATATTAATACTAAAAATCGACGAAAAATTCAACTAAAAATACGTAACTTTCAGAAATAAAATCGGAACAACTTTCAGATAAAACTAAACAATTACGGGACAATACTATTAAATAAGCAAGCAGGCAGGCTAGCTGCTGGAAGCAGCCAGCCTAGCTGCTTAATTTTGGCGCCAACAAAAGCATGCATGGAATGGATCGTATTTATGCATGCATGCATCGTACTTGTAATAATGAAGTCCATCGCACCCATACATCGCAATTGAAATATCGTTTCCATCGCACTTAAATTTTTGGCGCCATGCATGCATGTTTACCCATCGTAGTCATGATCGCAACATCAGATCGTACCCAAAGATTGTAACGGCCAATCGCACCCTGGATCGCACTCAATGATCGTACTAGCAGATCGTACCCATGGATCTCACTCTATGATCGTACTAGCAGATCGTACCCATGGATCGCACTCTATGATCGTACTGTGGATTAAGGAGTGTGATCGTAGTGAACGATCGTACTAAGGATCGCAGTAATGGATCGCAAGTAGAAACCCTCGGGGTTTATGCGATCACACTTACTCGATCGTACTGGTAAAACCCTTAAACATTACGATGGCAACAATAAGCAAATAAGCAAATACCAAATAAGCACTTATCTAAAAACTTAACCAAATCAAATTTAAGAAAAAGCTAATAGACCAAAATTTAAAAACTTTTAAAAATACTAAATAATAAAAAAATTTAAAAACAACTTTTTGTAAAAATTAAATAAAAGGCACTTAATCAAAAATAAGAAAATTAACACAATAAGCACTAAAATACTTCAAGCTATAAAAATCAAACATTAAAAGATCAATAAGCATAAATTTGAAAACTTTTAAAATACTAAATAAGCAAACTTTAAAAAGACTAACTTTTTAAGAAAACTAAAAAGAAATAAGCTAAGTACAAAATAAGTCAATAAGATTGTCAAACTTATAGCTTATTTCATACGAAAACTTAGATAGAAATAAAAAGGTGAACTTTTTAATAAAAGAAGCAAAGAGATTAAGCAATATCTTGCTTAATCCGAAATTGAGATAAAACAAAAACAAGAAGAGTAGGATGAGAAAGATAAAGAAAAGCTTAATTAAAAGTGAAGATTCAACAACAAAATTAAAAACACTTACTTGAATTAAAGGACTTAAAGTGCAAGACAATTAATTAAAAATGACATGAAAAATAAAGTTGCAAGAAATGAAAATGGTGGAAAGCTATTTGTCAAGTAGCCAACAACTTGAAAATGAGAACAATCTAATCTATATATAGGGAGATTAGGGAGGAGCTTAGGAAGCTTCCTCCCTCTTTCTTCTTTCCTTAATTGCACACTTAGGTCCTTGATCTTCTTAATCCTTTGTTAATCTTCTTAATACTTGGACTTTGGCTCGGGATTTCTTTAACTCGTCTTGACATTTCTTCATAAATAAGACTTGAGTTCTTCGGCTTTTTAGTAAATTTCCGTCTTTTAACTTTTTCTTCGATAAATCTTCAGAATTGGTCTTGTACTTCCGTTCTTTTTGCACTTTTGATCTTTCGACTTCGTCTTTTGTCTTTTTCTTCGATAAAAGCCCGTGAAATCCCGTGTTTTCTCCACTTTTCACCTTTTGGTCCTAAATCACAACAAAAACACAAACCACGCATAATTCCGACATAAATGACATAAAATACACGTTTTGGCTCGGTTATTATTGTAATTAAGTGATAAAAAGGATGGGTGTTTACACACCTATCAGACGTCACCTCAGATTCACTTGGAATTGGGACAAGGGTATCAGCACTAGACTTTATGAATTCGTCGGATTCCTTTGCAGGAATTGTCCTTAGATCCTCATCCCCTAGGACGGGTGAATCCTTAGGCTCCAGAGCCGGCAAGTCGAGAGAAGGAATAGAATTCTCATCGTTCCAAGAAATAGGACTCTCGTCGTCATCATCATCATAATAGTATGGAGGCACAAGAGGAGGAGTATAAGCACTAAGGTTAGATACTTGCTCTTGTTGCTGATCCTCTTGAAATTTTGCGTTGTATTTAAGGAAAGCCTCTTCGAGGTTTTGAAATTGAGTAACAAGAGTAGCCCATTGTTCTTGGGTACTCAACTGTTCGAAAGAAGGTTGATGATTGACGGTGTGATGTGGGGGCACAACATTAGGAAAACCGGAATTATAGTACGGATGCGGCTCATGATAATCCATCGGTTGACAATAAAAATTATCGTGAGGGCCCCCACAATTATTGCAACACGGATATTGAGAAAAACCCGGTGCATTTGGCAGATAGCTAGGACCATTGTCGTAATTGTAACCCGATTCTTGCTCGTCAAGAGACGGGTATCGAATAGGACATACAATACACCAATGAGAATCACTGCCACAATATATGCAAGGGGGAGGGGTAGGTGGATTAGAAGAAAATGATGAATTGGTCGAATTGCACGATGGACAAAATCCAAAATGGGAAAATTGTGAATCGGAAACGGTTGGAAGATCTTTTCCGCATTGCTCGCAATAACAAAATTCACATAATTCGCCCTCAAATAATGGTCCCCTACACCTCCCGCAATGGACATAAGAAACCATGAAGAATTAAAAATAAGAGGGGTGGAGAAAAGAATTAAACATAATAGAGGACAAAGAGGAATATTTTGGTTGCAAAACTTAGAAAAGATATGCATTTTATGATTTTAAAGATTTTTTTTTTGGATTTTCGAAAATTTTATATTTTTTTATGATTTTTTTGAAATTTTTATGCTTTGAAAATAACGTTCCCAAGAGAACGGATCCCAAAATTCAACGCGTCTCTCACAAAAAACCGTTAATCTTCACGAAAAGAGCCGGCAGCGGCGCCATTTAATAACTAGATTTTACTCAGTTAAAAAATTCTTTGTCTCGATTCAAATCGAATTGACTATTGGTTTAAAGTGCGACTCAGTCGTCTTTTGGTGGAAAACAATATCTTTGGTCGTTGTAGTAAAATTAAATGTGCAAAACTTTAAAGTAAAAGGCAAGGTAAATAAAGCTATAAATGACTGAAAAGTAAATGACGAGAAATTAAAACAAATAACTAATAATAAATGAGCGAAACAAATAATAAAACATAAATTTAAACGAAACAATTAATAAAAATAAATTGAAAGACGAAATTAACTATCGACTCGAAAATAAAGTTTACTTAATGAAAAAGGAGAGAATAAAACTAAAATGGTACTTTAAAGCTAAACGAGGCAAAACCTAAAGCGGGTACTAAATAAAAGATAAAACTTGAACTTTACGAAAAAATATTAATTTTTAAAATAGACGAAAAATTCAATTAAAAATACGTAACTTTCAAAATTAAAATCGGAACAACTTTCAGATTAAACTAAACAATTACGGAACAATACTAAATAATAAACAAGCTAGCAGGCTAGCTGCTGGAAGCAGCCAACCACACAGCTTAATTTGGCGCAAAAACTCAAAGCATGCAAGTAGGCTTGTCAACTATTTCGCAATCTCTACAGTATATATCTTCGCAATACTTGCTATTTCAGAAAAAACATGTTTTTTCGGAAAAACTAGTTTTTCGGAATAACCTGTTTTTTCGGAATAAAAATGATTTCAAAAAAATTGCTTCTTCGGAAAAATGACTTTTTCGGAATAATTATTTTTCAGAGAAATCTTCGGAATAACAATAAATTCAGAGAAAATAAAATCTTGGGAAAAATTGATAAGTTCAGAGAAAGGGAAAATTTCGGAAAAAGAGGCAGTTTTCAAAGAAATGACAAATTCAGAGAAATGACAAACTTCGGAATAATAAACCCTAATCCGAAAAATATAAAAAAAAGATACAGTAACATTAAAAATCAGAAAATAAGCCACGAATAAGCTAAAATCAAATAAGCAAAATAACCAAAACTTAATCTAAAACACTTTTAAGAAAAACTAATTAAACCACAAATTAAAAACTTGAAAAACACTAATAAACTAAAAATTAAAAATCAACTTTTAATAAAATAAACTAATAAAAACACTTAACTAAAATCAAATCAAACACACAATAAACTATAAAATCAATAAAGTCTAACACAATTAAACACATAAAAACATAACAATTAATCAAATAAGCATGACAATAAGATAATAAGCATAAAGATTAACAAAAATAAGAAAGGTAGAAGGAGAGATTAATATAAAACTTGATTAATATTAAGGATTCAACAACAAAATTAAGAGAAAGAATTAAAGAAACTTACAAATTTAAGGTGTAAGACAAGGAATGTAAATTGACAAGTAAATAAATGACATGAAAATAAAGGTGGAAAGACTAAGTTGTCAATTTAGCTAACACCTCCTAATGTGTCATTAGGAGGGTATTTAAAGGTGATTAGGGAAGGTTAGCATGTGTTGGAAGTTTCCTTCTTTCTTTCTTTCTCGTCTTTTCGTCTTCTAAATTCTTCGACTTTTTCGACTTTCTCTCGGGATTAATTAAACTCGTCTTGTAATTTCTTCATTAATTAGACTTGAGTTCTTCGGATTTATTAAACTTCCGTCTTTAGACTTTTTATTCGATAAATCTTCAGAATAGGCCTTGGACTTCCGTTCTTTTTGCACTCTTGATCTTTTGACTTTGTCTTTTGTCTTTTTCTTCGATAAAAGCCGTGAAAGCCCGTGTTTTCTTCCCTTTTCACATTTTGGTCCTAAATAACAACAAAAACACAAACCACGCATAATTTCGACATTTACGACATAAAATACACGTTTTGGCTTGGTTATTATTATAATTAAGTGGTAAAAGGATAAGTGTTTTCACACTTATTACATACTATGCTTGAGTCTTCGATCTTGTTCTTGTGAATATGCTGATGATATCTTTGACTTTAGTCTTGAGCATGTTTCCTTGCCTTGACCTTGTGCATTCATCACTTGTGAAATTTGCCTCCTCGTGACTTCATGTTCCACATACTTATACTTTTATAAATTCTTGAAAGCTTCTGAGTTTGATACAGTGGAAGACTTGACATTAAGACTTTCTTGAATTTGTTGAAGTATTAAGTGCATACAGTATAAGCATGTGTTGATGACTTCTTCTAGATTTTACACCGAAATGACACCTTCTTGTTACGCTGCATAAGACAGTTAGCAACAAAACATATACACGGATGAAATGGCCTTGAACATTTCATTCTAATTCGGTAGCATTTTACCTCCGGTCGATGAAGACCGTTGGACGATATTAAATATCGTACTTGTGTCAGGTAGTTTCAATTAAGAACCTCCTTTACAAGATTTCTCGGGTAAACCCGTTCTCTTTATTCGACCGTCCAAAGTTGACTGCAAACATAAAGAGTGAATCATTTGGATAATATTATCCCCATGATTTGAAGCCGTCAAATCCGATTCCTGGAACAAGTTTGATTCATTAAAGAATCGCACCATCGTTGGTTTCCAGTTGTCACGAGCTTGATTCATATAGAATCTTGCAAGTTACCTACCAAGTGCTGTTTTGTAAAACCCCCAAATATTCATACTTTAGTTCAACGGAAGAGTCATTGGTGTTACGGAATAGTACATTACTCAAATCATAGACAACGCTTAAAATTGCGTCGTTTAATAATAAAGCATTTTCCATTCATGAATATCAAATTTACATAGGTCCTAAGTCATAGTATTTCATACAAGTTTTATAAAGCATTTGAATGGAAATTGTTATTTAAGTGCGGGCCATAAATTCTTGTCGTCTTCCCAAGAATTACCTTCAAGTACCTGAGATAAGACATG
Organism: Glebionis coronaria; assembly: GCA_025667525.1. Classification (NCBI taxonomy): domain Eukaryota; kingdom Viridiplantae; phylum Streptophyta; class Magnoliopsida; order Asterales; family Asteraceae; genus Glebionis; species Glebionis coronaria. The sequence continues at coordinate 917,438 of JANFOE010000399.1, forward strand.
TTAAAAGAAAAGGTCAGCGAAAACGTCGAGTGAATTCATAGAGTTTAATAAAAACCACTAATATATCATCGGTATATATATTTATTACCGAAAATCATTTTGTACAAATCATTGTAGTAGGCCATAAAATAAGCCAAAAACATTTCATATAAATCTTTGTTGTAAATCATACTATAGGCTTTTGCCTTCAAAACCATTATACGAACCAATGTCGTAAAAACATCATACAATACGTTTTATAACGTTGCATAGAGTTAAATAAAAACCGTTATATGAATATGGTTATGTAAAACCAAAACACGTACATAATATCAATAATAAGACCCTGTATTGCTAGTCAGGCAATATATTGTAATTCAATGCGTATAGCAGTATTTTCATTATTGGATTATTATAAGCCGCATGACATTGCTACCTTACTATAACAAACAACGGGTAGCTAACCCGAAACTCATTTGCCCATCTAAAACAGCGTGTCGTCACAATAATCACGCTTATATAAATCTTCTCATACATAAATTCGCTTACCAATCAATGTGGCACAACGGGGATCAACCGTCAAGGCGCGAACTAGGGTGATCTTCCCCAAATAGTACTATTATATGCATAAGCGTCTACCAAATCCCGGTAGTTCACAATTCATGCTAATGGGACTTTTAGTGACATAACCTAACTAATAATAATCCATTTTGTTTCATTTATCCAGTCATACAAATCATTCGGGTCCAAATCAATAAGCAAACAATCGGGACAGCTGGTGTCCTATTTTATTAATACTAACATGTTATCTCCCTCGCGGGTTTATAAAACATTTCATAAAAACATTTAAAAGAGTTCGAGGCTATGAACTCACGTTGATTGGGAAAGGCGAGTTATCGGCGATGTGGATGTACGGTACGTGCTTAAATCACGGAAACCTAGACAAATAATACTCGTCTTAGACTCTTGTCCAATGACTTTATAAAAATAATGTCTATGTATATATATGATGATGTTATAAGTATGATGATGATCAAGTGGTTTTTTTATATCTTCATTCAACATTATAGTGTCATGTGTTAGTCAAATTTTTAACTAATTTCACTAGTTTAACATATTTACTGTTAAGGCCCAATAAGCCAATTATAAGCCCGTTACATTATATTAGTCCAATTATTCTTTTAACATCAGCCCTATACTTACATGTTGGGCCCAAGTGAGTTATGCCCAATGAGTGAGTCCATTAGTGTTTAGCAAAATTAATTGGATTAATAGTCCAATAAGGCCAATTTGGCCCATTAATGTCCATATGTTATAAAGCTCGAGTTTTATTGGGTTTTACTTGTCATATGTACTTATACATCAGTATATGGGTTATAAAAAATTTACATTAGACGGGTCCGACCGTCTAAGTTTTATTTGACGAAAACGTTAATTTATCGGTTTTAGCCGAAAAGACGTAAAACTCATGTATATAGTTTTATAACTTATAAAACTTATCAGATTGTCATTTTTATAAAATGTCCCTTTTATTTATTAAAGTAAATACTTATTTATATGTAACATATAAGTTAGTGGGTTTTAGGTATACTTTTTATATTATATTAACTTGAGTGCTAATATTATACTATATACTTTTATTTTACAAATCTGATTTTTATTTTCACTTTCACCATTTTTATCATATCTTGAGTTCTCCAAGGAGATAGAAGCTCATATTTGGATGGAATAAACTATATGGTATGTGCTATAATTAACTCAAATTTAGCTACTGCTCAGTCTATCTCTAAATGTCCTTAACAGTCCGTCCAAAACAGACTACTCAGATTTGTACTTCAATATTGTTTTGCTCATATCTCACTCATTATAAAGATTTCATTGTATGACCAACTCTCACATGTGTACAAGTCTTATAACTTATTGTATATTAATTCATCTATGCCATTTTATCAGTTTAACATAAAGTTCATTACTGTTTTTATACAACCTACTTATTTAAGCAAGATTTCACCACTTTTATATGTAGTTTTCAATCTTTTTATCCAAGTTTATCAACACATGATCCCCACATAATATTTTTATCATCATATATCATCATATACATATAAATTAGGAAATAAAATACATTTTACATTTACAAAAAAATAACAAGGAAATGGGAAGGATGATCTTGTTAGCACCAAGATTATGAAAGTTAAGATCAATCTTGACTTTTGTTGGCAAAACTTGTGGTACACCAATATCAACTTCAAGATCACCTATCTTCATGAACTCCTTGTGGAAAATCAGCCCCAAGACTCCATAGAAACTTTTCTTTGGATGTTAAAATCACCACCAATCAATAGAGCTTCAAAAGGACTTCATCATATGTGTGAATAACATATGATTTTATGTTTAACTTTTGATCAAATGGGTGTTATGGGTGTGATTTGGGACGACATATAGAGAGAGAAAGAAGAGAGTTGTGTGAGTTGCATGTTGTGAAAATGAAGTAAATGGTTTGAGGTGGTGGTTTTGATGTTGGTTGCTAGTTTACAAGTAAACTAAGACATGTGTCTTAGCTTATCTTGTAAGCTTGACACCACATGGTGTATGTGGCTAAGTCTAGCCGTCCCATATTGGGGGTGCGGCAAAACTTGTTTTGTCTCATACCCAATTATTTACGGGCACTCCTCGATTCTAGTTTCCTCAATTTGCGTGCCCTCGGGTCGTTTTACGAAAAACGTTTTTATAAATTATGAATCAACATCACAAAACGAATCTAATAAAAAGGGTCTCATCAAAAACGTAAATATGTAATCATAGGGTTTCCGGTTTAGTCGTACTTTAGTTCAGCGGAAGAGTCGTTGGTGTTACAGGATAGCACATTACTCAAATCATAGACAACACTTAAAATTGCGTCGTTTAACAATAAAGCATTTTCCATTCATGAATATCAAATTTACATAGGTCCTAAGTCATAGTATTTCATATAAGTTTTATAAAGCATTTGAATGGAAATTGTTGTTTAAGTGCGGGCCATAAATTCTTGTCGTCTTCCCGAGAATTACCTTCAAGTACCTGAGATAAGACATGTTAAAAGAAAAGGTCAGCAAAAACGCCGAGTGAATTCATAGAGTTTAATAAAAACCATTAATATATCATCGGTATATATATATATTACCGAAAATCATTTTGTACAAATCTTTGTATTAGGCCATAAATAAGCCAAAAACATTTCATATAAATCTTTGTTGTAAATCATACTATATATATCAACCCTCATCAAGTTGGTGATATTATAACTTCATGCCACAACAAGTAACTTCCTGCCACAACAACAACAACAACAACCCTCATCAACCCTCATCAACCCTCATCAAGTAACTTCATTCCACAACAACAACAACAACAACTCACTCCTTATGGATATCAACCTCCTGCTGCTGTGAACTACTTACAACAACCCATTGCTTGTTTAGATGACATCACCGATCCAACTCATGTGATTAACACTGGTCTTGCACTTCTTGCAAAGGCATTCAAATTTACCATTAACCCCACCAACAACAATCAGAGAATCTCCTAGAACACTAGAAATAGGCAGATTGCTCAAATTTTCATGAATGCGAATCAAGATCGCCAATTGGTAGTTGCTGGGAACATGGGGACACAATATGGTCAGAATGTTGGGAATGCAGGAAATCAATATGGACAAACTCGTGGTCAGAATCCGAATGTTCCAAATGTGGGTAATCAAAATGGGTTAATTGTTGTGCCAGCGGTTGGTAATCAGATGGGAAATATTGTGGCTGCAAGGTCTGAGAACACTGGTGTGGGAATTGGAAACAACAATCGTAAGGTTCAGTGCTATAACTGCAGGGGAATTGGTCATTATGCTCGAGATTGCACAGCCAAAAAGAAGAGGGATGTTGCTTATCTTCAGACTCAGCTTCTCATAGCACAAAAAGAAGAGGCAGGGATTCCACTTCAAGTTGAGGAATTTGATCTTATGGCTTCTGCTGCAGAATATGACGAGGAAGAAGAGGTGAATGCCAACTACATCTTGATGGCAAACTTACAGCAAGCATCAACCTTAGGAATGCATGATGACAAAGCTCCCGTCTATGATTCAGACGGTCCCTATGAGGTACACCCAAGTTTTGATGATAATGATATATATAATATGTCTAATCAGGAGGAAGAGTATACTGAGATGCTTGAGCCTTACATTGAGACACACGAGGATCAAACGAATAATAGTAATATTATTTCGAATGAACCTAGTGTGGACCTTAGTGTGGATCAACTTGCTCAGCCTACAACCCTTCCTGATGAGACTCATGCGTATTATAAATCTCTATTTGATAAGCTTGCTAAGGATGTAGATCATGTTACGGTGGTTAATAATAAGTTTAGAGAAACTATTGCCAAATTGACCACAGAGCTTGCGGGATATAAGGAACGGGAGAAATGTTTTGAAATTCATCAGGCTAAAATTAAAGAACTTGAACAGGCCCATGCTACATCTGTTTATCAAGAAAAGTGCACCACTAAGAAATTAAATGCCTTACATTTAAGTAGTGCTAAAAAGATAAGCGAATTGAATGATGAAATCACGTCTCTTAATAAACAACTTTCAACGGAAAAAACTACCATTTTGGAATTAAAAGAAGAACGAAAAAAGCTGAAACATGATTTCAAAATTCGAGAAGATGGGCTTCTTGAGGATTTCTGCAAAGCTCAGGATAGGATTAGAGAATTAGACAACCTTTTAGTTAAACGTGGCCAAACTATGCAGACGATAAATATGCTCGCACCAAAAGTGAATGAGATAAATTACACTCGATAAAAATTGGCTTTAGGTTGTCCTCTTCCCCCTAATCCCGGATACCTTAAGCAAGTTCAGGCCACTAATGAAACTTTATATAATGGTAGTGTGCTATTGTCTGATGAACATGATCCTCCTATTGTGCATGATTCCGAGGAAACTACTGAACTCGCTGAAGAGACTCGTTTAAGAATGAAAAAGCTTGATAAAGAAGTGACACCCGTTTATTATCCGAAAATCAATCCTCCAACTGTTTTTGTTCGGTGTAAAATGAGTACTGAAATGCTTTTGCTACCAAGTAAGGAATTGTCTGATGACCCTCATAAACCGAGTATCACACGCCGATTTCTAAACGAGCTTAAAGATAACTTTTTCATTCTTAAACGTGTTGTTAATTCCAAAATAACTAGAGGAAATTTTACATCACCTGTTCAAATTGAGGTCCAGAAAATTCTTCAAAACGATATTAATCCGATTATTAATCAAGTTGATGCTAGGTTAGGTAATTTGGAAAACGCTTTTCTGAAAGAATTTGCCAACTTTGTTGAAAACTTTAAATCTTTAGCGAAGGAAGCTGATGAATCTCTTGATAAATACAAAGTTTTGGAAAATGATCTTGAACGCCTCTCTAAAGCAAGTGATTGTATTGATAGTAGCCCTGTTGAGTTAAGTACCTCTGTGTCGCAAAATGAAAACCTTCAAACTGAGCTTGATCTTATGAAAGAGAAAATGGAATCCTATGTCATTAAAAAGGATAAAGAATTCACCGACCTTTGGAATAAATTTGTCAAAAAATGTGATGAATGCAAATATGACAAGATTTCTTATGAAAAAGCTTACAATGAAATGCATCAAACTATTGCTCGGTTGCAGGCTCAGTTAGGAGGGGTTAAGGAAACGAATTTGGCCACTTTAGGGTTAGAGAGTGCTAGTGATGGTAATGTTCAGAAGCTTAAGGCTAAGATTGCAGATTTAGAATCTGTTGTCGTTTCATATAAACGGGCTATTGAACAAAGCAAGTCTGTCTATAAAAAACTTATTGATAAAATCTGTGAGAACTGTAAATTAAAGGCTTTGTTAAAAGATAAGACTTCTGAGCCTAGCTCGAGTGCGGATACGATGATCCAGAAACCAGCTACCTCGGGACCCACTCGTATAGTTGTAACACCATTTCCTAAGGTTGCTGGAATGAAAGCTGCTGTTATAGCCACAGGAATGTTTCGCGTTAGACCTTCATCTCAAACTAGGGTAGATATCTCTGTGCCTAGCATCCAACGTAAAGCAAGCGTTAGGACAAAACCGACCACTATCGCACAACCACAAGTCATTGATTTAAAAAATGCTAATTCTAACAAACGTGTGTCTTTTTCTACAGGAATGAACAACTACACTAAGAGCAGAAGGCCACAGCCTACGAGCAATACAAGGAATGATAGGGTCCCTTTTGCCTCTAGAAGTAGTCGTCCCAAGGCTAATAATGTGGAAGTAGAAGAACACCGTAGGAATTTACCGTTTTTTATTCATAATCAGAAATTTAATTCTTCTGAATGTAATGACTTTAAACTTGCTATTCGGAATGAAAAATCTGAAGATATTTGTGCTAAATGTAATAAATGTTTCTTTACTTTTAGTCATGATGCTTGTGGTTTGACTATGAATGGGTTGAATTATGGTGGTTAAACTCGAATTGACAAGCTGTCAGTCAGTGAACAACATCGCACTCCTAAGGCTTAGGTGTATGTTCCAAAAAGTACGCATGTAGGGTCTACAGAAAGTCTTGGTAAGCCTAGTAGCCCTAGATTCACCTCTAAATGGTTGCCTACTGGTAGAAATTTTAACTGTAGTGGCAAAATTATCGACACTAGTAGATCTCATACTGATAGTGAAACGTCGGTATGTGATACGGCTTAATTATCTTCTAACCCTACAGGAACCTATTTCACCGGTTGCCAAAATACTTTCTTCTCTTATCATTGGCAGGCTGTTGAAATTTGTCTCTGGTGCGTGGACTCGGGCTGTTCCAAACATATGACTGGGAATCGAAGTCTTCTCAAAAACTTTGTATGGCGTTTCATGGGAACTGTTCGATTTGGAAATGATCATGTTGCGGCAATTCTAGGCTATGGTGATCTTCATTGGGGAAATATAATCATCACCAAAGTCTCTTTTGTTGATGGCTTGGGACATAATTTGTTCTCGTTTGGGCAATTTTGTGACTCGGACTTGAAGGTTACTTTCAGAAGTCATACATGTTTTGTAAGAGATCTTGAAGGAATTGATTTGTTGAAAGGAAATCGTACCACCAACCTTTACACCATTGATCTTTTTCAAATGTCTGCTGCATCTCCAATTTGTCTCATGGCCCGGGCCACATCAACAAAATCATGGTTATGGCATCACGGCTATCTCATCTAAATTTCGATGCCATCACTCAACTTGCAAAAGATGACCTCGTTACCGGTCTTCCAAAGTTCAAATATACTAAAGACCATCTTTGTCCATCATGTGAGCAAGGTAAAAGCAAGAAGAAGCCTCACAAACCCAAACCTGTTCCAAATTCGACGAATAGGTTGCATCTCCTTCATATGGATTTATGTGGCCCAATGAGAATCAAAAGTATTAATGGTAAGCGGTATGTCCTTGTGATTGTGGATGATTATTCTCGTTACACATGGGTTCATTTTCTAGCTTCGAAAGATGAAGCCCCGGATGTAATCATCAATTTCTTGAAGAAAATATCAATGCTACTTCAAGCCCCTGTTATCATTGTAAGAACGGATAACGGTACAGAATTCACCAATCAGAAACTGAAAGCTTATTTTGACGAAGTTAGGATTTCTCATCAAACTTCGGCTGTAAGAACTCCAGAGCAGAATGGAGTTGTGGAACGGAGGAATCGTACATTAGTTGAAGCTGCTCAGACGATGCTTCTCTCCTCCAGTGCACCGTTATTCCTTTGGGCTGATCCTATAGCAACTGCATGTTATACTCAAAACCGCTCCATTATTCACACCCGCTTCAACAAAACACCTTATGAGATCATTAATGGAAGAAAACCGGATATTTCATTTTTACATGTCTTTGGTGCTTTATGTTATCCGAAGAATGATCGTGAAGATATCGGTACTTGAACCTAAAGGTGATATTGGTTTTTTCATTGGTTATTCTTCAACTGCTTGTGCTTACAGTGGTTATAATCGAAGGACAAGAAAGGTAATGGAGACAATGAATGTTACCTTTGATGAACTATCGGGCATGGCCTCTCAACATAGAAGTTCACACCCCGAGCTTCAAGGAAAGACTTCTGGACACGTAATTTCAGGACTCGCGCTTCAATTTGCACCGTCAGCAATCTCATCGTTACAACCTTCAGAACGTGAATTGGATGTATTATTTGGGCCAATTTATGATGAATATACGGAGGGTCCTTCGTCATTTGGTGTTCCTCAAAATGCCCCCGGCTGCACCTGCTGCGGTAGTTCCAGAACCACCTGCTGCGCCTACACCAACGGCACCCGTTTTTGCACCATCTACGTCAACCTCAACCATATTGACTCCAAACATTCCAACCACGTCTCCGACTCCTGACGCAACTCAACAACATTCTCAGCAAATTCCTACTCACGTTCATCTTCAGAATGAAATTGTTGCTGAAAATGCAAACAATGCGATGCTCAACGAACATGAGTTTGTTAATCCATTTGCGGCTTCCACAAGTTCTACTCAGCCTTCAACATCATATGTGGATCCGTCAAGCTCGCATCAAGTTTCTCATACACTTTCACATGAACAAAAATGGACTAAGAATCATCCTTTGGTTCAAGTGATTGGTAATCTCTCAAGACCAGTCTTAACACGTAATCAGCTGCGTACCGATGGTGATATGTGTATCTATGCACTATCAGTCAGCACAATGGAACCTGCTAGTGTGAAAGAAGCAATGACTGATGCATCATGGATTGAGTCTATGCAAGAAGAACTCAATCAGTTCATCCGGCTTGATGTATGGGAGTTAGTACCTCGACCGGACAATATCGATCCGCTTACTCGGAAATGGTTATTCAAAAACAAGATGGATGAGGAGCAAACGGTCATTAGGAACAAGAATCGGTTAGTTGTGAGAGGTTATCAACAACAAGAGGGAATTGATTTCGCTGAATCCTTCGCCCCGGTTGCTCGAACGGAAGCTATCAGGATTTTCTTGGCATACGCTGCACACAAATCGTTCACTGTGTATCAAATGGACGTGAAGACATCTTTCTTGCATGGATCGTTAAAGGAAGATGTGTATGTATGTCAACCTGAAGGTTTCATCAACACCGAACATCCAAGCCATGTCTACAAGTTGAAAAAGGCAATTTATGGTTTGAAACAAGCACCGAGGGCATGGTACGACGAACTAGCATCATTTCTTCTACAAAATCACTTCAGCAAAGGAACCATTGATCCAACCTTGTTTATCAAGCACTACGGCAACGACATATTGGTGGCTCAGGTCTATGTAGATGATATTATATTTGGTTCTACTAACCCAAAATATTCCATATTATTTGCAGACCTTATGAAAAGTCGATTTGAAATGTCTATGATGGGGGAAATGACGTTTTTTCTTGGTCTCCAAGTTCACCAATCCCCCCGTGGCATTTTCATCTATCAGGCCAAATATGTGCTTGAAATTCTAAAGAAATTTGGAACGGAAAATTGTGATCCTATTGGTACTCCAATGGACACTAAACACAAGCTTGATTTGGATAAGAAAGGGACATTTTTAGATGCTACAAATTACCGAAGTATGATCGGGTCCCTTATGTACTTAACCTCAAGTAGACCGGACATTGTGCATGCTACTTGTTTATGTGCTTGGTATCAGGCTAAGCCAACCGAGAAGCACCTCAAGGAGGTTAGAAGGATCTTTCGTTATCTCCGGGGAACCATTCACATGGGCCTCTGGTATACGAAGAATTCTGGTTTTAATCTCACTGGTTTTTCAGATGCCGACCATGCTGGATGTCATGATTCATTCAAGAGCACTTCTGGTGGCGCACAATTCTTAGGTGAGAAGCTAGTAAGCTGGTCATCAAGAAAACAAGACTGTACGGCGTTGTCCACCGCGGAAGCAGAATATGTGTCTCTATCCGTGTGTAGTGCCCAAGTCCTTTGGATGAGAACACAACTCACGGATTATGGCTTTCACTTTAAGAAGTGCCTATTTATTGTGACTCACAATCAGCCATAGCCATATCCTGCAACCCGGTCCAACACTCAAAGACCAAGCACATTGCTGTCTGATTCCATTTCATAAAGGAGCATGTGGAAAGAGGAACGATCGAACTGTTTTTTGTCAAGACGGACTACCAACTAGCCGACATCTTCACCAAAGCTTTTTCTCAAGACAGATTTGAATTCTTGGTTCGTCGACTTGGTATGCGTAGTTTCACTCCTGATGATCTTGAACGTCTTGCACATTAGTAGTAACCTTGTATATATCTATCAGAAAATCAAAATACAAAAATATAAAACCTATAAAAACAAAATAAAAAATGAGAAAATCTTTCAAAATACCAAAAATATTCTCCTTCGACATGTCTCTCAGTATCGATAATATGGACGTACTTAGAAACGTTGTTCAATAACGACACGGGTACGTACATAAAGTTCGAATGAGAGTTCAAATGTTTTCAAAACATGTCTTTTCTATTTTTCTTCTCATAATGGCTTATAGTCACATGTCAGACTATAACCCGGTCCCTAAATAAAGGAAAGTCTTTGACTTATTCTCAACAACGAGAAATTCATTTTTCTTGGTCATGAGCTTATATCAAAACATTCAAAGTTTTAAGCTTATGAACACAATTTTTCTCGGAATTTTGAGCATAATTTTTCAAAGTATGTCAAAACAATGTGCTCATATACTCCCCTATTTAAATAGAATCTCTTTTCGAGTGGGAGTATAATGATTTCATAAACATTTGTTCCAAACTTTCATGACACATTTCTCTCCATGTTCCATCACTAGTTTCACAAAAATTTCAATTTCATGCAATTTTTGAGGGGGAGAATAGTGATTAAAATGTGTTATCTTGAATAAGATCTTTGATATAAGTGCTTTCTCTTCCTAATATGTGCAAAAATTTTTCCTTTTATGATGCACATATGTAGGGGGAGCGTTTTGGGTGATACCAAAAACCTTCAAGGTGTAAACTCTGATTTCATCAACACCTTGATTGCTTTTTCAACAGGTTTTTCTGGTTACGATACCTATACCCTTCAACACATTAATTCACGATGGTATTGGTGTCAAAAGGTGGTTAGGTATTCGTCCTATGATCCAACCAGAACCGGAGGGATCTTCCCAGGGACAATCCATTAGAACTTAGAAGTCCTTAGGAAAGATGGAGTAGTTAAGTGTACGGGAATAACACCGACTAATGACTTAAGCTAGCACTGGATAAATCACAACAAGGTGCTAGTTATGACGTCTTGGTAAGCATTGAAGGGGTTGAAGAATGAAAAAGAAATGTAAGGATAAAGGGTGTAAAGAAAGAAGCCCTCCATACAACTTAGGCAGAAACCGGGTCAATACATCTACTATCAGAATCATGTTGATGATTTCTGGTATTGAAGACAAAGCATCATGGACCCAGTGATGCAATGCACAACCCCTCCCAGCCTACTCAAGCTTCTCTCAAAATAAGTTTGTTTTATTGTCACGGAGTTCAACTCATTTCTATCGACTTTCTCACTCTGAGATAGTAGATATTGAATAGGTGGCAGTCTGCTCCAGCCTCCGATCACCAAATAAACGTGCACTTATAGAGTCTAGAGCCAACGAGATTCATCAAAAATCTCATTAGGACACTTATTCCTTATATCAATTGTTGTTCATCACTAGAACACATGAGATAATTTACAGAGTCCTACGCTCTATCCCTGTGATATTGCCAGAACATTCAGAGTGATACTCATTAGTATTCACAGTGATGAATGGAAATCCTTCCAGTGTTAACATCAAACAGCACTGCGGTAGGTCATATGTAAGATTCACTTGAATTGAACATATGTTAACTGGAAAGCAACAGTGGTTTGATTCTTAATTGATTCAAACTCGTTCCAGGACTCGACACAATATCTTTATGATCTTGCCAGAACATTCAGAGTAATACTTTTTCAGTATTTATAGTGACGAATGGAAATCCTTCCAGTGTCATCATCAAACAGCACTGCGGTAGGTAACTTGTGCGATTCTATATGAATCAAACCCGTGTCAACTGGAAAGCAACGATGGTTTGATTCTTAATTGACTCAAACTTGTTTCAGGAAATTGAATTGACGACTTAATCAGCAGAATGGAACTGTATGATTCACTCCTTACTATGAATTATCTTTCGATAATTTCAAGTATTGAGAATGGCTACCACAGCCGGAAACCCTGTCAAGGAAGTTCTTTGAACTTACCTAATCACAGGTACAATATTCTTACTATATAACGGGAAACCGGAGGAATGCAAACGGTGGCGTAACTTGATGAATTCGTAATTCAAGACCACATGCTCATATAAATGAAGAAAGCTCAAGAACATCTAAAGACAAAGACTTCTGCTACTCTGATGATCAAGGGAGATTGTTAACAAGCTTTCAAGTCAACTCAAAACATGAGTATTGATGTAGTGTTTTTACTACCCTTTAGGAAAAGAGCAATAAAATAGGGTAAGCGAGCACGACGATTTAGGAAAACCGTGTGTGAATGACCCTTAAGAAAGTGAGTTCGTTCTCGAGGAGGCACGTGTGTTGTGTAATGAATGATTGATTTTGTTTTTGATTATTAACAAGAAGAAAAGAGAAGAGAAAATGACGAAGACGAAAACGTATTAAACTACGACGAAAAAGACGTAAACGTAAAGTCGTAAAAAGGACAAAAATTAAAATTTTAACCTAAAAATTCCTAAAAATTACTAAAAATGCCCAATAAAATTCTAAGAGTTTACAAAAAATCCAAACTTGCCAAAACCTTTTAATTAATTTAATAATGACTTTTTAATGCTAATTAAAGCCCTAAAAATCACTTTTAAATATTAAAAAGCCCTAAACAAGGTTTAATAGTTTGTAAACCTCAAAGATGACCTAATTAAGCTAAAAACTATTTTTAAAATTTTTAAAACCAATTTAAACTATTTTTAAACTCCTAAAAACTATTAAAATCTATTAAATCTTAAATTAATTCTAAAAAATAATTGAAAAGCCTAAAAATTAATTGGAAAGTGAAAAAGGTCCTATTTTAATGTCTAGAATCTAGGAAAAATGAAAAAAAGTTAAAAATAAAACTTTGAATTTTTATGAATAAAATAATAATAAAATAATCCAAAAAATAAAAAGTCCTCAAATAAATTCTAAAAAATTCTCAAAAATCCTAAATATTCTAACTAAGATAAAAAAGTAAATTAAAGCTCCTAAAACCTTTTTTTATAATTTTATAAAAATTATTAAAGTTTATAAAAAACCTTAAAATAATATAAAATTAAAAATAAAAGTTTTTGAAAAGTTAAACTAATGTAAACCTCAAAATATTTATCTAAAAGCTAAAAATTATTTTTCCCTAATTAAAAACTACTTTTAACTATTTTTTAATGATTTAATAAAAACCGGCTAATAAATAAATGATAAAAAATTAATGAAGAAAAGGAAAAATATAAAACCAAGCTAGAAAAATCTTAAACCCTACTATAACCCTAAGAAAAATGAAAGGAACCAAATTCGCTTATTAAATAAGCCCAAAATACAAGAAATAAGCTACGGCTTTTTAATAAGCCTCAACTTGAAAAATGGGTTAAGTAACTATTGAAATCAAACACTAACGTAAAAAAGCATCTAGATCACCGGTAGAACCCCTTACTCCTGAGCTGCAGGTCGGGGGTTCGAGTCCGGTGCGGGTGACTTTTTGCTAAAATTTTCTTTTTTTTTTATTTTTTATTTTCCAGATCAAACTGTGACACTTGTTAGCTTACAACTCAAGTCCAATTCACCTATAATACCAAGATTGATCCAAATTAAGTCCAAAACGTGGCCAAACTTAAAATTATGAACACAAGCAGGTTTTTACTTGTTCTTTGTTTTCTTCACAAGGGATGAAACACCAAGAGGACTTGGCTGTGGCTTATTTGGTGGATATTTTGGGACAATCAGGCACCCTTGTGCTCTTTGGAGCACAAGGAGTCAAAAACAAGTATAAAGCAAGCAGGAATTAGCACAAAGTTCACTCAATCAAAGCACACAAGCAATTGCAAGTTGCTGTGATCTTTTTTAAGGTCTGGTGGCTTGTTTAAGCTTATGACTTGCACTCAAATGATTTTTAAGCTGACATATTTTACACACAATAGTACCAATAAGCATACGAACCAACTATAATCCTAATACACCCTATCACTTAACAGATTACAAGATCATGGAACAAAATTCACCAAAAATAAGCAGAAAAGGTGGTTATGCAAATTTTGCTATACTTTTTTCCTTTTTAACACTTAAACTTGCTCAAAACTTGTTCCAATCTAATCTAATACTAACAAGCAGCCTAACTCAACCCTTTTTGACCTATCTAACACCTTTTCAATCACAATCAAAGATGTTGTACCCTGCTAAAACCTGAATCCAAACAACCCTTTAAATCTGTTTTCAATTTTTTTTTCAAAACAAAACCTTTTCAAACACAATCAAACTGAACTAAATCAAGTCTAGCATGCATATAATTCTAAATAAACACAAATCCATCAGATTAATCAACCACTTGCAACCTTAGCATTCAAAATCACACAAGCTTCAATTTTTTTACTGAAAATTCTAAAAGGGAAAAGATCCTTTACCATAGAACCCTACATCCAGGGTTCTTTGTGGATGTAAATCCACCTCCTATATGCTCGGGCATATGCTGAAACAATGATCAACTCAAATCTTCAATCCTGTGGAAGAAAAATCAAAAGAAAAGCAATAACCAATATGTAAAATCTGTTTTTCTTTCTTTCTTCTTAAAAACTCTTCCAAAACCTATCAATCCTTAAACACACGTTTCAAAAACTTTTTCACTCTCAGAAAATCAAGGTTCTCAGTCCACTTTCACTTTCCAAGAAACTCAACTTTCTGAAAATAGAAAACTTTTAAAACCTTTTTGAAAACTTGAATCACACAAATTTTCACAATTTTAAAATGGAACTCAGTTTATCTTCACAATTTATACCAACTTTAAATAACATAAAAAGGAATTATATTGTCTTAACACAAACACCAAACTTTTATATTTAATTAAAAGGAATTACAAAAACTTTTGAAGAAAAACTGGAACAAAGAAGAATGAACAGGCTCATCCTTCTTTAAATACAGCTAAGAGAACTATCTAGAATAAAAGGAATAAAAAATTACAATGCTAAACCCTAATACATTGGAAATCCGAAAATGCCCCTGTCTTCTTGCTTGAATCTTGGTCAAAAGTAATCCCATGTGGATGCCAGCTTGTGTAATTGATCTTGAGCGTTCAAAACGACTTGGAGGCCAAGTAGTAACATCTCCCACGTTTAATTTGTCGGGGTATTGGGTTGTGGGAAAGAGATGGGTGCAGGGGAGGTACGGGGTGGGTCCCTAAGGCCATGTGGTCATGTTTTGAAAGGTGGGATTAAGTGAGGGGGAGCTTAATTAAGGATCTGGATTCAATCAACATTAAACCCTTTGTTTTAGGGGTTCAATTGATTTAGGGTTTATAGGATAAAAGGGTTAGCAGAAATGAGTTTGATTTGTATTTGTGGGGTTAGGATTTTAAACTTGTGTTTAGTGGGAAAAAGTATTGACTTTTGACCAGATTAATTTTTTAATCCGGGTAATACAAAGGGTGGGGGTTTTGGGCTTTGTGGTTTAATGGGCTAAGATGGGGTAATATTATGACCAGTCCTTCAAGTTAACACCCCGTTTGTTTTGGTTTCATCCTTAGTCCATTTTGTTAAGTCCTTTGCATCATCCGTCCAAACACAATTGCAAATTTAGTCCTTTTGTGTATTAGGCTTAACTTTTTGCAATATAATCATTTTCCAAGGGCCTTTCTTGACATATCTTCAAACATGGAGGATCAATCTTGTATATTTTACATTTGGAGGGTCAAATATGACAAGTTCTTCAAAGATGAGGGGCCTTTTTTGCCAATTCTTCAAACATGGAGGGGTCTTTTTGCAAATTTCCATAAATGAGCTTGGTTCATTGTGCGACTTTGTTTCCCGTGTTCGTTTTTGATTGATTCTTGTGTTCTTTTGCCAATTCCTCAATATCCGTACCTAAAAATACACAAGTAGCAAACACGAGCATATATTTGGCATATTTTATGATATTTTATGCAATTTAAGACCGTTTTTGATGATGAGATCATGTATAAAGCCATCTCATCACTCCCCCATACTAAACCATTGCCGTGCCCTCACGCAATGCTAGAATAAAGTATCAAAGCACTTCCAAAATTTAATTTTATTCACTTTATTGAAATGATAAACTAGCTACACTACACTATTGCTACTACTTGTGTTTTAGACATAATGTATGATTTTCATCGCAAAATGGGACGTTTAGGTTCATAGAATAAGAACACGTGAATGCTTCGTTAGAAATAATTTCGTCGTCCTCGATTTTCACCTTAATTCCATGCCAAGCGTGCAACGAGATCATTGTCATTATAAGTTAGTAATGCTAACACTACTCATATGCCCTAATCACGTACTTATCCTCCCATTATTCCTAAGTTGTATCTCTTATATTTTATTATGTCTTAATGATCACGAGGATACATCATAGACTTATGCGATAATAGAGATTTAGGTCTAAAAATAGAGTCCTAACGGTGTAACTAAGATCATCAAATCAATAACCCCTCCTAATAGACAACGATGTCAAAAAATTAAGTTGACAAGAAGAATCGATAAACACGGTTTTATAACGGTTTTGAACATGAGACTTATTACCAAGACTTTTATACGCCCCCTAACGGAAGGGCCTTATTATCTTTGGTTTACCTCCATCTTTTATTCAACTTCGCCATGAAGCTTTTATTATGACTTCGGTCTTGCCTTGCCTTTTATTATCCGCCATCATCAGTGGTTTTATTAGCCAAAGACGTATATCCTCACGCTAAAGCGAATTTTGGATCTTTAAAGCTTCGAAGATTAAGGCTTGATTCACTTTCAATTTTGCATAGATTTTAGGCCTTGTGGGGCTTCAAATTGTTTGCTTGATTTAGGTGAGCACTTGAAATCTTATTATTGGGTGAAGCTTTCGATTATTCGGGTGCCAATACTTAAAAACCGTGACGCTGGCGATACCTTAATGTCTTCCCAATTTAATTACACGGAAGCTACTAGAAAAGACTAGAAACCCAACAATCCTAACTAAACCGCTAAATCAATATTTATTAAGCAAAAAAATATTTACAAGCGAAGGGAGAATAAGCAAACAACGAGAACACATGAGTTTTTGAAAGAACACGAGTACTCTACGTTTAGCATAGTAACTTATAATTAACTCTATCATTTCTCGTCCTCTTTTAAGAGACTTAGCCTAATGTGTAGTTAAGGAATCAAAGCTAAGTGCTCAACACGCACGGTCGAGTCAAAAATTACTCTTATTCTCGCCATCGGAAAATCTACATTCGTGTCTTCAAACACTTATAAAATATGAGAAAAATTTTAAAATTTGGCCATTTTTAGCCTTAGTTTGCAACAAAACGATAAACAAAACGATAAACCTTGGAAAGCGTGAAGGTTTGGCAAGGCAAGTATCTATTCACCCCCCCCATACTAAAGTTAAACATTGTCCTCAATGTTTCGAGTCTAGGGGTGCAAACACCCCCATACTAGAGACGTAGTCGAATGCTTAATCTAGCATGGAAAGGGTGTAACCAATAAGTAATAGCCGTTTATGAAGTGTGCTAAAAACCTAAGGTTAGAACATAAAAGGATATATCATATGGATATTGGGAAAGGCCTCCAAAGCAAACGATCGAGTGCTCCCATGAAACGAACACGAGAGGCTCCAATCGTGAAGATGATGATCTAAAAACCACAATTCACAAACAACCACGGAACAAAGGTTGGAAGGGCACAAATCCCCTCACATTAACTAATTAGAAAGCAATAATATGTACATGGATAAGCATGGGTCTCCCCCACGAGGCACCTTGTTTTTGATAACCGAGTCAAAAGCTCGACTCGAATCCCCATAAATGTGATCATTTAGGGATAATCATGGTATGGTCAATTTTTGGTGGGGCTTACATGATAAACAAGGCCCAAAAGCACGTGGAGTACTTTAAAAATCCGATAAACGTATACCGGGGTCAAAGATAGCGTCTTCGTTTTCGGATGAAAGACGAGACAACACTACTCCAACACATATCCCAATGGGATAGAAGAAAATAGGAGAGAAGAAATAGAAGGGTGGTACAATGGGTAAGTCAAAACATTGAGCTACTCGAGGTAGACTCGCACCAATCAAATGAAGAGATTTTCCATTTATTTCATCGGTGGAAGACCGAGATTTCCCTATAAAAGCAATTCTAGGATCAAATATCTCGTCCTCGGTGGAGAAAGGGGAGGGAACATAAGGGGCTTCCCCCATACTAAGTCCACACAAAGCATCGTCAAAAGGAGAAGACGAGCTTGTAGTACTCAATGAACGCGGTGATGACGGAGTTAGAATTGTAGAAAAATCTTTTAAATTAAATTCAAAATCTTTCCCTTTTTCATCTTTAACACTCTCCTTGTGAAAACCCGATTTGATTACGTCAAAAATATTTGGTGTATCTAAAACAATGTTAGTCACACTAAAAATTCTCACATTTTGAAATCTTTTTGGCTTAGGTGGTGGCAAGTTTTCAAATCTTTTGTCAACAAAGAAAACCTCCCCATCGGGATCAACGTATTCATCATCCGAAGAATCACTCGAGATTGGAATCATAGGCTTAACACTCTTAACCTCCATCGGCGGAGGGGACGGAACTTCATTTTTCTCAACAACTCCTAAAACTCTATTTGAAATCTTTTGACAAATGTTTTTGATGGGATTGACATTGTACAAAGATGTGATCGAATACACATGAGAAAGAGTGGAGTTTTGGGTTGCATTAATGACGAGTTCTTCCTCATTGAAACGAAGAGTGATTTTTCTTGCATGCACATCGATGAGTGCTCTCGAGGTATCCAAAAAATATCGACCTAAAATTAACGGAACTTTCGGATCGATGGGAATATCAACAACAATGAAGTCCACGGGATAATAGAATTTCCCAACTTTCACAAAGACGTCCTCGGCTACTCCACAAGCTAGAATCGTAGAATGATCGGCCATTTCGATTGACATTTTTGATGGAGTGAGATTTGGAAGATTGAGCGATTTAAAAATCTCAAGAGGCATCAAATTAATACTAGCACCAAGATCGGCCAAGGCGTAGCATTCTTCCATGTCTTGGATAGCACATGGGATTAAAAACTTTCCAGGATCACCGACCTTTTGAGGTATGCGGCTTAGAAAAACCGATGAACAACTAGATGATTTTTGCAATTTTTATTTGTTATTCAACATACTTTTGAAGTTCGCGGCAAATCGAGGCATCATGACTAAGGCGTCGGCAAAACTTATATTAAAATGCAAGTCACGAAACATTTTCATAAAGAGTTCAAATTGATAATTATTTCGTTCTTGTGCCTTTTCCTTGTCTCGTCTTGATGGGTAGGGTAAAGGTGGTGTGGGTTGGGGCAAATTAGGCATAGGCATCGGCCTTGGAATCTCGGGTTCCATGATTGGTGTAGGTTCAACCGTAGGTGTGGTTTGAGCGGTACTTCGTGGGCTTGTAATGTGATCCTTTTCAACCACAACCTCGGGTTCTTTCTCTTTTTCCTACTCCATAGAAGTACTTGGACGAGAAGTGGGTTCTTTGAAAGTTTTACCACTACGAGTAGTAATAACCTTCAATTCTCCTTTCGGGTTGACGATGGTATCACTAGGAAGACCACCCGAAGAAGAGGGCTTACACATGATAGCTTCAAACATTTTAGCCATTCGGTCTTCAAACTTAGATTGCCTAGCATCCGCTTTTAACAACTCTTGCTTAATCTCATGTTGTCCTTGCTCCATTTTTTGTTGATTTTGTTGGAGTCGTGTGACATTTCCTTCCATTTTATTAGCATGAGTTTTAAGTTCATTAGCAAGTTCGTTTTTAAGCTCGTTTTTCAACTCGGACCTTAAGCTAATCATCTCACGTTGCATGTTATCAAACTTAGCATCATTAGCCTTAGCATAATCTAAAAATTCTCCTTGCAAATTTTTAGTGTGAGCATTTTGAAAACCTTGAGTAGGAGTTTGAAAATCACGGTTTTGGTTTTTGGTTTGAAATTTGCCCATTACCACTTTGATAATTACCCTTGTTATAATTACTTTGATTTCCTTGGTAATTTCCACCTTGATTGTTGTTTCGATAGTTATTAGCATTTTGATTTTGTGGAGCTTGATTTTGGCGGGAACCTTGACCGATTTGGTTATAAGTTCCCGTGGCTACATAAGCATTCGAAGTGTTACCATCCGCGGTAATGCACTCGGAAAAATCATGAGCTCCACCACATGAAATACAACTCTTAGAAACCGCTTTAACCGAAGCGGAATTTGAAGCTTCTTGAGCTTTCCAATGAGACATAAGAGTCGAAAACCTATCGAAAAACCGATTCTCCTCATTTGCTTCATCTTGCAAGGCATTAATGGAACGAGATGATGACGAGCCCAAATTGGCAACACTCGGTGTGTTACGAGGGCTATAGACCTTAGACCTATTTTCTATGATTTTCAAAGCCTCATTGGTCGTTTTGCACAAAAAATTACCACCCGTGGCGGCATTTAAATAATCTCGTTCATGATCATTAAGCCCATTATAAAAAGTGTCAATTTGATGCAATTCGGAAAAATCATGGTGTGGACATTCATGTAACATTTCTTTAAACCTTTCCCAAGCCATTGAAAAACTTTCATTTGGTCTTTGTGTAAAACGTGAAATCTCGTTTTTCAAATGTGTTGTCTTAGATGGTGGAAAAAATTGATTCACAAATTTAGACACGAGATCGGCCCATGTCAAAATCGAATTCGGCGGTTCTTTCTCAAGCCAAATCTTGGCGGGTCCATCTAACGAGTAAGGAAACAACATCATCTTAATGGCATCGTGTGGTACATCCTTAAACTTGCTTGTCGCGGTAAGACGATTAAATTGCCTAATGTGATAATGTGGGTTGTCTTTTTCGTGACCGCGAAACTTGTTTGCTTGAAGCATAGACATTAAACCCGTCTTGATCTCAAAGTTCTCCGCAAGGATGGCGGGAATCACAATGGCCTCTCCAAAACCCTCGGTGGGTGCTTGAAGCAACTCCATCATAGTACGATTAGCCATGATAGCTTCTTGTTCTACAATAGGTTCCTCACTTGGAGACTCCTCACTAGAATGAGTTTTAGTAGGAGTTTTGTTCTTGCGTCTACGTGCACGTTTTGCTTGATTACGAGGGAGCATAAACGTCACGTACAACGTGGAGACGAGCAAAGAAGATTCTTTTTGGTATTTTGTGTTTTTCAATTTTTTTTGTGGTTTTTGATTGTATTAACTTTTTTTGGAAATTGGTGAATGTATTAAGTAGACAATGAGTCCACAAATCTCCTCACTAATCAAATCTCTTGATTAAAAAGGCCTCAAAGAATGAAAACGATCACGTGGAGTGAACGCCTTCGATGACTTTAGAACGATGGTGGAACACCAAATCGTTCAAGAGGGTTTAATCAAATGAAACCAAGAAAATATATATGATATGTAATAATACTTTGGGCGGCAAAACCCTCGATTCACTCTCAAAATCAAATACGCACAAGCAAGCGGAGGAAACGAGGCGGCGCGAAGCACTTAAGAGCCTTTTTCCTTTAGGTTGTGAAATACAACCGCCTTATACCCACCTTATAGTTTGTATTATCAAGATCAAACTTCACGAAAGTATTTATCTATTTTTGCCTTTTTTCTTTGGTTTGAGATTCGAATACAATGATCGAGTGATGAAATCCCGAATCAAGGTTGTGATTGCTCACGTATTTGGAGTACTTGTGTATTTATTGTTCTACGTATACTATATAGTAATAATATTCACACAAAAACCGAAAAACGATAATACGTATTAATAGAGTGCTATTAATACAAATACTTTTATGGCTAATATAAAAAACAACAATGTCAATCAAAACACAACACGCCTCCCCGGCAGCGGCGCCAAAAAAGTAATGTAGTGTTTTTACTACCCTTTAGGAAAAGAGCAATAAAATAGGGTAAGCGAGCACGACGATTTAGGAAAACCGTATGTGAATGACCCTTAAGAAAGTGAGTTCGTTCTCGAGGAGGCACGTGTGTTGTGTAATGAATGATTGATTTTGTTTTTGATTATTAACAAGAAGAAAAGAGAAGATAAAATGACGAAGACGAAAACGTATTAAACTACGACGAAAAAGACGTAAACGTAAAGTCGTAAAAAGGACAAAAATTAAAATTTTAACCTAAAAATTCCTAAAAATTACTAAAAATCCCCAATAAAATTCTAAGAGTTTACAAAAAATCCAAACTTGCCAAAACCTTTTAATTAATTTAATAATGACTTTTTAATGCTAATTAAAGCCCTAAAAATCACTTTTAAATATTAAAAAGCCCTAAACAAGGTTTAATAGTTTGTAAACCTCAAAAATGACCTAATTAAGCTAAAAACTATTTTTAAAAATTTTAAAACCAATTTAAACTATTTTTAAACTCCTAAAAACTATTAAAATCTATTAAATCTTAAATTAATTCTAAAAAATAATTGAAAAGCCTAAAAATTAATTGGAAAGTGAAAAAGGTCCTATTTTAATGTCTAGAATCTAGGAAAAATGAAAAAAAGTTAAAAATAAAACTTTGAATTTTTATGAATAAAATAATAATAAAATAATCCAAAAAATAAAAAGTCCTCAAATAAATTCTAAAAAATTCTCAAAAATCCTAAATATTCAATCTATGATAAAAAAGTAAATTAAAGCTCCTAAAACCTTTTTTTATAATTTTATAAAAATTATTAAAGTTTATAAAAAACCTTAAAATAATATAAAATTAAAAATAAAAGTTTTTGAAAAGTTAAACTAATGTAAACCTCAAAATATTTATCTAAAAGCTAAAAATTATTTTTCCCTAATTAAAAACTACTTTTAACTATTTTTTAATGATTTAATAAAAACCGCTAATAAATAAATGATAAAAAATTAATGAAGAAAAGGAAAAATATAAAACCAAGCTAGAAAAATCTTAAACCCTACTATAACCCTAAGAAAAATGAAAGGAACCAAATTCGCTTATTAAATAAGCCCAAAATACAAGAAATAAGCTACGGCTTTTTAATAAGCCTCAACTTGAAAAATGGGTTAAGTAACTATTGAAATCAAACACTAACGTAAAAAAGCATCTAGATCACCGGTAGAACCCCTTACTCCTGAGCTGCAGGTCGGGGGTTCGAGTCCGGTGCGGGTGACTTTTTGCTAAAATTTTCTTTTTTTTTTATTTTTTATTTTCCAAATCAAACTGTGACACTTGTTAGCTTACAACTCAAGTCCAATTCACCTATAATACCAAGATTGATCCAAATTAAGTCCAAAACGTGGCCAAACTTCAAAATTATGAACACAAGCAGGTTTTTACTTGTTCTTTGTTTTCTTCACAAGGGATGAAACACCAAGAGGACTTGGATGTGGCTTATTTGGTGGATATTTTGGGACAATCAGGCACCCTTGTGCTCTTTGGAGCACAAGGAGTCAAAAACAAGTATAAAGCAAGAAGGAATTAGCACAAAGTTCACTCAATCAAAGCACACAAGCAATTGCAAGTTGCTGTGATCTTTTTTAAGGTCTGGTGGCTTGTTTAAGCTTATGACTTGCACTCAAATGATTTTTAAGCTGACATATTTTACACACAATAGTACCAATAAGCATACGAACCAACTATAATCCTAATACACCCTATCACTTAACAGATTACAAGATAATGGAACAAAATTCACCAAAAATAAGCAGAAAAGGTGGTGATGCAAATTTTGCTATACTTTTTTCCTTTTTAACAGTTAAACTTGCTCAAAACTTGTTCCAATCTAATCTAATACTAACAAGCAATCTAACTCAACCCTTTTTGACCTATCTAACACCTTTTCAATCACAATCAAAGATGTTGTACCCTGCTAAAACCTGAATCCAAACAACCCTTTAAATCTGTTTTCAATTTTTTTTTCAAAACAAAACCTTTTCAAACACAATCAAACTGAACTAAATCAAGTCTAGCATGCATATAATTCTAAATAAACACAAATCCATCAGATTAATCAACCACTTGCAACCTTAGCATTCAAAATCACACAAGCTTCAATTTTTTTACTGAAAATTCTAAAAGGGAAAAGATCCTTTACCATAGAACCCTACATCCAGGGTTCTTTGTGGATGTAAATCCACCTCCTATATGCTCGGGCATATGCTGAAACAATGATCAACTCAAATCTTCAATCCTGTGGAAGAAAAATCAAAAGAAAAGCAATAACCAATATGTAAAATCTGTTTTTCTTTCTTTCTTCTTAAAAACTCTTCCAAAACCTATCAATCCTTAAACACACGTTTCAAAAACTTTTTCACTCTCAGAAAATCAAGGTTCTCAGTCCACTTTCACTTTCCAAGAAACTCAACTTTCTGAAAATAGAAAACTTTTAAAACCTTTTTGAAAACTTGAATCACACAAATTTTCACAATTTTAAAATGGAACTCAGTTTATCTTCACAATTTATACCAACTTTAAATAACATAAAAAGGAATTATATTGTCTTAACACAAACACCAAACTTTTATATTTAATTAAAAGGAATTACAAAAACTTTTGAAGAAAAACTGGAACAAAGAAGAATGAACAGGCTCATCCTTCTTTAAATACAGCTAAGAGAACTATCTAGAATAAAAGGAATAAAAAATTACAATGCTAAACCCTAATACATTGGAAATCCGAAAATGCCCCTGTCTTCTTGCTTGAATCTTGGTCAAAAGTAATCCCATGTGGATGCCAGCTTGTGTAATTGATCTTGAGCGTTCAAAACGACTTGGAGGCCAAGTAGTAACATCTCCCACGTTTAATTTGTCGGGGTATTGGGTTGTGGGAAAGAGATGGGTGCAGGGGAGGTACGGGGTGGGTCCCTAAGGCCATGTGGTCATGTTTTGAAAGGTGGGATTAAGTGAGGGGGAGCTTAATTAAGGATCTGGATTCAATCAACATTAAACCCTTTGTTTTAGGGGTTCAATTGATTTAGGGTTTATAGGATAAAAGGGTTAGCAGAAATGAGTTTGATTTGTATTTGTGGGGTTAGGATTTTAAACTTGTGTTTAGTGGGAAAAAGTATTGACTTTTGACCAGATTAATTTTTTAATCCGGGTAATACAAAGGGTGGGGGTTTTGGGCTTTGTGGTTTAATGGGCTAAGATGGGGTAATATTATGACCAGTCCTTCAAGTTAACACCCCGTTTGTTTTGGTTTCATCCTTAGTCCATTTTGTTAAGTCCTTTGCATCATCCGTCCAAACACAATTGCAAATTTAGTCCTTTTGTGTATTAGGCTTAACTTTTTGCAATATAATCATTTTCTAAGGGCCTTTCTTGACATATCTTCAAACATGGAGGATCAATCTTGTATATTTGACATTTGGAGGGTCAAATATGACAAGTTCTTCAAAGATGAGGGGCCTTTTTTGCCAATTCTTCAAACATGGAGGGGTCTTTTTGCAAATTTCCATAAATGAGCTTCGTTCATTGTGCGACTTCGTTTCCCGTGTTCGTTTTTGATTGATTCTTGTGTTCTTTTGCCAATTCCTCAATATCCGTACCTAAAAATACACAAGTAGCAAACACGAGCATATATTTGGCATATTTTATGATATTTTATGCAATTTAAGACCGTTTTTGATGATGAGATCATGTATAAAAGCCATCTCATCAAGTATGTGGAGAAAGACACAAGAACACAAGCTGGCAAAGTTACAAGATCAAGTCAAGGCAAAGATCAAAGATCCAAGATCACAAGTCATGAAAGGAACTATGAAGAAACTCTCAAGACATCAAGCTTCAAAGTCTGCAACAACAAAGAAGTGAAGTCACATATTACATGACCACCCCTTAGGGGGAGATTGTTAGAAGTAATTAAAGTGATGGTCATATAATATATCGTTGCGATGCTCGTGAAAAATATCATTTAATGATGTCGAGAGTTTTTAGTTATTATTGCTTATGTAACGGGATTTAGTCCCGAACACACAAATGAGGAAGGCCTCCTAAACATTTCTTAGTTAGTATAAAAGGCTTCCTAATCCTCATTTGTGTGTGTGCTTTCCATTTGATTAGTTTTAGAGAGAGAAAGGTGTTTGTTTTTCTCTCACTAGGAAATCACCAACTTTGTATTTCTTTTCTTCATACTATAAATCTAATCCTTCTTTTTTAGATTAAGATGAAGAAAAGAAAAGAAATTCAAAGTTGGTGATTTCCTAGTGAGAGAAAAACAAACAACTTTCTCTCTCTAAAACTAATCAAATGGAAAGCACACACACAAATGAGGATTAGGAAGCCTTTTATACTAACTAAGAAATGTTTAGGAGGCCTTCCTCATTTGTGTGTTCGGGACTAAATCCTGTTACATAAACAATAATAACTAAAAACTCTCGACATCATTAAATGACAATTTTCACGAGCATCACAACGATATATTATATGATCATCACTTTAATTACTTCTAACAATACTATATGCTTTTGCCTTCAAAACCATTATACGAACCAATGTCGTAAAAACATCATACAATACGTTTTATAACGTTGCATATAGTTAAATAAAAACCGTTATATGAATATGGTTATGTAAAACCAAAACACGAACATAATATCAATAATAAAACCCCGTATTGCTAGTCAGGCAATATATTGTAATTCAATGCGTATAGCAGTATTTTCATTATTGGATTATTATAAGCCGCATGCCATTGCTACCTTACTATAACAAACAACGGGTAGCTAACCCGAAACTCATTTGCCCATCTAAACAGCGTGTCGCCACAATAATCACGCTTATATAGATCTTTTGATACATAAATTCGCTTACCAATTAATGTGGCACAACGGAGATCAACCGTCAAGGCGCGAACTGGGGTGATCTTCCCCATATAGTACTATTATATGCATAAGCGTCTACCAAATCCCAATAGTTCACAATTCATGCTAATGGGACTTTTAGTGACATAACCTAACTAATAATAATCCATTTTGTTTCATTTATCGGGTCATATAATCATTCATCGGGTCATACAAATCTTTCGGGTCCAAATCAATAAGCAAACAATCAGGACAGCGGGTGTCCTATTTTATTAATACTAACATGTTATCTCCCTCGGGGGTTTATTAGACATTTCATAAAAACATTTAAAAGAGTGTGAGGCTATGAACGTACGTTGATTGGGAAAGGCGGGTTATCGGCGATGTGGATGTACGGTACGTGCTTCAATCACGGAAACCTAGACAAATAATACTCATCTTAGACACTTGTCCAATGACTTTATAAAAATAATGGCTATGTATATATATGATGATGTTATAAGTATGATGATGATCAAGTGGTTTTTTATATCTTCATTCAACATTATAGTGTTATGTGTTAGTCAAATTTTTGACTAGTTTCACTAGTTTAACTTCCTTACTTGTTAAGGCCCAATAAGCCCATTATAAGCCTATTACATTATATTAGTCTAATTATTCTTTTAACATCAGCCCTATACTTATATGTTGGGCCTAAGTGGGTTAAGCCCAATGAGTAAGTTCAGTAGTGTTTAGCCAAATTAGTTGGATTAATAGTCCAATAAGGCTAATTTGGCCCGTTAATGTCCATATGTTATAAAGCTCGGGTTTTATTGGTTTTTACTTGTCATATGTACTTATACATCAGTATATGGGTTATAAAAAATTTACATTAGACGGGTCCGACCGTCTAAGTTTTATTTGACGAAAACGTTAATTTATCGGTTTTAGCCGAAAAGACGTAAAAGTCATGTATATAGTTTTATAACTTATAAAACTTATCACATTGTCATTTTTATAAAATGTCCCTTTTATTTATTAAAGTACATACTTATTTATATGTAACATATAAGTTAGTGGCGTTTAGGTATACTTTTTATATTATATTAACTTGAGTGCTAATATTATACTATATACTTTTATTTTACAAATCTGATTTTTATTTTCACTTTCACCATTTTTACCATATCTTGAGTTCTACAAGAAGATAGAAGCTCATATTTGGATGGCATAAACTATATGATGTGTGATACAATTAACTCAGTTTTAGCTACTGCTCAATCTTTATCTAAATGTCCCTAACAGTCCGTCCAAATCAGACTACTCAGATTTGTACTTCAATATTGTTTTGATCATATCTCACTCATTATAAAGATTCTATTGTATGGCCAACTCTCACAACATGCAACTCACCACTTTTATATGTAGTTTTTAATCTTTTTATCCATGTTTATCAACACATGATCCACAAACAATATTTTTATCATCATATATCATCATATACATATACTGTATATTAATTCATCTCTGCCATGTTGTGAAAATGAAGTAAATGGTTTGAGGTGGTGGTTTTGATGTTGGTTGCTAGTTTACAAGTAAACTAAGACATGTGTCTTAGCTTATCTTGTAAGCTTGACACCACATGGTGTATGTGGCTAAGTCTAACCGTCCCATATTGGGGGTGGGGCAAAACTTGTTTTTTCTCATCCCCAATTATTTACGGGTACTCCTCGATTATAGTTTCCTCGATTTGCGTGCCCTCGGGTCGTTTTACGAAAAACGTTTTTATAAATTATGAATCAACAGCACAAAACGAATCTAATAAAAATTGTCTCATAAAAACGGAGTTCAAAAACGTAAATACGTAATCCTAGGGTTTCCGGTTTAGTCGTAAAGGATGTTAAATTATGCACGTAAGTCCTAATCTCTTCTCGTAAATAATATTCACGAATAAATTTATTTCCTGAAATGTCGGATTGTCACCAAAAACGGTGTATGTAAACGTAAGCACGTAACGTAGGATCCTCCGGTTTAAACGTAGTCGATGCTACTTCAAGACGTAAACCCAAATTTCTTCCCAAAAATGAGTGAGTTCATACTATTACATTAAAATAATGTTTTTAAATAATATTTGAGAATAAAATATCAACCATAAAATGATAGATTGTCACATGTTTGATGTTAACACTAGAAGGATTTCCACTCATCATTGTGAACACTATAGAGTGTCACTCTGAGTTTTTTGGCAAGATCACTAAGATATTGCGTAGAGGCCTGGAGCGTGTTTAAGTTCAGTTAAGAATTAAACCATTGTTGCTTTCCAGTTATCACAATTTTGATTCATAAAGGATCGCACAAGTCACCTACCATGAACTTTTTAATATCGCTCAAGAAGGATTTCCATCTTCATTGTAAATACTTTCGTATTACTCGGATGTTCAGGCAAGATCATGAAGATTTTGCGTAGGACTCTTAAGATCTTTCTACTTTTCATAGTGTGTGATGAGCAAGGAATTATGAAAGTGTGTCCTAATGGGATTATTGATGATCTCAAATGGCTCTAGACTCGATCGTGCATTTTGGGTTTTTAGTGATCGGAGGCTGGAGAGGAGTGCCATCATTTCAATACCAATTTATACGGAGTGAATAAATCAATAGCTAATGCGCTATCTCCGTGTGATTAAAACAAATATCTTTTAAGAGATATCTGAGTTAGCTGGGATGGGTTGTGCATAGGCATCACTGGGTCCATGATGTCTATCTTCAATATCAAGAATCATTAAAAATGATCTCAATAGCATATGTATTGACCCTGTTCATGCCTAAGTTGTAAGGAGGGCTGCTTTCTTTTCACCCTTTATCTTTACAATTCTTTTTCGTTGGGAATAAATTATAGCCAGTCTACTTGAGCGCTAACAAGAGTAAAACAAGCGTTGACAGGAGTAATACAAACGCTCACAGCTCAAGCGTTGACAAGACAAAGTCAAGCGTTAATACATTGAAGACAAGCACTGATGGAAGGATATACTCTACACGTTTATTGTATTCTAGATTACTTCTAGTAAAGATAGGAACAACAATGTATTTTCTATATTTATCTTTACCTAGAATAGTTGATACGTAGATTATTGTACAAGGCTTCTTATGTCTATAAAAGAAGACCTTTTAGGTTAATGTTCATATAAGTTTTCATACGTAAACTACTTTCATTGTAAGCAAGTTTGATATCATTAATCAAAGTGAAAGTTTGTTTATCTTGTGTGTTCTTGTTTAAGTGTTAATTCCGCATAACACTTAGATTGTCATATACATATACAAAGGTTTCTCTAAGTGTATTACTTGATCTAATCTCGTATACATAAAGCTAAATCGATCTAAGTTTGGGATCAACAAGTGGTATCAGAGCTTGTTGAGAAACTTTTGATCTTAAAGAACACAAGAACCCTAAAAATCACCAAAACCCTAATTTTCTCAAAACTCTAACAACATCATATCAAATTCAGAAATAACCTCCTCCTCCTCACCTTTACCTAACATCAAGATTCCCATGCTTGATGCAACCAACTTTGAAATGTGGAAATTCAACTTTAAGCAATATCTAGGGATCTATGACTACACACTCTGGGAGATTATGGAATATGGAAACACATTCAATAAAGCCCAAAAGATTGCTGATGTTATTGCTGGATGTTCAGAAGCAGATAAGAGAGAAAAGCCTAATGATGGTAGAGCTGTGTCTGCTGAAGACATAGCAAAGAAAAGGGTTGACATGAAAACCCTAAACATTCTGAAAGTCTCTTTGGGACAAGAGAACCAGCATAAGTACAGAGGTTATGAATCTGCTAAGGACCTTTGGGCAGCTCTTGAAGTTGCATATGGGGGAAATGAGGATACTAAGGAAGAAAAGAAAAAGCAACTCATGCATGATTATGCTGTCTTCAAGGCTCAACCTAATGAGAAGCTTAGCAGTGTGAGAAGCAGATTGCTTGACATTACAAGCAAATTGTCCTTCATGGGGACACAACTTGGTGATGTTGACATCAATGCCACTTTTCTCAAAAGTCTGGGTGAGGTGTGGAAGATTGAGGCAAGATCTATACTTGCCAACAACACTCACAAAAGTTCTACTTTTGATGATATCTACAACAAACTGAGGCTTTTGGAAGATGAAACTCTTTTGGAGCATGGAAGCAAGTCTACCAACAGCAACATGGCCTTCTTTTCTCATAGTGAAGGTCAATTCAATCAGAAGGACTCTTACATGCATCCAGTTACTGGATCATCATGTGTCAGTGATGTAGAGTTTTTGTACCCTTTAGGAAAAGGATGACAAAATAGTGGTAAGCGTTAAGTGTCGGTTTAGGAAAACCGAGCACTAATGACCAAATAAGTTCAAGTTCGTTTCCCAAGGAGGCACGTGCGTTGTGTAATGAATTGATTAATGCTTTGTGATTATATTGAGAAAAGGAAAAATAGAAATAAGAAAGAAATGACGGTTACGAAGACGGATCGAGCTAAGACGAAAAGGCGTTCACGTAAAACCGTAAAAAACTACAAAATTAAAATTTTAACCTAAAAATTCCTAAAAATTACTAAAAATATACAATAATATTCTAAGAGTTTACAAAGAATCCAAACTTGCTATAACCTTTTAATTAATTAGATAATGACTTTTTAATGCTAATTAAAGCCCTAAAAATCACAATTAATTATTAAAAAGTCCCAAACAAGATTTTAAAGTTTGTAAACCTTAAAATAACCTAATTAAGCTAAAAAGTATTTTTTAAAATTTTAAAACCAAATAAAACTATTTTTAAATACTTAAAAACTATTAAAATCAATTAAAACTTACATTAATTCTAGAAAATAATTGAAAAGCCCTAAAAATATTTGGAAAGTTACGAAATTCCTAATTAAGTGTCTACAATCTAGGAAAAATGTAAAAACTTAAAAAATCAAACTTTTATTTTCTAATAATAAAATAATATTAAAATATTCCAAAAAATTCAAAGTTTATTAAAAATTCTAAAAAATTACCAAAAATCTTAAATAATGTAACTAAGACAGAAATGCAATTAAAAGTTTCTAAAACCTATTTAATAATTTTATATTAAATTTTAAAGTTGGTTAAAACCCCTAAAATCAAATAAAATTAAAAATAAGACTTTTTGAAAACTTAAAGCGATGTAAACCTCAAATTACTTTAATAAAACCTAAAAACAATTTTTATAAAATATAAAAACTATTTATACTATTTTTAATCTAATTAACTAAAAACGGGTAAATAAAAAATGATAAAAAATAAATAAAGAAAGTGAAAAATGTGAAAATTGGTCCAGAAAATCCTAAACTAAGTTAGTACCCTAGGAAAAATACAAACTGGTCACTTGGCTTATTTAATAAGCCCAAATGAGCATATAAAGCTACGGCTTATTTAGAAAAGTCCTACTTCAAAACCCTTTAAATAAAGTGTGACTTGAGTCTTTAGCAGTAAAAGACCCAAGGGCACGCTGGTAAGACGTATGTGTTGTGAGAGGAGTGGCGCAGGTTCGAGTCCTGGCCACGTCCTTTTTGGACTTTATTTTTTTTAAAAACTTTAAAACTCAATGCAGCAATCTTAACTTACTACAAATCTCAATCTTTAATCCAAATTGAACCAAATTATATCCCTATAGTGCCAAAAAACGTGCCCAGTTCCCTTGTTGAACACAAAAAAGAAAAAAATGAAACTTTCACTTGTGAAGATTAGGACAAGAGGACTTGTCTTGGACTTATGTTGATGTTTGATTGGACAATTAGGGCACCCCTATACTCAGTTGAGTATAGGGAGTCAATTAAAACACATAAACTAGCAAGTTACTTCAAAAATCACACACAAAATGGCCAAGAAAGGTTGCTGATAAAGCTTAACCTCTTTCTGATGAACAGTAAGCAAATTACTAGCACAAACACGAATTTAAAACCCTAAGATCTTGCACACAAGTTGACCAAGTAGTATATAAGCAGTTACAAAACCTACTAAAACCTATCTCCTAACAGCTCATCAAATTTGAAGGCAAAATTCACAAAACATCATGCACAAAAAGCAGTTACTGGATTTTAGACCACTTTTCCAAAGTTTAAGCATGCAATTGTGTTCTAAACCTGTCCAAACTGAAAACCAAACTAGCATACAACCTAATAACTACCTAGTGAGTGAATAAAACAGGATTTCAAGCAAGATTTAAACCATTTAAACCATGTTAAGCCCTAATCCAAACACCCCTTTATATTTCTGAAAATGATCTTTTTCAAACCAAATGCAATTAAACTACAACCAAAATAATTTCTACTGCTTATAACATGCATAAAACCCTAAATTAAGCAATATCCAATCAGTTTAACAAACACATAACCAGTTTCTCACAAATTTCATGCAAAGTCACATTGAACTGAAACTTTTGAAAACTGAAAAAGGAAACAAGGATTTTACCTAGAGGGACCTACATCCAGGTCCCTCAGTGACTGAAAAGTCACCTCCTTTCAGGCTGGGGCCTGAGCAGAACTTTGTTGTAATGGGGATGCCAAATGCTTGGTACAAAAAGTGAAAAAGGAATGGGTAAGAATGGAAGCTTTCTTCCTTCTTGTCACCTGCACACACAAAACAAACCAGCAGAAAACTACAAGTATCAAAATGCCATAAGCTACAAGCTTATGGCTTTTTGATACAGTAAGACTTAGTACAAAAAAAATGGTAAAAACTGAATCTTTTCTTCAAAATTCTTTCACAAAGCATGGTAACCAATAAACCTTGAAACCTTTAACACGTTTTAAACAAGAACAATCTCAGCCAAACCAAGAATACCAATCCACTTTCACTTCTTAGATTCTTGGATTTCTGATAATTGCAAACCTTTTTGAAACCTTTTTGAAAATCCTAAACACAAAGTTTTACACAATTGAAAAATGGAACTCAGCTAGCTTTCAGTCACACACCAAACTTTTAAAAACTATAAAAAGGAATTACTTTGAACTCAAATACCAAACTTTTATATTAATAAAAAGGGATTACAAGTGTAGAAGAGCTAAAACTGGAACAAAGGGCTTCCACATGTTGGAGCTCCTTTATATAGCCCTAAACAGAAGGTTCTAGTGCTATGAATATAATAATACTAAGCTAAAACCCTAATCCTGAAAAATCCGAAAATGCCCTTGGTTGTTTGATTGAAAATTGGTCAAAAGGGCTCATGTGATGTTGCCAGCTGTTGAGAGTTGATCTTGGACGTCTATTTGAGCTTGGAGACCAAGGACTACCATCTAACCACACATCTTGTCTGGTATTGGGTTTGGGGGAAAGTGACGGGTGCAGGGGACCCCTGGGGATGTCACATGGGTTGGTTGGGGTCATGGTTTTTGTGTGGGATGGGATGACAAAAAGGTGAATTAGTGATCTGGAAATATTGGGGCATAAACCCTTTGATTATGGCTTTGTTCTTCCTGGGAAAATTAGGGTTTATGTGGGTAATTAGTCTGGGTTTAATCTATTTTGGGTAAAGATTTTTTAAATTAAGTGTTTGGGTGGGAAAAATAAGGGTTTGACTGGATGTTGACTGGATTTAATAAATAAATCGTGATTGGGGTGTGACTGGGATGAGGGTGATGAGGTGGTGGATTGTGAGTGGTGGGTTGGTGTGACGTGTAGAGATGATTGGCTGGGGTGAGTTAGTGTGTTTGACAGTTTTGGCCCCCCAAGTCTCTTTGTTTCTTCATCTTGTAATAATCAGCAACAAAACCAATTTTCCTTTATAAATGACTTTGGGCATTTGACATTTTTGGCACAATAACTTTACAAACCATAAATAAGGACTTCTTATGCCAATTCTTCATTCTTCAAGGGCTGTTCTTGTAAATACTTGATAATTTAGGGACCCAAATGCATTAAATGAGATTTGCAAGGGTATAAATTGCCAAGTCTTCAATAGTAGAGGGACCATTTTTTCCAATCTTCAAAACTTCAAGGTTATTTTTGGAAATTCTTGATTTGGGTCCGGTTTATTGTACCGCTTCGTTTCCCGTGTTCGTTTTTGATTGATTCTTGTGATCTTTTTGTCTTTTCCTCAATATCCGTACCTAAAATACACAAGCAACAAACACGAGCATATATTTGGCAGTTTTAATGATATTTTATGCATTTTAAGCCCGATTTGGACGATGAGACTATGTATAAAAGCAGTCTCATCACTCCCCCATACTAAACCATTGCCGTGCCCTCACGTAATGCTATAATAAAGTATGTTAGCACCTCCAAAATTTAATTTTATTCACTTTATTGGAATGATAAACTAGCTACACTACCACTATTATTATTACTTGCGTTTAAGACATAATGTATGATTTTCATCGCAAAATGGGACGTTTAGGTTCATAGAATAAGAACACGTGAATGCTTCGTTAGAAATAATTTCATCGTCCTCGATTTTCACCCCAATTCCATGCCAAGCGTGCAACGAGATCATTGTCATTATAAGTTAGTAATGCTAACACTACTCATATGCCCTAATCACGTACTTATCCTCCCATTATTCCTAAGTTGTATCTCTTATATTTTATTTTGTGTTGAATGTTTCACGAGGATACATTGTTTGACTTATGCGATAATAGAGATTTAGGTCTAAAAATAGAGTCCTAACGGTGTAACTAAGACCATCAAATCAATAACCCCTCCTAATAGACAACGATGTTAAAAAATTAAGTTGACAAGAAGAATCGATAAACACGGTTTTATAACGGTTTTGAACATGAGACTTATTACCAAGACTTTTATATGCCCCCAAACGGAAGGGCCTTATTATCTTTGGTTTACCTCCATCTTTTATTCAACTTCACCATGAAGCTTTTATTATGACTTCGGTCTTGCCTTGCCTTTTATTATCCGCCTCATCGGTGGTTTTATTAGCCAAAGACGTATATCCTCACGCTAAGGCGAATTTTGGATCTTTAAAGCTTCGAAGATTAAGGCTTGATTCACTTTCAATTTTGCATAGATTTTTCGGCCTTGTGGGGCTTCAAATTGTTTGCTAGATTTAGGTGAGCACTTGAAATCTTATTATTGGGTGAAGCTTCCGATTATTAGGGTGCCAATACTTCAAAACCGTGATGCTGGCGATACCTTAATGTCTTCCCAATTTAATTACACGGAAGCTACTAGAAAAGACTAGAAACCCAACAATCCTAATTAAACCACTAAGTCAATATTTATTAAGCAAAAATATTTACATGCGAAGGGAGAATAAGCAAACAACGAGGACACATGAGTTTTTGAAAGAATACGAGTACTATACGTTTAGCATAGTAACTTATAATTAACCCTATCATTTCTCGTCCTCATTTAAGAGACTTAGCCTAATGTGAGTTAAGGAATCAAAGCTAAGTGCTCAACACGCACGGTCGAGTCAAAAATTACTCTTATTCTCGCCATCGGAAAATCTACATTCGTGTCTTCAAACACTTATAAAACATGAGAAAAATTTTAAAATTTGGCCATTTTTAGCCTTATTTTGCAACAAAACGATAACAAAAAGATAAACTTTGGAAAGCGTGAAGGTTTGGCAAGGCAAGTATCTATTCACCCCCCATACTAAAGTTAAACATTGTCCTCAATGTTTCGAGTCTAGGGGTGCAAACACCCCCAGACTAGAGACGTAGTCGAATGCCTAATCTAGCATGGAAAGGGTGTAACCGTTAAATCAATAGCCGTTTATGAAGTGTGCTAAAAACCTAAGGTTAGAACATCAAAAGGATATATCATTTGGATATTGAGAAAGTCTCCAAAGCAAACGATCGAGTGCTCCCATAAAACGAAACACGAGAGGCTCCAATCGCGAAGATCATGATCTAAAAACCACAATGCACAAACAACCACGGAACAAAGGTTGGAAGGGCACAAATCCCCTCACATTAACTAATTAGAAAGCAATAATATATACATGGATAAGCATGGGTCTCCCCCACGAGGCACCTTGTTTTTGATAACCGAGTCAAAAGCTCGACTCGAATCCCCATAAATGTGATCATTTAGGGATTATCTTGGTATGGTCAATTTTTGGTGGGGCTTACATGATAAACAAGGCCCAAAAACAACCGGTATAAAGGACTAAGTCATTTGATGGTGCAAAATACCGGGATCGAAGATGGTGTTCTCGTTTTCATTGGAAAAACAAATCAACGCCACTTAATCGTGTGCCAACAAAAACCCCAAAGGGTTTCAAGAAAATAGATGAGAAGAAATAGAAGGGTGGGACAATGGGTAAGTCGTAAAAACATTGAGCTACTCGAGGTAGACTCGCACCAATCAAATGAAAAGATTTTCCATTTATTGCATCGGTGGAAGACCGAGATTTCCCTTTATAAGCAATTCCAGGATCAAATATCTCGTCCTCGGTGGAGAAAGGGGAGGGAACATAAGGGATTTCCCCCACACTAAGTCCACACAAAGCATCGTCAAAAGGAGAAGACGAGCTTGTAGTACTCAATACACGTGGTGATGACGGAGTTAGAATTGTAGAAAAATCTTTTAAATCCATTTTAAAATCTTTCCTTTTTTCATCTTTTAAACTCTCCTTATGAAAACCCGATTTAATTATGTCAAAAATATTTGGTGTTTCTAAAGCAATGTTAGTCACACTAAAAATTCTCACATTTGAAAACCGTTTTGGTAAAGGTGGTGGTAAGTTTTCAAAACGTTTGTCAACAAAGAAAACTTCCCCATCGGGATCAACATATTCATCATCCGAAGAATCATTCACAATTGGAACCGTAGGCTTAACACTCTTAACCTCCACCGGCGGAGGGGACGGAACTTCATTTTTCTCAACAACTTCTAAAACTCTTTTTGAAATCTTTTTGCAAATGTTTTTAATGGGATTGACATTGTACAAAGACGTGATAGAATACACATGAGAAAGTGTGGAGTTTTGAGTTGCATTAATGACGAGTTCTTCCTCATTGAAACGAAGAGTGATTTTCCTTGCATGCACATCGATAAGTGCTCTCGAGGTATCCAAAAATGATCGACCTAAAATTAAAGGAACTTTAGGATCGATGGGAATGTCAACAACAATAAAGTCTATGGGATAGTAGAACTTTCCAACTTTCACGAAGACGTCCTCGGCAACCCCACAAGCTAGAATCGTAGAATGATCGGCCATCTCTATTGACATTCTTGAAGGAGTGAGATTGGGAAGATTGAGCGATTTAAAAATCTCAAGAGGCATCAAATTAATACTAGCACCAAGATCGGCCAAGGCGTAGCATTCTTCCATGTCTTGTATAGCACATGGGACTAAAAACTTGCCGGGATCACCGACTTTTTGAGGTATGCGGCTAAGAAAAACCGATGAACAACTAGACGATTTTTGCAATTTCTCTTTGTTATTCAACATACTTTTGAAGTTTGCGGAAAATCGAGGCATCATGACTAAGGCGTCGGCAAAACTTATATTGAAATGCAAGTCACGAAACATCTTCATAAAAAGTTCAAATTGATAGTTATTTCGTTCTTGTGCCTTTTCCTTGTCTCGTCTTGAAGGGTAAGGTAAGGGTGGTGTGGGTTGGGGCATAGGCATAGGCAACGGCCTTGGAATCTCGGGTTCCATGATTGGTGTGGGTTCAACCATAGGTGTGGTTTGAGCGGTACTTCGTGGGCTTGGAATTTGCTCCTTTTCTACCACCACCCCGGGTTCTTTCTCTTTTCCTTCTCCATAGAAGTACTTGGACGAGAAATGGGTTCTTTGAAAGTTTTACCACTACGAGTAGTAATAACCTTCAATTCTCCTTTCGGGTTCACGATGGTATCACTAGGAAGACCACCCGAAGAAGAGGGCTTACACATGATAGCTTCAAACATTTTTCCCATTCGGTCTTCAAACTTAGATTGCCTAGCATCCGCTTTTAACAATTCTTGTTTAATCTCATGTTGACCTTGCTCCATTTTTTGTTGATTTTGTTGGAGTCGTTGAACATTTCCTTCCATTTTATTAGCATGAGTTTTAAGTTCATTAGCAAGTTCGTTTTTAAGCTCATTTTTAAACTCGGATCTTAAGCTAACCATTTCACGTTGCATGTTGTCAAACTTAGCATCGTTTGCCTTAGCATAATTCATAAACTTTCCTTGAAGATTTTTGGTGTGATCATTTTGAAAACCTTGAGTCGTAGTTTGAAAATCACGGTTTTGGTTTTGGTTTGAAATTTGCCCATTTCCACTTTGATAATTACCCTTGTTGTAATTACGTTGATTGCCTTGATAATTACCACCTTGGTTGTTGTTTCGATAGTTATTAGCATTTTGATTTGGTGGAGCTTGATTTTGGCGGGAACCTTGACCGTTTTGGTTATAAGTTCCCGTGGCTACATAAGCACTCGAAGTGTTACCATCCGCGGTAATGCACTCGGAAAGATCATGAGCTCCACCACACGACAAACAACTCTTAGAAACCGCTTTAACCGAAGCGGAATTCGAAGCTTCTTGAGCTTTCCAATGGGACATAAGGTTAGCAAATCTATCAAAAAATCGATTTTCTTCATTTGCTTCATCATGTAAGGCATTAATACTTCGAGACGATGATGACGAGCCCAATTTGGCAACACTCGGTGTGTTACGAGGGTTATAAACCTTAGACCTATTCTCAATTATGACCAAAGCTTCCTCGACCGTTTTACACAAAAAATTACCACCCGCGGCGGCATTTAAATAATCTCTTTCATGATCATTAAGTCCATTGTAAAACGTGTCAATTTGGTGCAAGTCGGAAAAACCGTGATGAGGACATTCATGTAACATTTCCTTAAACCTATTCCAAGCCGTTGAAAAACTTTCATTTGATTCTTGTGAAAACTTTGAAATCTCGTTTTTCAAATGCGTAGTCTTAGAGGGCGGAAAAAATTGGTTCACGAACTTTGAAACGAGATCCTTCCACGTCAATATAGAATTGGGTGGCTCTTTCTCTAACCAAATTTTAGCGGGCCCCGCTAAGGAATACGGAAAAAGCATCATCTTAATCGAGTCATTCGAGACATCCTTAAATTTGCAAGTGGCGGTAAGACGATTGAATTGGCGGATATGGTTGTGTGGATTGTCCTTCTCATCACCACGGAATTTGTTGTTTTGGATCATCGACAACAAACCCGTTTTCACCTCAAAATTCTCCGCAAGGATAGCGGGAATCACAATAGCTTCTCCATAACCCTCGGTGGGTGCTTGAAGTAACTCCATCATAGTTCGATTCGCCATGGTTGGTGCTTCTCGTACAATGGGTTCGTCAATAGGAGACTCCTCACTAGAATGAGTTGGAGTGGGAGTTTTGTTCTTTCGTCTACGTGCACGTTTTGCTTGATTACGAGTTAGCATAAACGTCACTTACAACGAGGAGACGAGAAAAGAAGATTCTTTTTGGTGTTTTGTATTTTTCAATTTTTTTGTGGTTTTTGATGGTATTAACCTTTTTTGGAAATTGGTGAATGTATTAAGTAGACAAAAATCTACAAATCTCCTCTTTAATCAAATCTCTTGATTAAAGAAGCCTCAAGGAATGAAAACGATCACGTGAAGTGAACGCCTTCGATGACTTTAGAACGATGGTGGAACACCAAATCGTTCAAGAGGGTTTAATCAATAGAAACCAAGAAAATATATATGATATGTAATAATACTTTGGGCAGCAAAACCCTCGATTAGCTCTCAAAATCAAATACGCACAAGCAAGCAGAGGAAACGAGGCGGCGCGAAGCACTTAAGAGCCTTTTTCCTTTAGGTCGTGAAATACAACCGCCTTATACTCACCTTATAGTTTGTATTTTTCAAAATCGAGCTTCACGAAAGTATTTATCTATTTTTGCCTTTTTTCTTTGGTTTGAGATTCAAATACAATGATTGGGTAATGACCTCCCAAGTCAAGGTTGTGATTTCTCACGTATTTGGAGCACTTGTAAATTTATTGTTCTACGTATACAATATAGTAATAGTATTCACACAAAAACCGAAAAACGATAATACGTATTTGTAGAGTGCTACTAATACAAATACTAATTATGGCTATATAAAAAAACAACAATTGTTCAATCAAAACACAACACGCCTCCCCGGCAGCGGCGCCAAAATTGATGTAGAGTTTTTGTACCCTTTAAGAAAAGGATGACAAAATAGTGGTAAGCGTTAAGTGTCGGTTTAGGAAAACCAAGTTCGTTTCCCAAGGAGGCACGTGCGTTGTGTAATGAATTGATTAATGCTTTGTGATTATATTGAGAAAAGGAAAAATAGAAATAAGAAAGAAATGACGGTTACGAAGACGGATCGAGCTAAGACGAAAAGGCGTTCACGTAAAACCGTAAAAAACTACAAAATTAAAATTTTAACCTAAAAATTCCTAAAAATTACTAAAAATCCACAATAATATTCTGAGAGTTTACAAAAAATCCAAACTTGCTAAAACCTTTTAATTAATTAGATAATGACTTTTTAATGCTAATTAAAGCCCTAAAAATCACAATTAATTATTAAAAAGTCCCAAACAAGATTTTAAAGTTTGTAAACCTCAAAAATAACCTAATTAAGCTAAAAAGTATTTTTTAAAATTTTAAAACCAAATAAAACTATTTTTAAATACTTAAAAACTATTAAAATCAATTAAAACTTAAATTAATTCTAGAAAATAATTGAAAAGCCCTAAAAATAATTGGAAAGTTAGAAAATTCCTAATTAAGTGTCTACAATCTAGGAAAAATGTAAAAACTTAAAAAATCAAACTTTTAATTTTTAATAATAAAATAATATTAAAATATTCAAAAAAATTCAAAGTTTATTAAAAAATTCTAAAAAATTACCAAAAATCTTAAATAATGTAACTAAGACAGAAATGCAATTAAAAGTTTCTAAAACCTATTTAATAATTTTATATTAAATTTTAAATTTGGTTAAAACCCCTAAAATCAAATAAAATTAAAAATAAGACTTTTTGAAAACTTAAAGCAATGTAAACCTCAAATTACTTTAGTAAAACCTAAAAACAATTTTTATAAAATTTAAAAACTATTTATACTATTTTTAATCTAATTAACTAAAAACGGGTAAATAAAAAATGATAAAAAATAAATAAAGAAAGTGAAAAATGTGAAAATTGGTCCAGAAAATCCTAAACTAAGTTACTATCCTAGGAAAAATACAAACTGGTCACTTGGCTTATTTAATAAGCCCAAATGAGCTTATAAAGCTACGGCTTATTTAGAAAAGTCCTACTTCAAAACCCTTTAAATAAAGTGTGACTTGAGTTTTAGCAGTAAAAGACCCAAGGTCACGCTGGTAAGACGTATGTGTTGTGAGAGGAGTGGCGCAGGTTCGAGTCCTGGCCACGTCCTTTTTGGACTTTTTTTGTAAAACTTTAAAACTCAATGCAGCAATCTTAACTTACTCCAAATCTCAATCTTTAATCCAAATTGAACCAAATTATATCCCTATAGTGCCAAAAAACGTGCCCAGTTCCCTTGTTGAACACAAAAAAGAAAAAAATGAAACTTTCACTTGTGAAGATTAGGACAAGAGGACTTGTCTTGGACTTATGTTGATGTTTGATTGGACAATTAGGGCACCCCTATACTCAGTTGAGTATAGGGAGTCAATTAAAACACAGAAACTAGCAAGTTACTTCAAAAATCACACACAAAATGGCCAAGAAAGGTTGCTGATGAAGCTTAACCTCTTTCTGATGAACAGTAAGCAAATTACTAGCACAAAAACGAATTTAAAACCCTAAGATCTTGCACACAAGTTGACCAAGTAGTATATAAGCAGTTACAAAACCTACTAAAACCTATCTCCTAACAGCTCATCAAATTTGAAGGCAAAATTCACAAAAAATCATGCACAAAAAGTAGTTACTGGGTTTTAGACCACTTTTCCAAAGTTTAAGCATGCAATTGTGTTCTAAACCTGTCCAAACTGAAAACCAAACTAGCATACAACCTAATAACTACCTAGTGAGTGAATAAAACAGGATTTCAAGCAAGATTTAAACCATTTAAACCATGTTAAGCCCTAATCCAAACACCCCTTTATATTTCTGAAAATGATCTTTTTCAAACCAAATGCAATCAAACTACAACCAAATTAATTTCTACTGCTTATAACATGCATAAAACCCTAAATTAAGCAATATCCAATCAGTTTAACAAACACATAACCAGTTTCTCACAAATTTCATGCAAAGTCACATAGAACTGAAACTTTTGAAAACTGAAAAGGGAAACAAGGATTTTACCTAGAGGGACCTACATCCAGGTCCCTCAGTGACTGAAAAGTCACCTCCTTTCAGGCTGGGGCCTGAGCAGAACTTTGTTGTAATGGGGATGCCAAATGCTTGGTAAAAAAAGTGAAAAAGGAATGGGTAAGAATGGAAGCTTTCTTCCTTCTTGTCACCTGCACATACAAAA
Organism: Glebionis coronaria; assembly: GCA_025667525.1. Classification (NCBI taxonomy): domain Eukaryota; kingdom Viridiplantae; phylum Streptophyta; class Magnoliopsida; order Asterales; family Asteraceae; genus Glebionis; species Glebionis coronaria. The sequence continues at coordinate 960,878 of JANFOE010000399.1, forward strand.
CAAACCAGCTTGGTAAGACTTAGTAAAAAAAATGGTAAAAACTGAATTTTTTCTTCAAAATTCTTTCACAAAGCTTGGTAACCAATAAACCTTGAAACCTTTAACACGATTTAAACAAGAACAATCTTAGCCAAACCAAGAATACCAATCCACTTTCACTTCTTAGATTCTTGGATTTCTTATAATTGCAAACCTTTTTGAAACCTTTTTGAAAATCCTAAACACAAAGTGTTCACACAATTGAAAAATGGAACTCAGCTAGCTTTCAGTCACACACCAAACTTTTAAAAACTATAAAAAGGAATTACTTTGAACTCAAATACCAAACTTTTATATTAATAAAAAGGGATTACAAGTGAAGAAGAGCTAAAACTGGAACAAAGGGATTCCACATGTTGGAGCTCCTTTATATAGCCCTAAACAGAAGGTTCTAGTGCTATGAATATATTAATACTAAGCTAAAACCCTAATCCGGAAAAATCCGAAAATGCCCTTGGTTGTTTGACTGAAAATTGGTCAAAAGGGCTCATGTGATGTTGCCAGTTGTTGAGAGTTGATCTTGGACGTCTATTTGAGCTTGGAGACCAAGGACTACCATCTAACCACACATCTTGTCTGGTATTGGGTTTGGGGGAAAGTGACGGGTGCAGGGGACCCCAGGGGATGTCACATGGGTTGGTTGGGGTCATGGTTTTTGTGTGGGATGGGATGACAAAAAGGTGAATTAGTGATCTGGAAATATTGGGGCATAAACCCTTTGATTATGGCTTTGTTCTTCCTGGGAAAATTAGGGTTTATGTGGGTAATTAGTCTGGGTTTAATCTATTTTGGGTAAAGATTTTTTAAATTAAGTGTTTGGGTGGGAAAAATAAGGGTTTGATTGGATGTTGACTGGATTTATTAAATAAATCGTGAGAGGGGTGTGACTGGGATGGGGGTGATGAGGTGGTGGATTGTGAGTGGTGGGTTGGTGTGACGTGTAGAGATGATTGGCTGTGGTGAGTTAGTGTGTTTGACAGTTTTGGCCCCCAAGTCTCTTTGTTTCTTCATCTTGTAATAATCAGCAACAAAACCAATTTTCCTTTATAAATGACTTTGGGCATTTGACATTTTTGGAACAATAACTTTGCAAACCATAAATAAGGACTTCTTATGCCAATTCTTCATTCTTCAAGGGATGTTCTTGTAAATACTTGATAATTTAGGGACCCAAATGCATTAAATGAGATTTGCAAGGGTATAAATTGCCAAGTCTTCAATAGTAGAGGGACCATTCTTGCCAATCTTCAAAACTTCAAGGTTATTTTTGGAAATTCTTGATTTGGGTCCGGTTCATTGTGCGGCTTCGTTTCTCGTGTTCGTTTTTGATTGATTCTTGTGATCTTTTTGTCTTTTCCTCAATATCCGTACCTAAAATACACAAGCAACAAACACGAGCATATATTTGGCAGTTTTAATGATATTTTATGCATTTTAAGCCCGATTTGGACGATGAGACTATGTATAAAAGCAGTCTCATCAGTCAGCGCTGGAACATGTCCTGTCAACGTCTCATACATGGACGCTGACACATACAAAAATGACTCACCAAGAGTTAAACCTGCTGGTTTGGATCTGGATACTGTATGTGCTTATATTGCTTCTTTGCCCAATGTTTCAGTGATTACATATGAGGACCTTGAGCAGATAAGTGATGAGCACTTGGAAGAGATGGATATTAAGTGGAACATGGCTCTTGCTAGTATAAGAGCAAACAGGTGGAACAAAAGGTTTAAGAAGAAGATGACCTTCAATGCAAAGGACACAGCTGGATTTGATAAATCCAAAGTTGAGTGCTACAACTGTCATCGTATGGGGCACTTCATGAGGGAATGCATATCTCCTAGAAGATCTAATGCTGGCAAACCTTCAAGCCAGATTGTTAAGGCTCAGGATCCTAAGGCCATGGTTGCAGTTCAAGGAATTGATGGCATGGGATGGGATTGGAGCTATTTGGCTAAGGATGTGGAAGAGGATAAAGCTTTGGTTGCTGAGATAGAAGAAGAAGAGCATGTTCAATATGCTCTCATGGCACACTCCTCCTCTTCATCTGATAATGAGGTATACGATGATGCTTTTTGTAGTAAAGGTTGTAGGTTAAATACTGAAAGACTTAACAAAGAGGTGTTAAGATTACTAGATGATGTGAGTACTGAGAGATGCAAACTGTCTAACTATCAACTAGCTCCCACTCAAACTGAGAAGACAGTTTCTAAATACAAGAAAATGGAATTTGACTTAAAAGATAAAATAAATATCTTAAAACATGAGTTGAATGCTAGTAATGATATTAGGAGTATCATGGAAAGGGTTAATGGTGAGTTACAGGCTAAGTTAGATGAGGCCATTAAGAATAAAGATAATGTTGGCCTTAAAATTCAAAGATTTGATAAGGCCACACAAACCCTAGGAGAATGTGTGAGTAAACAAAGGGATCCTAAGGACATGACTAGGATTGGGATGAAAGACTACTCTATGGTTCCACCACCAGCTGGTGACTTCTATGGTGTCCAATAAAAGGACCTATCTTGGACTGGTTTGCCAGAACTCCAAGAGGAGGAATTCATTCCTCCACCAAGAGTTGTTACCCCAGTTGAAGAGTATCAACCGAAGTTGACTGACTTAAATGAATGGAAGAAAGCCAATCCTACCTTATTTGTTAAGGGTGGTGATGACGTATAGTCCCCAGCCGGGTCATGGATCCGGCCCATGGGTACTACCCGTGTCCGGCCCATCACAGATGGGTGGAATAATGTCAGTCAGGCTTATGGGCTTGGATGAACAGTAACCGCACGCATGTGTGCGGCCCACGGCCCGGTACGGCCGACACGGCCGACATAGGGTTAGACAGAATAATATTCTGTCTAGGAATATCTTAATCCCAATAGGAGGAGATATTCACTACCAGAATTAGAAGATAACAATCATTCTAATTTTGGTGCTTATCTCTTCCTTGGGGCCGAAGGATCAGTGAAAGCCCACTAGGGTTTCACTGCCTATAAAAGGAACCCCCAAGGGTTCCACAAAGGTATTACGACTTGTACTCTAAACTCATATAAACCTTAAATCGATTACTTACTCTCACGCCGGAGTCTAATCGTGGGAAACATTCCCACGGTAAGCCTAACGCGTGTTGTTTAGTGTGCAGGATCCCAACAAAACAATTCACTTGGTGCAGGAGCCAGAGTCCAGCCAACCCGAATTAAGCCTAATTCGGGTCTAGCAAGGATCAACCAACTTTTGCATCAACAAGTTGGCGCCATCCGTGGGACCCATAACACTAAGCTAGAACAAAACCTCATCTCGAATCTCCAATGACGAAGGGGCATCCGCCAACTAACCCCAGAAATGTGAATCCTGGGAACCGGAAGTCCCAAGGGGAAGGGATTCTCATCCCCAACCAATCACCTAACCGCCTCGCAGGCGGGCTGGGTAGCCGTAGCGGTTTTCAACCCGCGGGGGTGACGAGCACGATCTCGGTGACACCCCCGCCTACTTCAACCCTGGACAACCCTGATCCAGGGAGTGCGCCAGATCCTCCTAACAAGGAACCTCGCAGACCCTCGACGGAGGAAGAAATGGAAGCCCTACCACTCAGTGAGGAGGATCTTACTCGAGTTCTCACTCAGAACTTCGAAAGGATCGTCCCAGGGATCGCATCAAGATTGAATCTGGGGAGGAATCTCCAAGCCAGACTCAACTTTGGTGACAGTGGACCAACCACCCCCTCCCAAAACCGGAGGAAAAGGAGAACTCGGCCTCAGGAGCAGGGAACCTTTGAGGAAACCCCTCAACCCCGGAATGTGTTTGAGCGCATAGGAGATCGCCTTATACAGGAATTAACGCAGTCTCAAGAAGGAGAAAGGTCGGATGGCTCACCCGAGCGGCCAGACCGAGAGCTGACCAGAACCACACGCCGCCCGAGTGCGTGGGACAGAATGAACACTGGGAAAAAAGCTCATGGCTCATCCCAAAAAAGTGGTCCCTATGCAAAGAATGGGGCACCGCCGCCATCCCCGGATCCGTCCGAAGAGGATTCAGATGACCATCCGCCTAAGCGTCGTCGACCTAGGCGCACCCCTCAACCACCACCAAACAATGGTAGGTATTACGATAGTCCTTACTATCGGGATACGGAGGCAGAAGATCTCTCGCGTCCATGGTGTGAACCATGGGATGACCCTAGGCTCACCCGGCCATGGGCGGATCCCAGGGAAGACCCGTTCACCCTCCGCATACGAAACTATTCTGAGGACACCAAACATCGCATGCCGGCGTGTATCAAGACTTATGATGGGTCCGGTGATCCTGTGGATCACCTCAAAATATTTGATACGCAGGCCAAAATTGAGCGATGGCCCATGCCCATATGGTGCCAAATGTTCAATTCGACCTTGATTGGAAACGCCCGGGACTGGTTCGAGGCACTCCCCCCACGGAGCATTGATAGTTTCACGGAACTACGCACTGCGTTTGAGAACAATTATACTCAAAGGAAGAAGTATAATAGGGATCCGGTCTCATTGGCAACTGTCAAGCAACGGCCGGGGGAGTCCACAGAAGCCTTTACTGAGCGCTTCAATGATGAGTGCACACGCACAAGAACCATGCCAGAACTCCTGAAAATCTCTGACTACATGCAAGCCATAACAAACAGAGAACTGATCAGGCGTCTCAACGACAAGCGTCCAGAGAGATATGATGACCTCATGGAAAGGGTCAGAAATTTCATAGAGGGAGAAACAGCTGTTGCCGCGGCCTACCCATCCCGAGGAAATGGGTACCGGTCAAATGACCAGTCCCGGAGACAGTCGGGCGGTCAAGGTAACCAGAACAATAACAAGCGCTCGGACTATAAGAGCCAAAGCAAAGGCGGACGGTCGGATGACAAGTTCACACCCCTAAAGATGTCCTACCGGGAGATCTTGTTGACTGAAGGGGCGAACTTTCCAAGGCCTCCCCCAATGACCACTCCCCCGGAACGTCGGCAAGGAAGTCGCTTCTGCGAGTTCCATAATGACAAAGGACACGGCACGGAGGAGTGCATCCAGCTCAAGAAGCATATCGAGTCGCTAATCAAATCAGGCAAACTCAAGCACCTAGTTAAAGATTGGAAGGACGGAAAAGACAACAACAAGAAGTATGATAAGAAGGATCCCCAAAAGGACAAGCCTTCTACCATATACATGATCCAATCCAGACAGCGCCGCACGAGACAGAAAATTGGCCAAAAATTTTCACGCGGCAGGGAAATCTCATTCCCTCCCATCACAGCAAGCGATGTGATTGATGCGCCTCTCACTATTGAGATAAGCATTGGAACACACAATGTTCGTCGCATGTATGTGGATGGAGGATCGTCAGCAGAGGTACTGTATGAACACTGCTTTGTGCAGTTATGCCCAGAAATAAGAAGCCAATTAGTACCGGCCACGTCGCCGCTTACTGGCTTTAGTGGAGACACTATCTGGCCGATAGGGCAATTGCGTTTGCTTGTCACCATTGGGAATGAGGAACATTCCACTACGACGTGGATGAACTTCATGGTGATACGTTCACACTCTCCGTATAATGGAATCATAGGCAGACCAGGCATTTAGGCTATCCGGGCAGTACCCTCTACGGCACACGGAATGATCAAATTCCCCGTTGAGGGGGGAATCGTTACTATTTACAACACAGTCGTACCAACATCCGAGTGTCACACCGTGAGAACACCGGCTCCACCTGTACCACCCAAGGATGGGGCACCACCACCCAATTGGAAGGTGGCCATTCACCCTGACTATCCGGAAAAGGAGGTATCCATAGGAGGGGCGCTATCGGATAGCGGTAAAAGGGCCATGTGCTCTCTTTTAAGTGCAAACCTGGACATATTCGCATGGGAGCCAAAACATATGACGGGTGTGCCACGTGCGATAGCAGAGCATAAGCTCCAGATCCGCCAAGGGTACCAACCCATCAAGCAAAAGAAGCGCGGCCAGGCGCCCGAGCGCAGCCAAGTGATACTGGAGGAAGTGCGGAAGCTGGTGGACGCAGGCATCATGCGCGAGGTATACTACCACGAGTGGTTATCTAATCCGGTCATGGTCAAGAAACATGACGGAAGTTGGCGCATGTGTGTGGATTTCACGGATCTGAACAAGGCCTGCCCACAGGACTGTTACCCGTTACCAGAAATCGACTGGAAGGTGGAGTCCTTGTGTGGATATCCTTTCAAATGCTTCTTGGATGCATATAAAGGGTATCACCAAATCCAGATGGCGGAGGAGGATGCAGAAAAAACGGCATTCCACACGAGCCAGGACGTATATTGCTATACGAAAATGCCGTTTGGATTGAAGAACGCCGGCGCTACGTATCAGCGGTTGGTGGATAAAGCTTTCGAATCACAAATAGGATGCAACTTGGAAGTATATGTTGATGACTTGGTGATAAAAAGCCACACGGAGGAGGCACTTCTCCGGGATGTCCAGGAGACATTCGACACGCTGAGAAGGATTAACATGAAGTTAAATCCAAAGAAATGTACGTTTGGAGCAACAGAGGGAATGTTCCTGGGATATTTGATTGACCCAAACGGCATCAAACCTTGTCCAGAGAAGACGGACGCAGTGATACGACTACCGTCCCCGTAGACACGGAAGGAGGTGCAGTCCCTGAATGGGAAGTTAGCCGGGCTGAATAGATTCCTATCTAAATCCGCAGAGAAGTAATTACCCCTATTTAAGACACTCAAGAAGTGTATTAGAAAGGGAGACTTCCATTGGACGAAGGAAGTTGAGGAAGCTTTTGGCCAACTCAAGCATCATCTCGCATCTCTCCCTATGCTAGTAGCTCCCCGGCCAAAGGAGGAACTAGTTATGTATCTCTCAGCTACTCATGGCGCAATAAGCGCGGTACTTATGACGGATAGAGATACAATACAAACTCCGGTCTACTTTATAAGTAGAACACTACAAGGGGCGGAGCTGAATTATTCCTCCATGGAAAAATTGGTGTTAGCACTAGTATTTGCTACAAAGCGGTTGCGCCGGTACATTCAGGCGCACCCAATTGTGGTGATTACGGATCAGCCAATCAAGCAGGTTATCTCTAGACCAGACGTGGCAGGGAGGCTGGAGAAATGGAGCATCCTATTGGGGGGCACAATATATCTTACAGACCAAGGACGGCGGTTAAAGGCCAGATCTTGGCAGATTTCCTGATCGAGAAGCCGGATGAGGAAGAACCAATTATTAAGCAAGACGAGATCCCAACGGAACCTTGGGTGCTATTCACGGACGGATCCTCATGTACCGACGGGCCCGGGGCAGGTCTCATCCTCACGAATCCAGAAGGAATGGAATTCACATACGCCCTCCATTTTGAGTTCACGGCTACCAACAACGAAGCGGAATATGAAGCATTAATTGCGGGTTTAAAAATCGCCGCTAGAATGGGAGTCCGCAACCTTGAGGCCTACGTGGACTCACGGCTTGTCGCGAACCATATTCTAGGTGGGTATGTGGCTAAGGAGGACAACATGGTCAGGTACTTGGAAAAAGTCAAGTCGTTAATTGCGACTTTCAGTAAGTTTTCCATCAAGCAGGTGCCAAGGGGCGAGAACAAGAAAGCGGACGCTCTTAGCAAGATCGCATCCACGAGCTTCGCTCACTTGTCCAAACAGGTTTTGGTGGAAATACTCAAGGAGAAATCTATCACGGAAGGGGAGGTAGCCGCTATAGTTGAGGAGGAGGGACCTATGTGGATGACCCCAATCATCAACTATTTGACTAATGAAACCCTTCCAGACGAGGAAAAAGCAGCAAGGCGCATTAAAAGGAAGTCACAACACTTTGAACTCCGAGAAGGCATCCTTTACAAGCGCTCTTTCTTGCAGCCGTGGCTGCGGTGTGTTGGACCACGCCAGGCGGCTTACATCATCAGTGACATACACGAAGGGTTGTGTGGCATGCACGCAGGCCCACGATCCGTGGTAGCCCGAGCCTTACGAACAGGATACTATTGGCCCACCATGCACAGAGACGCGCGCGACATGATTCGCAAGTGCAACGATTGCCAAGTGCATAGGCCAATACCGCGGCACCCGCAGCAGGAGCTTACACCTATCACGTCCCCATGGCCATTTTACAAGTGGGGAATTGACATTGCAGGACCATTTCCTGTAGCTGCGGGGGGGGGGGGGGGGGGGGGAGGGGGGGGGGGGGGTTAAATTCTTGATTGTTGCAATGGACTACTTCACACGATGGATAGAAGCCAAGGCAGTCAAGTCTATCACAGGTAAGCAGGTCAAGAAGTTTGTGTGGGAACACATTGTGTGCCGTTTTGGTCTACCAGGAGAAATCATCTCGGACAACGGCAAGCAGTTCACGGACAACCCATTCAAAGATTGGTGTGCATCATTGAACATCAAACGGCGCTTCGCGTCCGTTAAGCATCCACAAACAAACGGCCTTGTCGAACGAGCAAATAGGAGCTTGGGGAATGGAATCAAGGCGCGGCTGGATGAACGACATGGCAAATGGGTCGATGCGTTATCACACGTGCTATGGGCACATAGAACCATGATCAAAACAGCCAACGGAGATACTCCATTTGCATTGGCTTACGGCACGGAAGCCGTTATACCAGCAGAGATAGGGATGCCTACCATCCGTACGGCGGAGGTTAACGTCGTCACAAACGATGAACAACTGCGAATCAACCTGGATCTGTTGGAAGAAAAAAGGGAAATAGCAGCCATCAATGAGGCTAAGTCCAAGGCTAAGATGAAGGCTTATTATGACGCCAAGGTCAAGGGTGTTTCTTTTCGACCGGGAGACTACGTCTATCGTGCTAACGAAGCGAGCCGAGTGGAGAATACAGGAAAACTGGGCCCTAAATGGGAAGGACCGTATGAAGTCACTGAAACCTTGGGACGAGGCGCGTACAAGTTACGTGACATGGATGGCCGCGACCTAGAGCGCACATGGAACATCTCCAATCTCAAAAGGTGCTATCTTTGAAAGCTACGGCTCCCGCATGGGTACTTCGCTATAGGCGGTCTTAATAAAGAACCATGCGGGTTATTTGTTTTGTTTGTTTTCCTTATGTTTGTTTAGTTTCCTTTCTTGTTTTTTAGGACTTATTGTCATTATTCAAACAAAAGTGTAAACGTCATAATAAAATGCCGTGGTGCCTAGCTAGCTCCACGGCCTGTTTTGTGCAAATCATTTTCCTTTCTTTGTTAGATTCTTTGTTAGTCGTATGAATTTTACTTGTATTATAATATTCCATGTTTCATTCGTATGCATTCTTTCAAATTACCGTACATGTACTATACGCCTCCAGGCGGGGTAAGAGGATTAAGTGAACCTACTAATTCAACTTGCCGCGTAAGAGGGATGCAACCCCAGCCGCACGGATCATGTATCCTTACTAGACACCTTACTCACAAGACGTTGGGGTAAGTTTCATATGCTATAGTCACACGGTGCTCCGCATAGCAAAGACGCACGTCGCATGTCTAGTAAATTATAGACTTGTATGTATTTTCTTTCATTGTGTGTAAGACGTGATATGTCATGCAGTATTGGGATACAATATTTCAACACAAGTAAAAATACACAGGTTTCCAAAAATATCAAAATTGTCGTGGTTACTCACGGACTTATATACAAAACACAGATATTGTTAGCCGTGTACATGCACGGACGAATAGAAACAATACATATTCAGAGATTACAAATCCAAAGTGTCTGAAAGGGATAATGAAGAAGGAACATCCTAAATAGAGGGGAGAAACTTACCCATTTCTGCTTGCTCTTCGATCAGACGCGACAGCCATTCATCACTTTCTCCCCGCTTCTGGGCTTGAGCCGCAGTTCTTTCCAGCACTACACCTAAGGGTTCTTCGTCAAGTACGACCCTGGTTACGTCCTCGTATATGGGAAGGGTCAAGTGGCTGGGGGATGGAGTGAAGGCATCATGAGCGGACGGATTAGGACTGAGCCGTGCCATGATTTCCATATTTGACGCATCTTTGGTGGCCTCTAGTTCGTCCAGGAAGGGGTAGTATAGATCTTGCATCGCAGCCATGGAGGCAGTCATCTTGCTGGCAGCTTAAGGTTTAAAGAAGGTATGATGGGCGATGTCTCCCCCCTTCGTGATCAGCTCAGCGGCCTCAACCATTCCCTCGTGTCGTCCGTGGTCAATACCATCAGACACAAGGTTGGCGAATTGTTGTACAAAGGACGGGGCCTCTAACACCTTCATGACGGCTAGGCGTGCTCCATGCCCAACCATCCACCTACGGCCGGCAATGGCTGTTAGCAGTTGGGGGCATAATACATTGTCACGCTCAGCAGTGAGGGCATCAATCATCAAATCTTTTGGGCAATGGCCTCTTTCAGTTCGTGGATGACTGCCCTCTCATCAGCAAGATCCTTTTGTAGTTTCTCCATGTTTTGGACGGCCAGGTGCGCGTCCGCCAGTTTCTGGTTAAGCATTTCTACTTGGCTGGAGTACGAGTGGGCAGAAGCTTCCGCCGTGGCTACCTATAAGGAAAAAACGTGTTAGCACATTCATTTTTTAAATATGGGTGGGGCGGCACGGATATGTACCTTGGTGTTTGCAGCATCTAGTTGAGACTCAAGGTTGGATACTTGCTGGTCGTATTCACTCGCGCGGGCTGACTGCTTTTTGATGGTCGCCTTGACATTGACTAGTTGGGATTGGAGGTCAGCGATCTGAGCTTCATTATCTTCAATCATTTTCTCCCTCCGTCCAACTTTCCTCTTGAGAGAGTCAACATGCCCAAGCGCGGCCTCAAACCTAACCCTCATTGAGGTTCCCATCGCCATTTGGTGCACCAGAGTGCCATTATACTCATCCGCCAAATCCGCATGACTAAGCGAGTTTACCTCTTGCACCAAGCTTGGTGGTATGCAGTTGTTGAGGTACTCCCGGCACTCATCAGCGCTCCTCAATCTTGACGCCGTGGTAATAGTCCATACTGGGTTAAATGGTTGGGGGGCGCCAGACGTGGGGAAGTCTTGGGAAGCTATGGGTGAACCATCTTCAAATACGGGGCTGGACCTGGTGGGGGCCGTGGGATTTTCTTCCATTGCTTGTCCTTTTCCCTTATCCACTTGGGTGTCAGAAGGAGGCGCGGCACCAGCCTGGTTGTCCCTGAGAAACAAGTATTACGAAATATCTTAAGTATTGCTTACAAGAAAACTTGTCATTCTTACATATTAAGATGGGTTCTTACATATTGCTTCTTGCTACTTCGGAGGCGGTTGGGGCAATTTGAGTGACGGGATCGACATGGGCGGCCCGGTTAGCCTCGGAACCCTGGGTAGCACTTCCAACAGATTGATACAAGGGGTGGTCTTCTCGAAGTCTCTTGGCGGGAGCATTGTGTTCGCCAATCTCGACTAAGGCAGTCCCTCTCGCACGGTTGCCTCTTTTCCGGGTACGCCTGGCGACGGGTTGCGCTATTAGTTCCTCGATCTCCTCCTCGGCTTCCTCTTCCTCCTCTTCTTCCAGGTTGACATGTTGTTGCACTTCATCATCATCATCGCCCATCAGTCGGCGAATGCTGGAGTCGGTTCGTTCAATGTTGTCCCCCTATTGTTCCCTATGTGGTGAGGAGGGCCCGACCCCTCCTTCGTTCATCTGATTGTCACCATCGCCGTTGTCTCCATGCTCCTCGTCAGAATGGGGATCAGGAATGGCTTCCAAGGCAACCGTCACGGGTCGGGTGTGCTCGAGAAGGGGTTGTTCATTTTCACGGAGAGGACGGAGACCTTCCGGCACAAGCCTTGGATCGCCCTGGCGCAACAGTCCAAAAAAGTTCATTTCTGTCCAGCACAAAATAACGTATGTTAGTTATTACTCAAATGCATGTATACATTCTTTTTGGCGTACGGATGATTAGCCTACATTCGCCCTGTCTTCTCCAAAAAACGGGATACCTATTGGAAGGACCAAAGTAATTGCGGCTAATTCCTAGCAATCATAGGAATGATTCGGGTAGGTTTCTGTGGAATCCAGTCCTATTTAGATCTAAATCTTGGGAGTGGCGAGGATTGTATGTACTTGTGTGCGGCTTGGGGTCGTGCGGTATCCTAGTTCTAATAATATAATCACCCGGCCATACCACTGCGTCAATAAAAAAGTAGTGATCATACCAATTTTTCAGTGAATCCATTGGTTTGTTGTGTGATTGGGGACTGTTGGAGGCTCGTTTCTTGAAAGATACCCAACCATTCACTAAGTTGGGGGTATAAAACAACCTAAATAACTCTACGGTTGGGGGGATTCTCCTAGCACGACAAAGAATCTCGAATTGGCTAATTTTACAGGCACCTATGCAGTGGAGCTGGCTAATGTGTACATCATAATATCCTAGCAGATCTACGAGAAAGTGGGTGAAAGGGATGCGGTAATTAGCCGCATCAAACAGGCGAGTATAAAGGCCTATCTTACCCGCTGGAGCCTCAGTTATGAGGTCCCCGGCGCCAGGAAGTGAGGGGTGTAGGTTGGTAGGGATGAAATAATTTGTACAAAAATGGTTTAATTGGTCTTGGGTCATGACATTTAGCACGGATCCAATGGTAGGGCTGTTTCTATGAGCCATTACTAAAAAAGAGTGTAAGGACGTGGTGTTCTAACCTGCGTGTGAAGGGATCCGTGCGTATTTGGTTCAAGCTAGGAGGAAAGCTTTAATGGCAGAAATGAAGGTTATAAACTGTGTGTTTCACACAGCCGTAGGGGTGGCTTATTTATAGGGTTGCCTCATGGGTCACAGCCTGTTGGATATGTGACACGTGTCTGCCACTATTCCTAATCGTGTGGCTAGGGGGCAAGTGGCAAGTGAAACGTCACGTGGGACCCACGGGTCATATCTGATCCACACGTTTGCACTGCTCAAGGTTCTGACTGTCTGCACTTTTGTCAGTCAAACAAGTCAGACGAACAGTTGTTCATGTCGGGTTATGCGGCTCTTACGTAAGACTTGACATTTAATTCCATATTTAATTTGTCTCGGTTACTATATGCGGCTGAGATATTGAGAAGATAACTTCTTAAAACAAGTAGCCACGTGCGGCCAACCTAAATTCTTGGACAATTTGTCCTTTTCTATGGTTTCCTTGGTACGTCCGGGAGCATCTTTGTAGTCTAGAGGTTCCACCTACGGTTGTAACAACTAGACTGGGGGGACATGATGACGTATAGTCCCCAGCCGGGTCATGGATCCGGCCCATGGGTACTACCCGTGTCCGGCCCATCACAGATGGGTGGAATAATGTCAGTCAGGCTTATGGGCTTGGATGAACAGTAACCACACGCATGTGTGCGGCCCACGGCCCGGTACGGCCGACACGGCCGACATAGGGTTAGACAGAATAATATTCTGTCTAGGAATATCTTAATCCCAATAGGAGGAGATATTCACTACCAGAATTAGAAGATAACAATCATTCTAAATTTGGTGCTTATCTCTTCCTTGGGGCCGAAGGATCTGTGAAAGCCCACTAGGGTTTCACTGCCTATAAAAGGAACCCCCAAGGGTTCCACAAAGGTATTACGACTTGTACTCTAAACTCATATAAACCTTAAATCGATTACTTACTCTTACGCCGGAGTCTAATCGTGGGAAACATTCCCACGGTAAGCCTAACGCGTGTTGTTTAGTGTGCAGGATCCCAACCAAACAATTCACTTGGTGCAGGAGCCGGAGTCCAGCCAACCCGAATTAAGCCTAATTCGGGTCTAGCAAGGATCAACCAACTTTTGCATCAACAAGTGGCTTGCTATGTGAAAGTCCTAATGAGTCAACTCCCATTAAGGTTACAAACCCAATCACTGGTAAGGCTGTTGATCTTGGCTCAAACACTGTTAGAAAACCTAGCATTAAGTATGCAGAGATGAATAGGAATACTAGGTCACCTAAGAGCCAAGTTAGCAATGATGGAACAGGCTTCTTCTCTTCTAAACCTAGGGTTGTGTCTAGAAAAGCCTGTTACACTTGTGGTAGCTTTTCACATTTAGCATATAAGTGTGTCAACGCTCCCAAAGTCAACATTTTTAGAAAGTCAAACGTTGTCAGACCTAAACCTTGTGTGCAGCAAAGTCCACAAGTTGTTAGACCTGCCCCATTCTTCACTAGAGGGTCTAACACTCATGGACAAAGACCATTTCAAAAGACAAATACTTGGTCTAATAGGCAATGGGTTTCTGTAGCAAACCCTAGGTTCAACGCTGACAAGGGTAATTTCAGCGTTGACAAGACCAATTCCAACGCTGACTGAAACGTGACAAGACCTAAATATTTGCAACCACATGGAAAGGGGTCTAAAGCTTCTTCAAGCTTAACATGGAGACCAAAGAAAGATCAGAACCCTAATGAAAATGGGATTTCAATGACTTGCAGTAGATTTAATTACATTTCAAAGGTCATTACAAAACCTATTGGGGTTAACTGGGTATTTCATCCTAAGAAGGATGAAAATGGAGTTGTTGTAAGAACTAAGTCTGTTCTTATTGAACAACCAGATGAATCCAAGTCTTCCAAGGCTTGGGTTACCAAAGAAAACTAACTTGTTTTCTTTATGTGCAGGGCATTCAAAAACAGGTCAATGATTATGGATATTGGGACAGTGGATGCTCAAGGCACATGACAGGGAAGGAAGATTACTTAACTAACTTCACTCCCATTAAGGATGGTGATAAGGTTTACTTTGGAGGCGGATATGGTACTATCACAGGCAAAGGAACACTTCTCACAAGAACTTGTGTTTTGAGAACGTATTTTTGGTAAAGGAACTTGATTACAATCTTTTTAGTGTATCACAAGTTTGTGATAACAAAAATAAAGTTCTGTTTACAAATACTGAATGTTTGGTGTTAAGCAAGGATTATAAGATCCCTGATGAGAAATATATTGACTATAGAACACCTAGGCATAAAGACATATACAATGTGAATTTGAATGGGATTAGAATGAATAACAATATGTCTTATTTTTATGCTAAAGCTTCAGTAGATGAAAGTAATTTATGGCACAGGAGACTAGGGCACATAAACTTTAAAAATATAAATAGGCTTGTGAGACTTGGCTTGGTTGATGGTTTGCCTGAGAAGGCCTTCCACAATGACCACTCTTGTGTTGCATGTCTTAAAGGCAAGCAGCACAAGGTCTCATTCAAGTCCAAACAGGTGCACTCTAGTACTAGACCTCTTCACTTGCTTCATATGGACCTATTTGGTCCAACCAATATAGAGAGTCTGAATGGTAAATCACACTGCTTTGTTATCACAGATGACTTTTCTAGGTTTACTTGGACCTTCTTTCTAGCTATGAAGAGTGACACAACTGACATTTTAATTATATTTATCACTCAGATTGAGAAGAAAACTGGTAATGAAGTTAAAATGCTTAGGAGTGATAATGGTGGTGAATTTAGGAATAAAGTGTTAGATGATTTTTGTGCCAGGAAAGGAATTACTAGGCAATTTAGTGTTGCTAGAACCCCACAGCAAAATGGGGGTGCTGAGAGGAAAAATAGAACCCTAATTGAAGCAGCCAGAACCATGTTGGCTGATGCTCATTTTCCTATAGCCTTTCTGGCTGAGGCTGTTAATAAAGCTTGCTATGTTCAAAATAGAGCATTGGTCAACAAAATACAGAACAAAACACCTTATGAGTTACTTTGGGGAAGAAAACCTAATATTGGTTTTCTAAGACCTTTTGGTTGTCATGTAGTAGTTTTAGATACTAATGATGCCTTAGGTAAATTTAGTGCAAAAGGTGATGAAGGCTATTTCATGGGGTATTCAGTGCAGAGCAAGGGATATAGGGTTTATCTTAAAAAAAGGAAAAATGTATTCTTGAAAGAGTACATGTCAAGTTTTTAGAGAATAAACCTAGTGATCCAAAAAGTGGTCCAAATTGGTTGTTTGACTTGGAACCTTTATCTAGGACTTTAAATTATATGCCTGTCACTAATCCAGACATTGTGAAGGTAACTTCAAATTTGTGGAAGAACAAGTTGTTGATGTTTCAGGTACACAGGTTCATGAAAAGGTTGGATCACAAGCAGAAAAGTCATCTCCTATACTAGAATATGTCACAATTCCCATCTAGACATATGCTTTTACTGCTGCTGCTGCTGCTGGAAAAGATAATGGTGGTCCCCAAGTACCACCAGATAACAACATGCATGGTCCTTCAGGCGCTGACAAAGGCAAATCTAGCACTGACAAGACCAATTCAGACGTTGATGGCTCAGACGTTGACAACAACAGTTCAAGCGTTGTTAGCCCTCACGCTGACAACCAAGGTTCAGGCGTTGACAACACTTTTGCACATCTTTTCTCTTCTACTTTTGAACATGGTGAACCTTCCAATTTGTATGAAGAGGTTCATCCTCATGTTGATGAAAGAGAGTATGATGAAGAAGATATTGGCAACTTGGAGAATGAGGTTGAAGACACCAGACTGTTTGAAGGAGGAGTTCTCACTTCTACTATGAAGAATCACCCCACTTCTCAAATCATTGGTGATATTATGACTCCTGTTCGAACTAGAAGATCTCATCAAGGTCTTGGTGGTTTTTTTGCCAATATACACAAGAAGGTTGATACCCCTCTTGTGCAAGCATGTTTGTTTGCCTGTTTTCTGTCATAACAGGAACCCAAGAAGATATTTGATGCTCAAGAACCATGTTGGGTGGAAGCAATGCAGGATGAGCTTCACCAATTTGCAATTCAGGATGTTTAGGAGCTGGTTGATTGTCCTAGATATGTCAGACCTATAGGGACAAGATGGGTTCTAAGAAACAAGAGAGATGAAAGAGGTATTGTGGTCAGAAACAAGGCAAGATTAGTGGCTCAGGGATATACACAAGAGGAGGGGATAGACTATGAGGAGGTATTTACACCAGTTGCAAGGATTGAAGCTATTAGGATCTTTTTGGCCTATGCATCTTGCATGGGCTTCACTGTCTATCAAATGGATGTCAAAAGTGCCTTCCTCTATGGAACAATTGTTGAGGAGGTATATGTGATGCAGCCTCCTGGTTTGAGGATCCAGAGAATCCAGACAAGGTGTATAGAGTCAAGAAGGCTATGTATGGACTTCATCAAGCCCCAAGAGCATGGTATGGTACTTTGTCTACTTATTTAGTGGATAATGGATTCAAGAGGGGCACCATAGATCAGACACTATTTACAAAGAAGAAAGGTAAGGATGTGTTGCTTGTTCAGGTCTATGTTGATGACATCATTTTTGGGTCTACTGATCCAAAGATGAGTGAGGATTTCTCCAAGCTTATGACAGACAAATTCAAGATGAGTGCTATGGGGGAGATGAACTTCTTTCTTGGTTTACAAGTTCAGTAGAAAGAAGATGGTATCTTCATCTCCCAGGATAAGTATGTGGCAGAGATCTTGAAGAAGTTTGGCTTTTCTCCACATGAAAAGAGGGCTACTACTCCTATGGATAGAGAACACCCTTGGGGAAAGATTGGAGATGGGAAAGATGTTGATGTCAGGCACTATAGATCCATGATTGGATCATTGATGTATCTTACAGCCTCCAGACCTGACATCATGTTTGCTGTGTGTGCTTGTGCACGCCATCAAGTGACTCCTAAGGAATGTCACCTTTATGCTGTGAAGAGGATCTTTAGGTACCTAAGATGCTATCCTAGTCTTGGTTTGTGGTACCCAAAGGATTCACCATTGGAGCTGATTGCATATTCAGACAGTGACTATGGAGGTGATAAGTTTGATAGAAAATCCACAACTAGTGGATGTCAGTTTCTTGGGAGCAGGTTGATATCTTGGCAATGCAAGAAACAAACAGTGGTGGCTAATTCTACAACTGAAGCTGAGTATGTGGCTGCAGCTGCTTGTTGTGGACAAGTTTTGTGGATTCAGAACCAGCTGTTGGACTATGGGTATAATTTCATGCATACCAAGATATTTGTTGACAATAACAGCACTTTATGCATTATTAAGAATCCTGTACATCATTCTAAAACTAAACACATAGAAATTAGACACCATTTTATAAGAGATTGTTTTGAAAAGGGTTTAATACAACCAGATAGGGTTGGCACAGAAGAGAATGTGTCAGATTTACTAACTAAACCTTTTGATGCTGGAAGGTTTCAATACTTGGTAACAAGTATTGGAATGATAAATCTCACATAATATGTGTTTTGGAGTCTTTTTGTAAAAGTATGTACAGGATAATGCATTGTTGTTGGTCTTTTGAGGATTTAGATTTTCCACTATATTTTTCTAACACTAACAAAGGTTGCTTGAACGCTGATAAGTGTTTTTGTGACGTTGTCAACAATATATTTGTCTAACACTGACAAAGCTTCCCTCAACGCCGTTATGTGTTATCGGGACGTTGTCAGCAACAATGTTAGTTTTGTGGTTTTCAATCTAAATGTGCAGGTGGTGTTAGCAGTATACCATTGGATACAGAGTTTCTTATGGATCATTGGAGAAGCATTTGGGCATGTTTTTTTATGGATGATGGTTGGAATTTTTAATTCCTATCTTGACATAAATTTTTTATGTTCATGCATATTTTTTTTAGCAACATATGTATCATAGTTTAAGGGGAGGTTTTAGGAACCTTTAGGATGTTTGGGTATCCATATGATACTCTTATCACAATTCTAGATTGTGTCCACAGGTGAGTATGAGTTAGTTTTACTAAATCATGAGGCACCGTAGCATGAAAAGTTGATATACTATGCATGCTGCCAAGACATTTTTGGCCTAGAATTGGTTGTGGTCTGTTGGGAGACTTGGGAATGATTTTGTCATGGGTTTTACCTGGGAGTAACAAGGGATTTTATAAGGTAACTTAGTTGTTAAGAATTTTGGTTAGCAAGGGACACTAGAGGACTGTTATGTCTATCTTGCATAAGCAAATGTGCATAACTGGACAGTGCTTGCCGCCCTGTAATAATTATCAACTTTTTGGTTATCTTCTCTAGGATAAATTACTTTGTTAAGGTCTTTTTCATTTTTTATAAATTTTTATTTTTGGACGCTGACAAGTATTTTTCCAAGCGTTGTTGTGACCAATTTAGACGCTGACATGGCTATGGAAAACGTTGACAAGAATATAGCCGTTGGGCGTTGATAGGTAATTTTTGACCGTTGACACTCAATGGGACCTACCCAGTTGTTACTTTTTGACATATTTTTAGGCCGTAATTTTGGGAGCTGATAACTTTCATTTAATGCATGAGATAAACTTATTCTTTTTCAATATTTTCATGATTACATATTGAAAATACTTGCCTATTTTTGGGCCAATCACATGCATTTTCTTCTCCTATATATTTGGCTCCTATTTTTAAACAGGGTACCTATTATTCTTGTCTAACACAATTTTCTCTTATCAACTTCATCTTTATCAATCATTCAAACAGCTTTCAACAATGGCACCAAAATTCAAACCAAGTGACTTGGAACTAGGATTCAGAAGTCAACACAACATGATCGCGTATCTTGAAGCTGATGATACTCTGTTTCCCCAATACACACAAATGGTGGCGTATTTGAACGCATATCCTTTTCGGTATGCTCTTTCTCATGCACCACTCATTCGTGTCACACATATTAAACAGTTTTGGAACAATGTAAGTTCCTCAACAGATAATAGAGTGACTACATTATCTTCTATTGTTCATGGGCGCACATGGGTGGTTACTGAAGCTTTGGTATGCCAAGCTTTGCATCTTGATGATGCTGATGGTATAACCACCCTCCCCATTAGTGAAATAAAACAAGGACTAAGGGCTTTGGGTTATCCTTTTCCTGCTCAAGGAACTTTAAATAAATATCATAAACACTAGTTTCCCCCAGCCTGGAAGTACCTAATACATGTCCTCTTACAATGTTTGAGTCCCAAGTGCACTGCACACAATGAGATCAATAGATCTATTGCTAGTGCTATTGTGTGTATTGCTACTGGGCAAAAATTTAATTATTCCAAAATGATTTTTGAGGGCATGTGTAAAAATAAAGGGAACAAAATGACTTTAGCTTATCCCAGATTTTTACAAATGGTTTTTGATGTCTAAGGTTACTGCACAAGGGATCATGATGATTTTTATGAGATCCCTGTGCAAAAGAAAGCAATTTTTATGAAGATGAACTCACCCCACATCGTGACCTACCCCTAACCCCAACTATGATTGCTGTCATTGACGCAGATCAAACCCAACCAGACCCCCAACCCCAAATTAACCCAATACCTGAACCTTTACCTTCACCACAACATATGCAAATTGACCAAGAACCCTTCGACGCTGACATGTTCAATGTTGGCGTTGATGTGCCTATTTCAAACGTTGACACACATCCTTCACAGACCCAAACACCCCTTAACCAACCCACATCCACCCAATCCACATATTCTTCTCCCCCGACACAATATAGGTTACAAAAACGCCAAAGGACTACTAGAGTGTTCTCCTCTAGTGGTCCTAGCCATGTAGCAGAGAGAACCACCACCACAAGTGTGGTTGGTGTTAAGGATGAGGCTGAGACTATTGGTTCTGGCTTAGAAGCTGCCAAGATAGTCCTACCATCATTAAGACCTCATCCATGCCCAATGAATCTAACTTGGGAGGTCAAATACCCATTTTAGAAGAGGGCAGATTGGAACCAATGACCCTAATGGAATTGAAGGCTGTCTGCATGAGCTTGCAAAAGCAAAATGCAGACTTGGTACAACTTGTCAGGACACAAGGCCTTGAACTCAAGCAATTGAGGGAGAGGATTGTTATCTTGGAGACTGCTAGTACAAGGAGAGGGATGGAGGAATCTTCCAAAGGGGAGGATGAACAAATAAATGTGAGTGATAAGGGCTCTCATGATGGTCAATCTTTGGATGTTGTTGAGGCCCTAACAAGTTTGAAGAAACAGACAGGTTTTGTTACGTCTCTAGTCTTTCCTACAAACTTAAATTTATCATTTACAGCCATGTTGGAGGAAATTGCAAAAGGCGCTGAGGCAGGAAATTTGAGCGTTGACAAGGAGAATTTGAACGCTGACATGAGTATCTTGGGCGCTGACAAAGCAGAATTGGATGTTGACAGATCTGCAAATGAGGTTGATGTATTCCAGTCATCATCCATCATCAAAGAGGTTTCTTCAAAGGTATTACCATCTACCTTACCAACAGTTGATCCATTAGATAAGGGTAAGAGTATTATGGTAGAAAAAGTTGTTCCAAAGAATGCAGCACAGATTGAATTTGATAGAAGGTTGGCTGCACAAATTGTGGAACAAGAAAGAAAGTAGGTGGGTGAATCACCTTTTGTTGTCACTTCAGAAGAGCAAGAAGGAAGTGATGAAGCTAGTTCAGACTCAAGTGTTATGATCATAGAACAACCAGAAAGACTTGAGTATGGTGATGAGCTGGCCAAGGAGAAATTGAATGAGTTGAAATTGCAGGTTGATTTTGATATGCCATAGGTGGTTCAGATGTACCATGCTTGGGAAGAAAGGTGTATAGACAATCCACATTTGACCATTTCAGATCCGATATGGGGTTTGGAGATTCTTCTCAGAGTACAAAAGGATTGCAAGGTCATTCTGAAACACAAAGCAAGCAATGTTCTCTCAAATTTGAAAAGGGATAGAAAGGAGTTGTACTTCATGCTGCTCAGATGTCATGGAACAGGGTGGACTTACAAGAAATTGACTGGATTGACATTTGATGAGTTGGAATGTAGAGCTTATCCCATTTGGGTTAGAGTGCAGGAAGCAAACACTCTAAGACTTCTTTCTGATGAAAGAAAAGAAGAACTTGCAGAGGAAATGGAGCTCAAGAAGGCAATGTTTGTTCCCAGACCAGTGAAAAAGGGAGTTTCTCTTGAGTTTCCTAAAGATATGGATCTATTACATCCAAGTGAAGCTGTCATAAGAAAGAGCCTCAAGCTCTCACCATTAGAAGCTTCAGATATGGTACAAGTGTTACCACTTGATTCCAGAAACCCAATTGTAAGCTATTAAGAAGATGAATGTGGGTTTTAGAAGATTGGCCGGTATGGAAAAGAGGTTCACACTTTTACCACCCTTATATCTTTGTTTGCAAGTTTTAACAAAGAAGACTTGGTAGACCTATGGAGGTTATTAGAAGCCAAGTATGTGACTGAAGCACCAACTTCAGTCAATGGAATAAAACTGTGGTCAACATTCAAGAGAATGTGTGGACCAATTGATGAAGATCCTGCTATTTGAAAGGATCTTAAAGATGATCTCAGTGGTCTTCAATGGAGGTTGTATTAAGCTGTTGGTGTTTATTATTTGAGTTCTACAAAGTTTGCTGAGTATCTACTTGTGGATGGTCAGTACTTCATGTCCAAGGAAGTCTTGGAGAAGATGAAGAACACTCAGCTGGAAATTGATTATTCAAGTGACGTGGCAAAAGACTTGATCAGATTTATTTATTACCAATATGAGAAGGTTTGTATGATTCCTCCTAGTCCTTAATGTTTATTCAGAAACTTGATCACTAGAGTAGATATCAAGTTTAGGGGAGGATTGTTGGGAATAAATTATAGCCAGTCTACTTGAGCGCCGATAAGAGTAAAACAAGCGTTGACAGGAGTAATACAAACATTGACAGCTCAAGCGTTGACAAGACAAAGTCAGGCGTTGATACATTGAAGACAAGCACTGATGGAAGGATATACTCTACGCGTTTATTGTATTCTAGATTACTTCTAGTAAAGATAGGAACAACAATGTATTTTCTATATTTATCTTTACCTAGAATAGTTGATACGTAGATTATTTTACAAGGCTTCTTATGTCTATAAAAGAAGACCTTTTAGGTTAATGTTCATATAAGTTTTCATACCTAAACTACTTTCATTGTAAGCAAGTTTGATATCATTAATCAAAGTGAAAGTTTGTTTATCTTTTGTGTTCTTATTTAAGTGTTAATTCCGCATAACACTTAGATTGTCATATACATATACAAAGGTTTCTCTAAGTGTATTACTTGATCTAATCTCGTATACATAAAGCTAAATCGATCTAAGTTTGGGATCAACATTTTTCATTCTTCAACCCCTTCAATGCTTACCAATACGTCATAACTAGCACCTTGTTGTGATTGGTCCAGTGCTAACTTAAGTACTTGGTCGGCATTCAGCTACGTTCACAATCTTTCTCCATCTTTCCTAAAGACGACTATTTCTAGCTATGTAATGTCCTTGGGAAGATTCCTACGGTTTTGGAAGAATCATTGGACTTAACCTATCCTACCATCCTTATGTCACCACAATCTTCATCGTCGTGAAATAAATAGGTTGTGGGTAAGTATAAATCACCATGAAATCCATTTTGAAGTGCCAATCCATTTTTCTCCCCATTAACATTTGCCACGATATCCGAAAACATTTCACACATGTCGGGATGAGCTATCACGTTAAGTCAAACCATTTTTGATTAAGCATTTCCCATATTAAATCAAATTTTCTCCCCCATATTAAAAATATTAACCCAATCGATGTTTTTAATATCAATTGATTTAATAGCATTTTAAGAGAATTTGGGAAGAAAAATGAAAATCCAATTATCTTCATGATTAACACAAGCTCCCCCTCAAATTAATGAGGGTATACTTGAAATGTAAAATAAATACCTTTTAAACACAAGTGTAAGGTATTTATCACGTGCAAAGATCATATATGATAATGTATTCACAAGATTAGCAGTTTACGAGGTTGGACCTGAATGATGGAGACCATCATATGATAGAATCACATGGTTCTTGTTCACGAATGTTGGTCGCCTCGTCATGTCTGACGTTATCTCTTGACACCGTGTGTATCGTTCATATCGTTGTCTTGACACCAATTAGTGACCTTAGCACTTTCGGCATCAAAGATTTTGAATGCTGGACAATTGCTCCCCCTCAATTGTTGACCCATGTTCTATTGAAAGAGTTGTACTCACCTTTCGAGTAGTCACATCATCGAGTATGTAGATATCAATTGTAAATTGATGCGGATTGTGGAGATGATAACTTCATAAAAACAAGATTTCTCTTGTTTTAACAAATAAATGCACTAACACGTACATATATTCGTGTTAGATTGTGTTATTACCTAAACACAATCCCTTATATGGTTATAAAGTAAACCATGCCCGAGAAAATTAATTCCCGTTGTTGAGTCAAAGCTTTCCGATGAAATGATTGAGTTAAATATGAAAAGCGGGTTATTATCTGAAATAATAGAAGCCATTTTGAGCATGTTTTAAATCATTTAAACTTCTGCTAGAACTTTATTTACAACCCCATGTCATTATTAAATGACATTTCTAGTATCGTAAATATTATCGATTCCAGAAGACATGCTCTTTTTATTAAAACATTTTTTAACACATAATTTTGAAAGACTTAGAAAATCCTTTTGAGAAATTCTCGAAAAATTATGTTCAATGTTTTGAAAGCTAATTACTCGAGCTTAAGATGTTGAATATCTTACAAAACAAGCTCAAGTCCGAGAAGTTGTAAACTTCCCGTTGTTAAGGATAAGTTACCATTGGCGATAAACTTTCCTTTTAACTAAAGAGCGAGTTCTAAGCTTACAATTACGTAGAAGTCGTTTTCATGAGCTTGAAAAACTTTTGAATGTTTTAACATAAAGCTCATGACCGAGAAAGATGAATTTCTCGTTATGAGGAAAAGTTCTATTATTTAAAAGATACACTTTCCTTTCTGAGGTTAAAACTTGGAATGTCTTAATACAAGCTCATGATCGATAAAAATGAATTTCCCTTTAAGAGGATAAGTTATCATTAAAGATAAGCTTTCCTAAAATTAAAGTCCGAGTTACAGTCTGATATTTAACTGTAAGTCTTTGTGCATGAGCTTAAAAACTTCGAATGTTTTTAATAAAACCTCATGCCCGAGAAAAATGAATTTCTCATTGTGAGGATAAGTTTATCATCGGCGATAAACATTGCTTTCTTTGAAGTCCGGGGTAAAATCTAAAATATAATTATACACCATTTACACGAGCTTAAAAACTTTTGAATAGTTTTAATATAAGCTCGTGAAAGTCCCTAATCAATGCTAGAAACCCTAATCTTAACTTAATCAACACAAGGTATTACTTTTCAAACGTAATATTATTATTGTATAATAAAGAATTACAAGTGTTATGGATAACACCGTTTGATGACAATGTGTTGTGCACACTTTGAACAACAATAAACCTTAACTTATGAATACAGTCGTAGCTGTTTGATTCACTAAGTTATATGCACTAATGTTCTTAATATCTCAAAGTGTTAAACATTAATGCATGGATACACATCCTATTTATAGTGTTACGAGTTTGACTTAAACAGTACTTGATGTCGACTACACAAGCTTTTACAAGTTCCCACATCAGTCACATGATGTCCTTCTATTCTTGGTAGTCTTCCATTATGCTTTAAGGAACAGTTGTCAAAAACAGTTTCCTTATTCTTCATATTCTCGAACACACAAATGGCATGTCCAAAGTGTGCTGAGAGTTATCAGGGTATTGCCACCCCTGTTAACTCTCAACCCCTCAAAGTCCCTAATACATCTTGGCTGTTATCCATCACAGCCAAGGAGTATGTCTTCAGATAATCTTCGACTTCCCTGACAATGTCTCTGACATGGACTCCTCTGAGGTTGCTCACAGAGACTTGGATCTCTGTGAGTCTTGCGAAACTTGTCTGCCTCCTAGGCACAGGCAAGGGACTATTTATCAGCCTAATTATGTTTAAATCAATGATCAGGGAATCTAACAAGTTTAGATTCCCAACAATCTCCCCCTATTTAAACATAAATAATGCTAGATCTAACTAAGTTAAGGTAAGTGAGTTTAACAGCTTCTTCTTACACATAACAGATCTAAACAAACATACCTCATGATTTTATTAAGACTTAAAGAAAATTACAAGTTCATTACATAAGTAAAATAAAAGATGAAGGTAAAAAGGGCTGACACCATCTTCAACAGTCATCATTTTTGATTCTTTCTTCAGCTTCGGCCACATCTAATCTGTTATCAATTTCATCCTGCAAAGTCTTTGCAAACTTCTTGGAATACTCTGTGTTGATCTTGAGACACTTCTTGTGACAGAGTAGCTGAATAGTTGAAGCCAGGCACAGCTCATCTTCCCTCTGAAAAGCATACTGGCAGGCCTTGTTCATAAATGCCATTCCTCTTTCAGGCACTGAGTATGTCTGACCATCAACAGGGCCAACGATACCATTTGGAATGATCAGATCCCTGTGCATGCCATCCACACGAACATCTTCAGTAACAAAAGTTTCATCAATAATTTGTGAAATTCTTCTTCTTTTGTTGCCTGTCTTTGGGGGTTCTTGTTCGAAAAGCTGTGGTGGGGGATCAATCTTGAGTTTGGCAGTTGTTTCCTTGATCCAGTTAAACTTAGCCTTAAGAGTTTTAAGCAGAAGGAAATTTGCCTGTCCAGACTTTTTGGCAGCTAAGGCTTCGAGTTCAAACCATTCTGATAACCCAAGTGTCTTTAACCTGAAGTTGTCAAACACATCCATATTCCTCTGTTGATTTTCCCTCCATAAGATCATCTGTGGGGTGTTTGTGGATTTGTGAATGGTGTATTTAAACTTGGTTATCTTGCCAGCAGCATACCTGTTGTTCACGCAGGCATCATAGTCAGCTTTGACTTTCTTTAAGGCCTCAGCGCGTTTTAATTCCATTTCCCTCAACCTTTGTTTTTGTTTTTCCCTTTCAGGTGGTGTCATCTTCCTCAGAGTAGCTTCATTTAATTCTTTGGCTGTCTTGAGCTCATTTAGTCTTTTGAATTCTTCAGCTTGTTGCTCTATTTCTTCAGGAGTTAAAGGACTCTCATCGGAAGGTGTAAAGGTTGAAAAGTGGGAAAGGTCTGTGGTGGATCCTCCTGTCTCTAGCATCGCAGCTATCTTCTTAAGTTTGGTGTCAGTATCAACCAAAACTATCTCCTTTCCTTTCTTTGAGACAGAGGACTCCACACTTATGTTTTTCAAATCATCAGCTCTTTTGAGAAACGCTGTCTGAGCCTGATTTTGAATAGATTTTGGGAGAGAGCTCACAGTGAATTTTAGTTTCTTGGCCGCTGGCTCATCATCATCCTCAGGCTTGCTGATGTTAACTAAGATCATGGATTTAGATGAGTCAGCTCCATCTTGTGTTTGTTGCTCCCCCTGAGTATCATCCTCATCATCATGTACTATAACTGGTGTGATGACTTGTAGAGGAACAGGTGTAGTTGAGGGATTGGCTGATGATGAGCCTTGTTCAGCAGATGCAAGGCTGGGTATATTATTCTTCTCCCCCTCACGTTCATCCTTACTTCCCTGATGCTTGGATGAACGTGCCTAAAATCGTCTTGCAATCTGCTCCACAGAGGCAGCCATGGCACGTTGTCTTTTTCTTGAAGCCCTGGCAATCTTCAGCAAGAGGTTGGCATTGGCATTGGTATTTGCCTGAACACGCCTGACAATAAAACCAGCATGATTGTATTGTCTGTTGCGAACCGCATTGAAGTGCCTGTTCATGTTGTTTTCTTGTTCATGGAACATAGCAGGGACAACTGAGTCAATGGCATCCTTGATTCGTGTCGAGAGATGACTTAGTCCCTGGGTCACACCTTTTCTTGCACCCTCCTGAATTGGCTCAGTGACAGCCTCAGTCACAGCCTTATTTATAATGCCTGGAAAAGTGACAGTAAAATTGTGCATCTCTGACTTGATCACGTCCAGCTTCCTTGATAAGCGCTCAATATCAGATTGATGATGTACGGGCTGAAGATTCTTGATATTGAGGCTTTGCTGAGCAAAATCATCCCCCCTTGGAATTAAGTCGAAGTTGGTCTGGGTAGGATGATCAAACATGAGGAGTTCGGCTGTTGGATCATATGTTGGTCTTTGGAAGACTGTTGTTGTAGATGTAGCAGAGTTTGGTGTGTCAACAGCTTCCTTGAGAGGAGAAGTCTTGTCATCTTCTTTAGGAGGAGAGGCTGACAGCTGGTCATCCTCATCTTCTTCATCCTCTTCATCAAACATTCCCTCAGGGAATTCATCTTCAGGCATGGGCTCAAATTCAGAGACATAATCTTCTACTGAGAGCATTTCTTCATCAACATTGAGCACAGGTTAATCTTCATTTGGATTGTCCTGAGTTATTGTTTCAGCCTCCTTTTCATGTACCTGAGATTCTTTGACTGGCTGTACAATTTCAGCCTACAAGTTTGTTGTAATTAGTAACAGGGAAAAATATAAGGTGAATGGTCGCCATTTCGCTGTCCCAGAGAGGCTGAGGGTGATTACTCAGCCACTCCAAAGGATAAATCCTTGGGATACTTTTAAGTGTGAATGAATTGTGGTTAATGGTCGCCATTCGCTGCCCCTAGGAAAGCTGAGTGTGATTATTCAGCCCCCCCAAAAAGGTAAAAAACCTTTGGGACTCTTTTGATTGTGAAACATATGTTTTTGTAGGTCGCCTGTTACGCTGCCCCTAGGAAAGCTGAGGGTGATGATTCAGCTCCCCCTGAAAGGATAAATCCTTTGGGACTCTTTTAAGGAAGGAACCAAGAGGCTGTGTGAAGTACAGCTGATCAAGGTTGAGACATTAATGTATTCAGGTTGTTGTTAGCCTGAATACTGTCTAGAGGGTTCAGGGTCATCGGGGTGCTTTATAAACACAAATGAATCATTCCCTGGTGCAACGACAGGGTGTACAGAAGTCTTAAAGTATTCTAAGTGTAATGACAGACTTCTATGGGTCGAGGATTACCCTAACTTCACCACTCTCTCCTATAGACATAATGAGAGTGGTTGCTTGTGAACCTCTAAAAATGTACACTGATTACCTGTGAGATATCAGCTTGGTTTGGCTGGTTTCCTGTTGTCTCTGCTGACCTAGAGACACTAGACGCCTGTTGTTTGTCAGCCAAAGGTTCTGAATCCACAAGAGTATCTGGACCAGAGGCGGTGTCAATCTTCTTTTCCTTGGCCTTACTAACAGCTTTGGAGTGGGAAGAAGAGGGGATTTTCTTCTTCTTTGGCTGTTGGCTAGATGAAGCCTTGGACTTAGTAGTGTGCTGCCCAGAGGTCAAAGACGTAGACTTGCCAGCGACACTAGAAGTATTCACCTTCTCAGAGGAAGGGAGAAAGGGGTTCTCAGCGTTAGGTACCTGTTTGGCCACGTTCAGCATGTGTGCAGTGACAGGGATATCCTCAGCTCCTATTTCCTTGTAGATGGCGCCAGTGATGCGATAGGGCTTAAGGGCAGTCAAAGCCTTATTGTGGTAATTTTCTCCCAGCAAACTCTCAAAGATCAGGGACAGGAAGCGCACATAACAGATGTTCTTTTCCCTGACCTGATTCCTTCCCTTCAACTGTTCTACCAGGTTTGAGAATAGGATGCTTCCAAAGTCGACATCAGCTCCCCAGATTAAACCATACACAATAGCCTGATGATTGGACGACATCTGATCCTGTGATCCCTGCATTCCTCCCAGGGACTTCACAGTGTGGGTGAAGAGGACACGCCACATAGGGGTGAAATACTTAATCTTCAGAGGGGATTTGGCGAGGACTTCAGCTGGTGTGAGGGCAGGATTAACATCATGGCAAGGGTTTAGTGTGGCCAGGGCTTCCTTGACAGCCTTTTTGTCAACAGTCTTCAAGCATTCATCTCCATGTTTTAGTCCGGCCACACTAGAAAAGTCTTTAAGGGAAAAGGCAAAGGGATGTTCATTGCAAGAGAGGCTAAATGTAATGGTGTCTTCTACTACTTCAGCAGAATACCAGAATTCCCTAAGGTATTCTTGGTAAAAAGTGGATGGAGATTTGGTGAAGGCTTCATTTAGGTCACAATTCTGCATGAAATTTACCAGATCTGAATAGGTGCTGTTTGGTGCCTTAATCCATCCAATGGCGTTGTTGGAGGCGATGATGCTCTCGTTGATCTCGAAGTTCACATTGGAGGCTTTTGGAACGGGAAACGCCATTGATTTGAGGTTGAAGGTGAGTGAAAATGGCGGATGGTTGAGAGAGATAAGAATTTAGAGAGAGAAGTTGATTTTAGAATGGTGGTGGGTGAGAAGAGAAAGAAGACAATATATATTCAAACTTAAGTGAACAGTTATTCAACCGTATTAAATGCAAGGGCGAAAATGACTGCTCAAGTGGGTCCCCTTGACCTTTCAAAAAGTTTGTCTCCTCGTTATCCGAAAAATAAATGATTAAATATGTGAGAATGTTTTTTGCATTTATTTGGAAAGTAACTACCTAGTTTCATGTGAAAAACATTTAATAAAACATTTAATATAGAATCAATCATTTAATGAACACATTTAATATCAAGCCACAGGCTTTGAGATATTGAGCATCCCTAGCTCAGCAACTAGCCTGTTGAACGAAGGTTCAGCCAAAGGCTTTGTAAAGATATCAGCTAGTTGCAGCTCTGTGGGAACAAAATGCAGCTCAATATCTCCCTTCATTATATGATCCCTGATAAAATGATACCTGATATCAATGTGTTTGGTACGAGAGTGAAGAACAGGGTTGTTGGATATGGCAATGGCGCTGGTGTTGTCACAAAAGATTGGCACTTTGTCATACAAGATTTCATAGTCAGCCAATTGACTTTTCATCCAGAGCACCTGAGCACAACAGCTGGCTGCAGCGACATATTCTGCTTCAGCTGAAGACATAGCCACAGAGTTTTGCTTCTTAGCACTCCATCCAACCAATTTTCCTCCTAGGATTTGATAGCTGCCTGAAGTACTTTTCCTGTCAATACAGCATCCAGCATAATCTGAATCTGAATAGGCCTTGAGATCAAAGCCTGATTCCTTTGGATACCATAGACCTAGGTATGGTGTTCCTTTGAGATACCTGAAAATTCTCTTAACAGCCACTAGATGGGATTCTTTTGGGTTAGCTTGGTACCTTGCATAGAGACATGTGGAGAATTGGATATCTGGACGACTGGCTGTTAGATACATCAGTGACCCAATCATGCCTCTATATAAAGTCTCATTGACAGAGACCCCTGACTCATCAGGGCCCAAGTTGTTGGGTGGAAGCATGGGGCATTTCACTGATGCACAGTCAGCCAAGTCATATTTTTTAAGTAAATCCTTAACATACTTTTCTTGACAAATAGAAATTCC
The DNA here is from genome assembly GCA_025667525.1 of Glebionis coronaria. Lineage (NCBI taxonomy): Eukaryota > Viridiplantae > Streptophyta > Magnoliopsida > Asterales > Asteraceae > Glebionis > Glebionis coronaria. The sequence goes on from JANFOE010000399.1 coordinate 992,144, forward strand.
CTTAGAACATTGTTTAATTTGAAAGCCCAAAAAGTAAGTTAATTCACCCATCATACTCATCTCATATTTCTTGGTCATTAATTTAGCAAAACGTTTACTAAGATTGACATTTGTTAACCCAAAGATGATATCATCCACATAAATCTGCACAATGATGAAATCACTCTTGTCCTTGAAGGTAAAGAGTGTTTTATCAATAGAACCCCTGATAAATTTATTTTCAGATAAGAAATTTGAAAGAGTTTCATACCATGCTCTTGGAGCTTGTTTCAGACCATACATTGCCTTGTGAAGTCTGTACACATGGTTGGGAAACTCGCTGTTCTCAAATCCTTCAGGTTGTGCAACATAGACTTCCTCAGCCAAATCACCATTGAGGAAGGCACTCTTTACATCCATCTGATAGACAGTGATGTTCATATAGGCAGCATAAGCAAGAAAGATTCTGATGGCCTCAAGTCTAGCAACAGGTGCAAAAGTTTCATCATAATCAATTCCTTCAGTCTGAGAGAATCCCTGTGCTACCAGTCTTGCCTTGTTCCTGATGATGTTCCCAATTTCATCCATCTTATTTCTATAGATCCATCTAGTGCCTGTGATATTCTTTCCAGGTGGAGCTGGCACTAGTGTCCATACTTTGTTCCTTTTGAACTGATTGATTTCTTCTTGCATAGCAGCTACCCATCCTTCTTCTACCAGAGCCTCAGCAACTCTTTTAGGTTCAATTTGAGAAAGAAATTCAGCAAATAGACATTCATTGGCTGAGGCTGACTCTGAGTCTTGGATTCGCTGTCTGGTTGTGACCCCTGCATTTGGTTCCCCAATAATGTTGACAAGAAGAATGTGTTGATCTCTTGACCACTTATTTTGAGGAGCTGGGGATTCAAGAACAGGGGTACTTGAGGGCACAGCTGGTACAATTTGAGTCTCATCCTGCTGACTAGGAGGGCTTTCTTCAAAGACTAGTTCAGTGTCAGAGTCTTCTTCAGCCATATCAAGGGAAGCTATTTCATTATCAGCAGGAGAATCTTCAGAGATTTGAAGAATTGGTGAGTCATCAATATCATGAGAAGGACCATCAGAGATTTGAGGTTCTTCTTTATCAAGTTCCTGAGAGGTGGGAACTTCTATGTTGTGAGTAGACAGAGGGTCAAAAGCAGGAACATAAGGAGTGAGAGTGTTGGAGTGGTGATGACTGGTAGGTCTGGGTTCTGTGAACTCATCACTTGGGAAAGAAATATTTTCATTAAAATCTACTTCATCACCCTCTGTTCCTGTCCTCTGTATGACTTCATCATCTTCATTAAATCTGACATGGAAAGTTTCTTCTACTTCTTGTCTTCTGATGTTGAATACTCTGAAGGCTTTGGCTGTTGGAGAGTATCCCAAAAAGAAACCATCATCAGCTTTTTCATCAAACTTTCCAAGTTTATCCCTGTAGTTATAAATAAACACAGGGCATCCAAACACATGAAAATAGCTGACGTCTGGAGATCTTTTTCTAAAAACTTCATAGGAGGTTTTGCCATGTCTTTTGACAATGATTGATCTGTTTTGAGTGTAGCAGGCAGTCTGTACAGCTTCTCCCCAAAATTGCTTTGGTAAGGCTGCACCATTTAACATAGTTCTTGCTGCTTCAATCAGAGTCCTGTTTCTTCTTTCAGCCACACCATTTTGTTCAGGAGTTCCAGCTGAAGAGAAGTTCTGAGAAATCCCTTTTTCATCACAAAATGATTCAAGTTGATGATTCTTGAATTCTGTACCATTATCACTTCTTAGAGCTTTGACTCTAACATCATTCATATTTTCAACCTGTCTGATGAAGGACATAATGGTATCAGCTGCATCACTTTTCCTTCTGAGGAAGAACACCCATGTATATCTTGAAAATTCATCAACTATGACCAAGGTGTATTTGTTGTGATTAATGGTTTGAGGTTTGACAGGCCCAAACAAGTCCATGTGAAGGAGATGTAAGCACTTGTCAATAGAGAATGATTGCCTAGTCTTGAATGAAGACCTGTGATGTTTTCCTTTGACACAGGCAGAACAAGTTTTGTCTTTGGAAAACATTACTGAAGGTAGACCAGCAACCAAGTTTTGAGTGGCTATCTTATTGATGTTCTTGAAGTTGAGATGAGACAGTCTTTTGTGCCACAGCCAGTTGACACTTTCAGAGGCTTTGGCAAGAAAACAATTTGAACTGTCTTCAGAGCACACAACCATGTTGATGACATAAACATCTCTCCTTCTAGGTGCAACCAGCACAACATCATTATTTTTGTTGAATATGGTTCCCTGAGTCTTAGTAAACAAAACCTTATAGTCAGCATCACATAATTGGCTGATGCTAATAAGATTGTGTTTAAGACCATTCACATATGCAACTCTGGTAAATGTGATCCCATTGCAATTCACTGAGCCATATCCTTCTGTGTCACCTGAAGAGTTATCTCCAAATACCACTTTGGGACCTGGCTCCTTTGAGTATCTGTGCAGGTATTGTTGAATCCCTGTCATGTGTCTAGAACAGCCACTATCTAGATACCATACCGATTCCTTGAGATATTTCTGCACAGATACATAGAAACAGATTAGTTCCTATGGTGAACCCACTTTCCAGTGGGTTCCCTGAATTGCTTGTTAGCAACTCTTGTGTTCCTGAAAAACTTTTGGCGTTGGGATGGACAGTTCATTGTTTCATGGTTATAACTCCCACAGATATCACACCCAGGGAAGTCACCACACTCGTCTGAGTGATGGTCTGTGAACCCACAGAATTTACAGGGAGGATAAGATTTGTAATTTCCCTGTTGTCTTTTGGAACTCTGTGGTCTGTCCCTAGAGGGTGTCTGTGCTCTTTTAGCTGCCATGTGTCTGTCATGATCTACGGTCGAATGGTGAGAATTTTTACAAACATTGCAATAAGGTTTGATTAACCTTTCCCCTTTGGGTTCACCTAGGACTGACTTAGGTTCATGAGAAGTAGAGCATTCAGCGGAAGGCTTAATGTGTTGTTTCAAGAGTTCTACTTCTTTCATAAGAGACAACAGGCGATCTTCAGTGGTGGGGTCAACCTTATTCACAGCTTTAGTAGTAACAGGCTTAAAAGCTACTTGTTTACCAGTTTGTTTAGCAGGCACACAAAAAACTTTGGCTGGAGGATTCTCAATATCTGTCCTAAGTTCGTCCTTAGCAGATCTAGAAGAACTGCTAGGTTCAACTCCAGAGAGTTTGGGCAAAGGTGGTAGCTCAGCCACATCTTCAGAGACAGGGTCATTAGTCAAAGAGGTATCTGACATATGAATAGTCTCTGTAGATTTAAAGACAATGTATTTGGGTTTGGTGAGAATCCTCAGCTTTTTATTCTTAGCAGTTATATCCCTGTTTAAGTCAGCAGGCACTTCATCCCTAAGCAATTCATCAATAGTAAACCTAGCACACAGCCATTTTTCAATAATCTTGTTCAATTCAGTGACTTGATCATTTAAAGCTATGTTTTTCAAGGTTAATCTAGCTACTTTATTTTGCAGGGATATTTTCTCTAAGTTAACCCGCCTGAGAGTTTCACATTCAGCCTTAGCATTTATCATTTCAGTTTTAACAGAGTGAAACTTATCAAGCAGGTTCTTCCTTTGTTCCTCAACAAAGTGCAAATCAACAATGGTGTAATCAAGGACATGCTTACGTTCATCACTATCAGACATAGATAGAAGCCTGTGTACCTTTTTCATTGTGATGTCAACCCATTGTCCTGATCTTGCATCACCTTTTCCAACAGCTGGTTCATCCTCAGCTATCGCCATAAAAGCCCTGACTCTTGTGGTGTCTTCTTCATCTGAAGTCAATGGTTCATCATTCCAATCATAAGTTTCAGCAACCAACCCTTTCTCAGTCTTTTTCTCACCACCTTTCTTTTTGGACATAGCTTCAATCTTCAAGTTCATTTGTTCTAAATCAGCTTTAAGTGCCTTGTACTTATTTTTGTAATCTTTCTTCTCAGTGTCTGAAGAATTGGATTGAGATGAGTTGTTATGTTGTTTGAACTTGTAGGGTTTGGATGAAGATGATGGATAAGAGGGTGAGGATGTCTTGGTAGAAGGACACTCTTTTTGATAATGTCCAAGCTTTCCACAGGCAAAACATGTTTCTTTTGACCTGTCAGTTGGTTTGCTAGCTGATCCTACTCTTCCAGATCTTTTGTAGTATCTTCTTTGGTTGGCTAGCAGTGCTCTTTCATGGAATTCTGCATTGAGGTCTGACAAGAATTCTTGGCTGCTACGGGTATCTTCTTCAATATCAGAATCGCTGTCATGAGGGTGTGTTGCAGATATCAAAGCTTTGGAATTTGCTCCTTGGACAACAAATCTTTCAGTCTCTGATTTGTAGATAGTATCGATCAGCCCTTCTTCATAATTGTACTTACCATAGAGCTGAGCAAGGGTATCATTTTTGATTGAGTTGTTAGCTCTCTGAGTCTGATTCATGCTCAGCCACTTTCTTGGAAGGCTGTTGACAAAAGTAGCATTGATCTCAGCTTGACCAATAGTGACATCATTCATAGCAAGGTCATTTAGAAGAATCTTCAGCCTAGTATAGGTTTGCTGAACCTTTTCACCTTCAAGTGACTTAAAGGCATTAAACTGAAGTCTGAGTGCCTGAATCTTTGTCTCTCTTGTTTCAGAGGGTCCTTCATGGCCAAGAATGAGGTCTGTCCACATTTGTTTAGCTGTGGGACACTGAATGACAGACTTCATGATATGCTTGGGAAGACAGGAAATTATGATGCTTTTGAGACGTTTATCTTGGTTTGCTAATTTCCTATCAGCTGAGGTCCATTGTTTGACAGGTTTGGGAAGAGGGTTTTCTTCAGTAGATGTAAGCGCCATGGGAATATATGGACCATTTTCTAAAATTTCTAATAGAAAAGGTTCAAGTCCATCAAGGTATACAAGAAATTGACTCTTCCAACTGGCAAAGTCTTCTTCATCAAAGACTGGTACACTGATTACGTGTGATCCACCTCTTGAGTCAAGAAGTTGGGGTAGATCATCGTCATTTGCTGGGGGGTTAAGTCTTGGTGAAGATGGGTTTGTGGAAGGTGAGTGTGGGCTAGAAGTTTCCGGCATGGTGGATCTTGATTATAAAACTGAGAACGATGTTTCTTGAAGGTTTTAATATCAAACACCGCTCTGATACCAATTGAAAGTCCCTAATCAATGCTAGAAACCCTAATCTTAACTTAATCAACACAAGGTATTACTTTTCAAACGTAATCTTATTATTGTATAATAAAGAATTACAAGTGTTATGGATAACACCGTTTGATGACAATGTGTTGTGCACACTTTGAACAACAATAAACCTTAACTTATGAATACAGTCATAGCTGTTTGATTCACTAAGTTATATGCACTAATGTTCTTAATATCTCAAAGTGTTAAACATTAATGCATGGATACACATCCTATTTATAGTGTTACGAGTTTGACTTAAACAGTACTTGATGTCGACTACACAAGCTTTTACAAGTTCCCACATCAGTCACATGATGTCCTTCTATTCTTGGTAGTCTTCCATTATGCTTTAAGGAACAGTTGTCAAAAACAGTTTCCTTATTCTTCATATTCTCGAACACACAAATGGCATGTCCAAAGTGTGCTGAGAGTTATCAGGGTATTGCCACCCCTGTTAACTCTCAACCCCTTAGAGTCCCTAATACATCTTGGCTGTTATCCATCACAGCCAAGGAGTATGTCTTCAGGTAATCTTCGACTTCCCTGACAATGTCTCTGACATGGACTCCTCTGAGGTTGCTCACAGAGACTTGGATCTCTGTTAGTCTTGCGAAACTTGCCTGCCTCCTAGGCACAGGCAAGGGACTATTTATCAGCCTAATTATGTTTAAATCAATGATCAGGGAATCTAACAAGTTTAGATTCCCAACAGCTCGTGTCTGAGAAAATTTAATTTCTCGTTAATGAAGATAAATTTATCATCAGCGATAATATTTCCTTTATTTGAAGATCGGTTCATCGTCTGATATTTAATGATGAGCCATATTCACGAGCTAAAAACCGTTGAATAGTTTGAATTTAAGCTCGTGTCCGAGAAAATTTAATTTCTCGTTAATGAGGATAAGTTTATCATCGGTGATAAACTTTCCTTTATTTTAAGATCGGGTCATCGTTTGACATTTAACGATGAGCCTTATACACGAGCTTAAAACCTTGGAATAGTTTTAATCTAAGCTCGTGTCCGAGAAAACTTAATTTCTCGTTTTGATGGTAAGTTATTGTTGCGTGATAAACTTGCCTTTCTTTGAAGTTCGGGTCACAGACTGTGATTTGACTGTGAGCCATGTACACGAGCTTAAAACCTTTGAATGGTTTTAGTGTAAGCTCGTGTCCGAGAAAACTTAATTTCTCGTTTGTGAGGATAAGTTTATCATCGGCGATAAACTTTCCTTTCTTTGATGAACGGGTCACAGACTGTGATTTGTCTATAAGCCTTATACACGAGCTTAAAACCTTTGAATAGTTTTAATTTTAGCTCGTCTCCGAGAAAAATTAATTTCTCGTTTGTGAGGATAAGTTTATAATCGGCGATAAACTTTCCTTTAGTTGAAATCCGGGTCATCGTCTGTCATTTAACGAGGATCCATATACACGAGCTTAAAACCTTTGAATGGTTTTTAGTGTAAGCTCGTGTCCGAGAAAACTTAATTCCTCGTTTTGAGGGTAAGTTATCGTTGACGAGATAAACTTCCCTTTTATTGAAGTTCGGGTCACAGACTGTGATTTAACTGTGAGCCATGTACACGAGCATAAAACCTTTGAATGGTTTTAGTGTAAGCTCGTGTATGAGAAAACTTAATATCTCTTTTGTTAGGATAAGTTTATCATCGGCGATAAACTTTCCTTTCTTTGATGAACGGGTCACAGACTGTGATTTGTCTATAAGCCTTATACACGAGCTTAAAACCTTTGAATAGTTTTAATTTTAGCTCGTGTCTGAGAAAAATTAATTTCTCGTTTGTGAGGATAATTCTATCATCGGCGATAAATAGTTGAAATCCGGGGCATAATCTAAAATATAATTATACACCATTTACACGAGCTTAAAAACCTTTGAATAGTTTTAATGTATGCTCGTGTCCGAGAAAATTTAATTTCTCGTTAATGAAGATAATTTTATCATCGGCAATAAACTTTCCTTTATCTGAAGATCGGGTCATCGTCTGATATTTAACGATGAGCCATATACATGAGCTTAAAACCGTTGAATAGTTTGAATTTAAGCTCGTGTCCGAGAAATTTAACTTCTCGTTAATGAGGATAAGTTTATCATCGGTGATAAACTTTCTTTTATTTGAAGATCGGGTCATCGTCTGACATTTAACGATGAGCCTTATACACGAGCTTAAAATGTAACACTCTCAATTTTCGTATCGGTACAGCGGAAGGGTCTTTTAGAGTGTTACGGGATAGCACAATCACTCCAATCATAGACAACACATAAAAATGGTTGTACAAGGTTCAACATACATTCATTCGATAAAAAGTTTTAAAGTGTACAACAAGTCCCAAATTATACAGGTCATTAAGTTTACAAAACATAGATCGAATGAACATTTTTAATATTATGTGGGCCATCAGAGTCGATCTCCTTCCGGATTACCTTCAAGCACATGAGATAAAAACATGCAAAAATCATATCAGCGAATGCCGAGTGAATTCATAGAGTTTAATAAAAACCGTTATATAAAACAATCATTTAAAATCAGAACACAAGTATAATATCGGAAGTAAGTCCTCATATTGCTAGTCAGGCAATATATAAATCAAGCATACATCTTAAACCGTCCATGAGACCGTAGCCTCTATATTACCATGATAGGTAATATTTTCATCGTTGTTAGCGTCGTATCATATCGGATATTTAGATTATATAGGATTATTATTAGCCGCATGACATTGTTACCTTACTATGAAAACAGCGGGCCGCGAACCCGACAAACAATTTGCCCATCTAAGTTAGCGTGTCGTCACAAAAATCACGCTATGGAATCTTCTCATACATAAATTCGCTTACCAATCAATGTGGTACGACGGGGATCAACCGTCAAGGCGCGAAATAGGGTGATCGTCCCTAAATAGTACTATCAAATGCATAAGCGTCTACCAAATCCCGGTAGTTCATAATTCATGCTAATCGGACTTTAAGTGACATAACCTAACTACTAATAATCCTTTTAGTCTCGTTTATAGGGTCATAGCATCATTCGGGTCCATATCATTAAGCATACCATCGGGACTACTTGTGTTCTATTTTTATCAAAATCTAGCATGTTATCTCCCTCGCGGGTTTACAAATCATTTTATAAAACATTTAAAAGAGTGCGAGGCTATGAACTCACGTTGATAATGAAAGGCGGATTATCGGCTACGGGCGTGCTTCGGTCACGGAAACCTATATAAATAATAATCGGTCTTAGACTTTGTCCAATGAATTTTATCAAAATAACAATATACATATGATGATGATCAAGTGGGTTTATACATCCTTGTTTACTTATTTTAGTGTTTACGTTTTGGTAACTTTTTACTAGTTTACTAGTTTTACCTATTTACCTATTTTATGTCCATTAAGCTTAGTATAAGTTCTTTAACTTGTTTTGATCCATCTTATACTTATATTATCAGTATCTATACTTTCCATGTTGGGCCCAAATGGGTTAAGGCCAATAAGTTCTTTTTATAAGTATTTATCTTATTTAGTCCAATTATTAGTCCAATATGCTTAGTTAGCTCGTTAATGTCCGTATGTCCTATAGTTCGGGTTTTATCGGTTTTTACTTGTATTAGTTACTTATATATCAGTATATGACTTTTATAAACTTTACATTAGACGTGTTTGATCGTCTAAGTTTTAATTGGCGAAAAACGTTAATTTTACGGCAATAGCCGAAAAAGTCGTAAAAATCAAGTTTATAGTTTTTATTACTTATAAGTATTATTCCACTACCATTTATATAATTTATCCATTTAATTAACTTTTTACATATTTATATAAATAAGTTTCATAAGTTAGTGGGTTTTTATTTTACATTTTATACAATAAAATTTGAGTGCTTATATAATAATAATAAACATTAATTCTCAAAATCTGATTTTTATTTTCATGTTCACCATTTTTATCATATCTAGAGTTCTATAATGAATTAGAAGTCATTTTTGGGTGACATGTTCTTCATATTATGTGCTACATTTAACTTAGCTAGAGCTACTACTCATTTTAAGTTTATCTTGCCTTAACAGTCCCTACAAAACTGCTTATTCAGATTAGAACACCCAACTTGTTTTGATCATATCTCACTCATTATATTGATTCCATTGCATGGACAACTCTCACATGTGTATAACATCTTGTACTTACTGTAAATGGATCATACCATGCAAGTTTATCAGTTCAAGTTTTAGTTATATACTGTTTTTATACAGCCAACTAAATAAGCATGATTTTAGCCTTATTTCTTATAGTTATTAACCTTTTTAAGCATATCTATCAACACTTGATCCCCACACAACATTTTTATCATCATATATACATCATATACATATAAAAAAATAGAGAAAATACATTTGCTCTTTACAAAAATAACAAGAGAAAATGGAGAGGATGATCTTCTTTACCAACCAAGTGTATTTCTTGTTTTTGGAAGACAAGAACTTGATGAACACCACAAGTAACTCCAAGATCATCAAACACCAAGAACAATAGTTGAGAAATCAGCCCTAGGACACAAGCAAATCACCTCCAATGTTATTAATATGGCCACCAAATGATCAAGGCTTCAAGATAACTCCATGATAGAGCTAGTAAACATGTATTTCATGGCTAGAAAAGATCAAAAGGGGTGTTTGTAGCTTGAGTATGGACGGCAAGGGTGGGAGGTTTTGAGAGGATTTGTGTTGGTTTGCATGTAAGTAAATGGTGGTGTGAGTTAGTTGCTAGTGGTTTTGTGTTATTGGGAAAGAACTAAGCTTCAGGTGTAAGCTTACTTACACTTGTAAGTTTGTAGCTAACATGATGCCACATATGGTTGTGGTGTCATGTTGGTGCCGTCCAAGCTAGCTAGTGGGGTGGGACAATGTATTTTGTCCCATCTCACTAGTTTACGGGTATTCCTAGATTCTACTTTTCTCAATTTGCGTGCCTTCGGGTCGTTTCACGAAAAACGTTTTTATAAATTATGAATCAACGTCACAAAACGAATCCAATAAAAATTGTCTCATCAAAAACGGAGTTAAAAAACGGAGTTCAAAAACGTAAATACGTAATCCTAAGGTTTCCGGTTTAGTCGTAAAGGACGCCAAATTATGCACGTAAGCCCAAATTTAAATCCGTAAATTGTGAGTTCGTCAACCAACACAAAAATAAGTTTCAAAATATTATACGAGAAAATATTTCACTACCTGAAAATGTTAGATTGTCACAGCTTTTCCTCCTAAAAGGGATCAACGTCCTCGTGATCCATTTCATTTGGATGTCCGTTTCTTATTGAAATCGAAGAGGTGCGGATATTTCTTCCACATTTCATCCTCTCGTTCCCAAGTATACTCCGGTCCATGCTTTGAATTCCATCGGATCTTGACAATAGGTATCCTACTGTGTTTCATTTGCTTTACCTCACGATCCATAACCTCTACAGGCTCTTCGATAAAATGCAACTTCCCATCTATTCGAACCTTACCTAACGGATTTTCTCATCACTCACTGCTAGACATTTCTTCAGATTAGATACATGGAATGTGTTGTGAACACCATGAAGTTCTGGGGGTAACTCTAGTTTGTAAGCCACCGGACCTACTCTAGATAAAATCTTAAAGGGTCCAATATAACAGGGATTCAATTTTCCTCGCTTTCCAAATCTTATAACGCCTTTCCATGGCGATACTTTCAACATTACTCGGTCACCCACTTTAAAATCCATTGGCTTCCGCCGCATATCCGCGTAACTTTTCTGTCTATTACCGGCAGTCAACAACCTATTCTTAATCTGAACTATCATCTCTGTAGTCTCCCGGATCAATTCCGGTCCCGTGAGCTGGGTATCCCCAACTTCACTCCAACATACAGGAGATCTAAACTTCCTACCATACAAAGCTTCAAACGGTGCAGCCTTAATACTAGAATGGTAACTATTGTTATACGAAAACTCTGCTAACGGCAAATGTTTATCCCAATTCTTACCAAAGTCTAACACACAAGCTCTCAACATATCTTCCAGTGTTTGTATCGTCCTTTCACTCTGCCCACCAGTCTGGGGGTGATAAGTAGTGCTCATGTCGAGATTCGTTCCCAAAGATCTTTGGAGAGATTTCCAAAAATTCGATGCAAATCTAGGATCTCGATCTGAAATGATCGATACAGGCACTCCATGCTTGCATACAACATTATCAAGGTATATACGAGTCAGCTTCTCCAGTGAGAACTGCTCTTTAACCGGAATAAAGTGTGCTGATTTGGTCAGTCTGTCGACAATAACCCAAATCGAGTTGTTTCCAGATGATGTTCTAGGAAGCTTGGTGATAAAGTCCATCGTAATTCGCTCCCACTTCCATTCAGGAATCTTTTGCTGTTGAAGTAGTCCTGATGGCTTTTGATGTTCAGCTTTGAATCTAGCACAAGTCAAGCATTGAAGAACATACATAGCTATGTCAGCTTTCATATTCGGCCACGAGTACAACTTCTTCAAATCATGGTACATCTTATTAGATCCCGGATGAATGGAATACTTAGATTTATAGGATTCTAACATAATCAATTCTCTTAAGCCTCCAAACTTAGGTATCCACATATGACCTCTTAAGCATTTCACTCCATCAGCTCTAACCTCTAAAGGATCTCCTTCTCCTCGGAACCCTTCATTAACAAAATTTTCCTTCTTACAAGCTTCTATTTGCGCATTTCTAATTTGCTCAGGTAAATTATTGTGCATGGTCAAGACTAGAGAACGTACCCTGATAGGCTCTCTATCTTTCCTACTTAACGCATCGGCAACAACATTGGCTTTTCCTGGGTGATATTTTATATCACAATCATAATCACTTAACAACTCTATCCATCTTCGTTGCCTCATGTTTAATTCCTTCTGGTCGAGAATATACCGTAGGCTTTAGTGATCGGTGAATACCGTACACTTGGTGCCATACAGATAATGTCTCCACAACCTAAGAGCAAAGACTACAACTCCTAACTCAAGATCATGAGTGGTATAATTCTCCTCATTCTTCCTTAATTGCCTAGAAGCATAAGTCATCACTTTCTCTCTCTGCATCAAAACAGCTCCATAGCCTCTAAGAGATGCATCACAATACACTACAAAATCTTCACTCCCGTCGGGTAACGATAAGATTGGCGCACTACATAATTTTTGCTTCAATGTCTGAAATGCTCCATCTTCATCACTTCCCCAAACGAAAGGTTTATTCTTCTGGGTAAGCTTAGTCAAGGGTTTAGCTATCAAAGAAAATTCTTTAATGAATCGCCTATAATAGCCAGCCAATCCTAAGAACTGTCGCACTTCCGTTGGCGTTGTCGGTGCAGACCAATTCTTAATAGCTTCAACTTTGCAGGATCAACATGAATTCCATCTTTGTTAATCACATGACCAAGAAATTGCACATAATCTAACCCGAAATCACATTTCGAAAACTTAGCATACAACTTTTCATCCTTCAACAAATTCAAAACAATCCTTAAATGTTCTCTATGCTCATCTTCATTCTTAGAATAGATCAGAATATCGTCAATAAACACAATCACAAATTTATCCAAGTAGGGCTTGCACACTCGATTCATTAAATCCATGAAAACCGCAGGTGCGTTAGTTAACCCAAATGGCATTACTTGAAATTCATAGTGTCCATAACGAGTTCTAAATGCAGTTATAGGAATATCTTCTTCACGGACGCGAAGTTGGTGATATCCAGACCGCAAATCTATCTTAGAATACACACTAGATCCTTGCAGTTGATCAAACAAATCATCAATCCTAGGTAAGGATATCGATTTTTAATTGTGAACTTGTTCAGTTCCCTATAATCAATGCACATACGGAAAGATCCATCCTTCTTCTTAACGAACAAGACTGGAGCTCCCCAAGGCGACGAGCTCGGTCGAATAAAACCTTTATCAGACAACTCCTTAAGTTGCTCAGATAACTCCTTTAATTCAGAAGGGGCTAATCGGTAAGGCGCACGTGCCACCGGTGCAGCACCAGGAATTAAATCGATTCGAAACTCTACTTGCCTTATCGGTGGAAGTCCGGGTAAATCTTTAGGAAATACCTCAGGAAATTCACAAATAATAGGTACATCTTCCAATCGTTTCTCCCTAGACTCATTCCTAGTCACTTGAGCTAAGAATAACTCACAACCGTTCCTGATGTACTTTTGGACTTTAATACATGAAACGATTTTCAAACGGGATTCACCTCGACTACCATCAATTACTAATGTCCTATTCCTAAGAGGAATCTTAACTTTCTTCTCTCCAAACAAAATAGTAGCATTATTCAATGACAACCAATCCATACCAATAATAATATCAAAACTACCTAATTCTATCAACATCAAATCAATCGAAAAGGAATGGTTTAAGAGATTTAGAGAGCATCCTTCTAATAGCTTATTAGTTTTCACTAATTTACCATTATCCAATTCCACCTCGTAACTGGTACTTATCTCAACAGGTTCAATGTCAATAAGGGCACTAAATTTAGTGGATACAAAGCTCTTATCAGCACCCGAATCGAATAAAGCAACAACATAATGATTGTTGAGTAAAAACGTACCGGTAACGACATTCGGATCCTCTTTCTTCACCTCAATTGTTCCAAGTTGATAGATACCACCCTGGGGGTTTCTTCCAGGTACAATCGCTTTCAACTTGGGGCATTCCGATTTCCTATGACCTTCTTCATTGCAGTTGAAGCAAGTGGTTCCCTTCTTACACCTTTCAACCTTGTGTCCAAGCTTTCCGCAATTTCGGCACTTCCAAGAGTCGCCAGCATGCCCCTTGTTGCCACACTTAGGACATCTATCATCGTTGCGCGGTGTGTTGTTGGTAAGAGCATTTGCATTCCCCTTTCTCTAGTTCTGACGACGATTGAAATTCTTCCTATTATCACCTCTATCTACACGATCACCGTCTCCCTTTCTTTTCTCACCAACACGGGCTTCATCTTCCCTATCCTGAATTATCTGTCCAATGAGTTGGTAAGCCATTCGAACAGCATCATCAATGGTTAGTGGTTTCGATGATGTCACGTCCCCCCCGGATATTCCTGGTCAACCCTTTAACACATTGTTCAATTCGGATCTCTTCGGGTTCAACCAATCGAGGACATAGCAAGGCCAACTCATGGAATCGGTTTGTGTAACTATCAATGTCCACACCTTTCATTCTCAAATGAATCAACTCTTGTTCTAACCTAATGATCACACTACGAGGACAAAACTCCAAAGTCATCCACTTCTTAATTTCAGCCCAAGGAGTAGCATTAGCAGCATCAAGACCCATGAAAGCAATTCTCCCGTTCCACCAAGTCAACGCACGACCTTTAAGTGTAGCCATAACAAAAGTCACCTTATCTTCCTCCTTACACTTACTAATCCGAAACACCGACTCAATCTTCTCGATCCACTGGCTTAATCCTACAGCACCTTCAGTTCCATTAAAAGGTAGAGGTTCACACTTCATGAACGTCACATAAGTACAGCCACCAACTTCAGGTGCATTAGCTCCAACTCCTCCTATATTTCCTCTAGCATTAGCATTCACATTATTAGCATTTACATTCACATTAGTACCGCCAATTCCACTACCGCCAGCTCCACTACCGCCAGCTCCACTACCGCCAGCTTCATTTCTAGCATTTGCCATAAATTCAGTCATAGATGCGGTAACTTGCTCCGTAATAATCCTACGTACATCATCCTCAGTCACAACCTTCTTGGGCGACATAGTTCTATAATTTCACAATTTCAAAGTATTAAGCATTCACCCAACAAAGGATTCATATAATATGGATTAAATTCAAAATCAAGATACAAATAAGGCACAATATGGAATTCAAGACTAGATACATATTTCATTCGATTTGAAACAAAAGTATTGTCTTAGTTACATCCCATATCAAAGTTCTAGCACTATACACACTCAAAATTCGTGCCAAGTCTACTACTAACAAGTCAGTTCAGTCAAAGCTACAAAAGCACAAAAGATACAAAGGTCACTACTAAATACAGACTGGTCTACTGAGGACCGCTAGATGGTCCATCATCCATCGTCTTCTGAATCTTCGTCGGACGATCACTAGACACATCTTCAGCTGGGCGCTTACGGATTACTCCTCTTTTAACCATGTCAGCATAAAATTTACTATTCCATCCCACAGATATATTCAACTCCTTCTCATCTTTCTCACGCATCGCACGAGCTACACTCAACTGAATCTCCATAGAATTCACCTTTCTCTTCATTTCAGCAAACTCCCCACTTTCCAACACCGATAACCTCCTAAAAGCCTCATTCAAACCACGATCTACATCTGTCAAATCCAAACTAAGCAATTCCCGCTCTTTCTCGCCAACCTTAGCCTTCGACTCCAAATAAGCAACCTGAGTCTGAACAACACCTAATCCAACCTCTGTCATACAACTCTTAACACGGGATGCATCTAGATCACGTCTCAAGGCCTATGGTGCAAGACCATCAATATGAGTAGCCTCTCGAGTACTAGACGACTCTCCTATCTCACGTCTACGAGTAGCAATACCATTAGTACCATCAGGTGCATCGTCATGCTCATCCTCCTCTGATTCAGAATCAGATTCAGACGATTCAGACGTTTCATCCCTAGGTAACTCAACCTCAGAATCAGACAAATAAACTGGTGGGGGCAAAGGCTCGCCCTTTGGAACATCATAAGGGTAAATAAGCTCGGCTTCCTCATCATCATCAACCTCATCGTCTATACCTACATCCTCCTCGACATCCTCGTCGTCAATCTCATCATCTAAATTATCTAACCCAATCTCCTCATCATTCTCTGTATCAACATTCTCAATCTCATTCTCTACCAAGTCAACCTGAGGGGCAATCTGATCTCCTAGTCCTATCTCGGGCTCGGGATCCTCAAATGGTTCCTCCTCATCATCCATATCATAATCTACTAAGTCTAAATAAGGATCATCTTCTACATTAGGTTCTGGAATAGCATGGTTTTCTACAGGAATATTAGGGTCAGCCATGACAATCTGCATTTATATATTTATCTCGTATTAGGATAACATACTAGTTAAACAATTACATAATGAAATCACGATATATACATATATATAAATTAAATTATATATATCAAAATATATATCTTCTAAATAGGGCTTGTTGGTAACGTCGGAGATCTCTGGCACCGTTATAGTCAAAACATTTTTCAAATATTTTCTCAAATGTTCATTGTCAAAAGATTTTGAAAAGTTTTGTTCAAAACCTTGGTTTTTAAAATCTGTTGTTCTCTATAACGAGAGCTTTGATACCAAACTGTAACACTCTCAATTTTCGTATCTGTACAGCGGAAGGGTCCTTTAGAGTGTTACGGGATAGCACAATCACTCCAATCATAGACAACACATAAAAATGGTTGTAAAAGGTTCAACATACATTCATTCGATAAAAAGTTTTAAAGTGTACAACAGGTCCCAAATTATACAGGTCATTAAGTTTACAAAACATAGATCGAATGAACATTTTTAATATTATGTGGGCCATCAGAGTCGATCTCCATCCGGATTACCTTCAAGCACCTGAGATAAAAACATGCAAAAATCATATCAGCGAATGCCGAGTGAACTCATAGAGTTTAATAAAAACCGTTATATAAAACAATAATTAAAAATCAGAACACAAGTATAATATTGGAAGTAAGTCCTCATATTGCTAGTCAGGCAATATATAAATCAAGCATACATCTTAAACTGTCCATGAGACCGTAGCCTCTATATTACCATGATAGGTAATATTTTCATCGTTATTAGCGTCGTATCATATCGGATATTTAGATTATACAGGATTATTATTAGCCGCATGACATTGTTACCTTACTATGAAAACAGCGGGCCGCGAACCCGACAAACAATTTGCCCATCTAAGTTAGCGTGTCGTCACAAAAATCACGCTATGGAATCTTCTCATACATAAATTCGCTTACCAATCAATGTGGTACGACGGGGATCAACCGTCAAGGCGCGAACTGGGGTGATCGTCCCCAAATAGTACTATCAAATGCATAAGAGTCTACCAAATCCCGGTAGTTCACGATTCATGCTAATGGGACTTTAAGTGACATAACCTAACTACTAATAATCCTTTTAGTCTCGTTTATAGGGTCATAGCATCATTCGGGTCCATATCATTAAGCATACCATCGGGACTACTTGTGTTATATTTTTATCAAAATCTAGCATGTTATCTCCCTCGCGGGTTTACAAATCATTTTATAAAACATTTAAAAGAGTGCGAGGCTATGAACTCACGTTGATAATGAAAGGCGGATTATCGGCTACAGGCGTGCTTCGGTCATAGAAACCTATATAAATAATAATCGGTCTTAGACTTTGTCCAATGACTTTTATCAAAATAACAATATACATATGATGATTTTGTACATATGATGATGATCAAGTGGGTTTATACATCCATGTTTACTTATTTTAGTGTTTACGTTTTGGTAACTTTTTACTAGTTTACTAGTTTTACCTATTTACCTATTTTAAGTCCAATAAGCTTAGTATAAGTTCTTTAACTTGTTTTGATCCATCTTATACTTATATTATCAGTATCTATACTTTCCATGTTGGGCCCAAATCGGTAAAGCCCAATAAGTTCTTTTTATAAGTATTTATCTTATTTAGTCCAATTATTAGTCTAATATGCTTAGTTAGCTCGTTAATGTCCGTATGTCCTATAGTTCGGGTTTTATCGGTTTTTACTTGTATTAGTTACTTATATATCAGTATATGAATTTTATAAACTTTACATTAGACGGGTTTGATCGTCTAAGTTTTAATTGGCGAAAAACGTTAATTTTACGTTAATAGCCGAAAAAGTCGTAAAAATCAAGTTTATAGTTTTTATTACTTATAAGTATTATTCCACTACCATTTATATAATTTATCCATTTAATTAACCTTTTATATATTTATATAAATATGTTTCATAAGTTAGTGGGTTTTTATTTTACATTTTATACAATAAAATTTGAGTGCTTATATAATAATAATAAACATTAATTCTCAAAATCTGATTTTTATTTTCATGTTCACCATTTTTATCATATCTAGAGTTCTATAATGAATTAGAAGCTCATTTTTGGGTGACATGTTCTTCATATTATGTACTACATTTAACTTAGTTATAGCTACTGCTCATTTTAAGTTTATCGTGCCTTAACTGTCCCTACAAAACGGCTTATTCAGATTAGAACACCCAACTTGTTTTGATCATATCTCACTCATTATATTGATTCCATTGCATGGACAACTCTCACATGTGTATAACATCTTGTAATTACTGTAAATGGATCATACCATGCAAGTTTATCAGTTCAAGTTTTAGTTATATACTGTTTTTATACAGCCAACTAAATAAGCATGATTTTAGCCTTATTTTTTATAGTTATTAACCTTTTTAAGCATATCTATCAACACTTGATCGCCACACAACATTTTTATCATCATATATACATCATATACATATACAAAAATAGAGAAAATACATTTTTTCTTTACAAAAATAACAAGAGAAAATGGAGAGGATGATCTTCTTTACCAACCAAGTGTATTTCTTGTTTTTGGAAGACAAGAACTTGATGAACACCACAAGTAACTCCAAGATCATCAAACACCAAGAACAATAGTTGAGAAATCAGCCCTAGGACACAAGCAAATCACCTCCAATGTTGTTAATATGGCCACCAAATGATCAAGGCTTCAATATAAATCCATGATAGAGCTAGTAAACATGTATTTCATGGCTAGAAAAGATCAAAAGGGGTGTTTGTAGCTTGAATATGGATGACAAGGGTGGGAGGTTTTGAGAGGATTTGTGTTGGTTTGCATGTAAGTAAATGGTGGTGTGAGTTAGTTGCTAGTGGTTTTGTGTTAGTGGGAAAGAACTAAGCTTAAGGTGTAAGCTTACTTACACTTGTAAGTTTGTAGCTAACATGATGCCACATATGGTTGTGGTGTCATGTTGGTGCCGTCCAAGCTAGCTAGTGGGGTGGGACAATGTATTTTGTCCCATCTCACTAGTTTACGGGTATTCCTCGATTCTAGTTTTCTCGATTTGCATGCCATCGGGTCGTTTCACGAAAAACGTTTTTATAAATTATGAATCAACGTCACAAAACGAATCCAATAAAAATTGTCTCATCAAAAACGGAGTTCAAAAACGTAAATACGTAATCCTAAGGTTTCCGGTTTAGTCGTAAAGGACGCCAAATTATGCACGTAAGCCGAAATTTAAATCCGTAAATTGTGAGTTCGTCAACCAACACAAAAATAAGTTTCAAAATATTATACGAGAAAATATTTCACTACCTGAAAATGTTAGATTGTCACATAAAACCTTGGAATAGTCTTAATGTAAGCTCGTGTCCGAGAAAACTTAATTTCTCGTTTTGAGGGTAAGTTATCGTTGTGTAGATAAACTTCCCTTTCTTTGAAGTTCAGACTATGATTCGACTGTGAGCCAAGTACACGAGCTTAAAACCTTTGAACAGTTTTAGTGTAAGCTCGTTTCCGAGAAAACTTAAATTCTCGTTTGTGAGGATAAGTTTATCATCGGCGATAAACTTTCCTTTCTTTGATGAACGGGTCACAGACTGTGATTTGTTTATAAGCCTTATACATGAGCTTAAAACCTTTGAATAGTTTTAATTTTAGCTCGTCTCTGAGAAAAATTAATTTCTCGTTTGTGAGGATAAGTTTATCATCGGCGATAAACTTTCCTTTAGTTGAAATCCGGGTCATCGTCTGTCATTTAACGAGGAGCCATATACACGAGCTTCAAACCTTTGAATGGTTTTTAGTGTAAGCTCGTGTCTGATAAAACTTAATTTCTCGTTTTGAGGGTAAGTTATCGTTGACGAGATAAACTTCCCTTTCTTTGAAGTTCGGGTCACAGACTGTGATTTAACTGTGAGCCATGTACACGAGCTTAAAACCTTTGAATGGTTTTAGTGTAAGCTCATGTCTGAGAAAACATAATTTCTCGTTTGTGAGGATAAGTTTATCATCGGCAATAAACTTTCCTTCTTTGATGAACGGGTCACAGACTGTGATTTGTCTATAAGCCTTATACACGAGCTTAAAACCTTTGAATAGTTTTAATTTTAGCTCGTGTCCGAGAAAAATTAATTTCTCGTTTGTGAGGATAATTTTATCATCGGCGATAAACTTTCCTTTAGTTGAAATCCGGGTCATCGTCTGTCATTTAACGAGGAGCCATATACACGAGCTTAAAACCTTTGAATGGTTTTTAGTGTAAGCTCGTGTCCGAGAAAACTTAATTTCTCGTTTTGAGGGTAAGTTATCGTTGACGAGATAAACTTCCCTTTCTTTGAAGTTCGGGTCAAAGACAGTGATTTGACTGTGAGCCATTGTACATGAGCTTAACTGCGAGTCCCCTGAGACACTTGTTTCTCTGATATCAGCTTCTTCAGTAACCAAACTCTAAGAGTGTCCTTAGTTTAACGGTATGTAAAGTTCGGACTGGTTTGTTTTTGTTGATCCTTGACTTTGGTACCTTCATTCTCATTTGGAGTTTGTATGCTTTTATATGGGTTAGTGATATCTATCTTATAGCCATTCGGAGATTCACGGTTTTCTTTGCTTGTGTCAAAGGTGACCTGAGGAGATGATTCACTTGTCTTAGTTGGCAAACGTTTCCTTTTATAGAAAACCTTAAGTTCAGGCTTAAGTGATGTATCATCCTTTTCTATTTCCTCCCTAGTAGTCTTAGTAGAATCGGAGACTATCCTAGTTAAAGGGCACTAGTTTCCTACGAGAGTGAAAGTTCTATTAGTGGGGCGCCACATTTTACCAATGGGTTTGAGTTTAGCTACCCACTGGGATTTAAGTCTAGCACGGGAGTTCACCTCATTAAGTAATTTCTTGACACAATAATCATGATTGGCTTTAAAGACACATTTCCTACATGTTTTACAAGTACCATATTTAATGTCCGAGTAAGATCTAGAATTCCTAGATTATGGATTGATGCTCCTAGGATATGACATGCTACGGTTAGCAGTGTTGGGTAATCTAGAAGGCATCTGACTAGGTTTAAAATTCCTATCTCTTACTTGTGTCTTTTGAATAGCTTCCCTTGGACCAAATTTATGGCGAACGTCATTTGAACTAGTTTGAGATGTATTCTTTGGACTATGTCTAGGGAGACTAGATGCAATCATGTGATTAGGTCTTGCAAAATCTGTTTATTTACATTGGGCCTAGGTGGTGGAGTGACTGTTCTAGAAATATGAACCATATCAACTTGGGAGGCAAACCGCGGTCTCGAGGATTGAGATAGCCCGGATCTAAATGCATTCGGTTTTCTAACGGACTGATTTGTAGGCGGTTTCCCCAAGATTGATGGTTTTTCAAGCTTAGTGTCCACACTAGTTCCTTTAGTTTTCCATAATTCGTTTTTCAACGCAGCTATAGCAAAAACCTTTTCCTGTACTTGAGCCTTTAAAGTCTCATTTTCTTTGAGCAATTCATCTTGGGATGTCAACTTAGATTCAAGCAGCTTAATTTGTTTCAAAAGATTATCTTTTTCAGCTTCAGAATCTAGAACTGTTTGATCCAATTTTCGTTTAAGAACAACGTTTGCCTTTTCAAGTTTTTCAAAATACTTTTCAAATTTGTCCGTTTTCTTTGAAAATTCAATTTTGGCATCCTCAAGCTCTTTCGAATGCTGAGCTAAAATCGTTTCAAGCTCTTCAATTCTAGAAGCAGAATTGGTTAAAGAAGCAGTCGTAAAACAATTAGTAGGAGTGTTAATTAGCGCATTCATTTCAGACAACATATGAAGAAGATTATATGTTCCTGACATGCTATTTTTTTCATGTTTTCCTCCTAATTCTATTCCCTTGTGACCTCTTCTTGTGTCGTGTTGCAATTCTCCCGCTTGATATGTCGAATCCAATGAATCTATTGAATGTCGTGAAAATTTCTTGGATCCTTGTTTTGTATTGTTGATAAAACCGGTTCTTGAAATCCACAAAATTTATCTAAAGTCCAATTCTTTACTAGACCGAAAAATATCTTTGTCGTTTAAGCAATTTTGTTCGAAAATTAAAAATTTACCCTAGTTCTTTTAAAAACAATACCCGTAAATTATTTCAAAACCCCATTTACTTTGATGAAAGGAATAATAATAATACCCGAACCCACTAAATATATCAGATTTAAAAATAAATCTGATGACTATACACTTTATATACGTCTTGCCAAATATCAAATTTAAAAAATCAGATGTAAATATACGTCGTGGGC
Organism: Glebionis coronaria; assembly: GCA_025667525.1. Taxonomy (NCBI): domain Eukaryota; kingdom Viridiplantae; phylum Streptophyta; class Magnoliopsida; order Asterales; family Asteraceae; genus Glebionis; species Glebionis coronaria. The sequence continues at coordinate 1,014,772 of JANFOE010000399.1, forward strand.
AAATATATTAAAATCAGATATTAAAGAAGGACAACTACTCCCCACACGTGTCTTATAATCAAATCTCACCACACACACGTCTTCTTTGACTTTCTATCTTGTTTAGACGTGTGGTTGTATACACGTGAAGAATTGTATATTTATACCCTCACCAAAAAGAAACGCAGCCACCAAGTTCTTTCTTTGGAATATCCGTCTCTTAAAATCTACAATACTCCCTTATATCTCTCTCCTTAACCTAACAGATTAAACAAAAAACTCTATCACTACCAAGTAATAAGTTTTGACTGCCCTATTCTTTCTCTCACAAAACCTAATCTCCTTTTTTAACCTAATTTCAACAAAGCAAAAACTTTGTTTCATCCGCCCACATATTTTCCTCCGTCCCTACTCATTCTGAAACCCAGATTTCTTTCATCCAATCTTAAGTCTCAAAAGAAGTTATCTTTCTTGTTTTCTCCATCTTACCTTACCCCTATATCTCACTCTCCTATAACAGCAAACATCTCATCAACACAATCTCAATCTAAAAAAAATAGTTCTACAATCTGCTATCATCGTAAATCCACACCACCAAAGTGACGACCATTATTATATGAATCACAATCCCATTAATTTAATCAAACCCACTCAATCCGAGATTAACTTCGAGTCACAGAGTTCTTCAAGATCATAAAACAATGGTATCGGGTAGGTATTTTAATTTTGGTGTAATTTTTGGATCGATGAGGGTTTTTCTGACTGAGATCTGATGAGAGTTTTGTAAAAGTTTTGTTGATGAGATTGTAAGTCTAGTGTCGAGAGTTTGAGTTTTTGTTGAAAAATCGAGTCTTTGTGTTGGTTTGAGTCGAGTGAGAGTGTTGAGTGTGGGTTTGATGAGAGTTTGGCGTTGGTGTTGTGTGGGTTTCAGAGTCTGGCGTTGGCGTTGGTGTTTTGGTTTTGGACTGTTTTTGTGTCGAGGGTGAGTTGGAGGGTGTGGGAAGTTGTGTGTGTTTTGTTGTTTGTGTTTTGGTTCAGTCTGGGTTTTGAATGATGAGGGAGTCGAGTCTGTTTCGGGGGTGTTTGAGTCGTGGGGGTTTTTGTTGTTGTTTGAAAACTGAGTGTATTCGAGTCTTTGTCTAGTCAATAGATCGAGTCAGGTTTTTGTTGTAGAGTTGTAATGTTTGAGTGTTAAGTCTTATTCGGAATAAGAAACTAAAACACATGCCAGAATATGAAAACTGAAGCACCGTATGTAAGTCGGAATAGATATTTCACAAAACACTTATCCGGAATACGGTTTTCCAATGTTATCCGGAATACAGTTTTCTAACGTTATTCGGAATACAGTTTTCTACGTTATCCGGAATACAGTTTCTAAGCTCATCTGGAATACGGTTTTCCAACGTTATCCGGAATACAGTTTGCTAAATTTATCCGGAATACAGTTTTCTACGTTATCCAGAATACCGTTTCTAACCTTATCTGGAATACGATTTTCCAACGTTATCCAGAATACAGTTTTCTAACCTTATACGGAGTACGGTTTTAAACCTTAGTCGGAATACGTGTTTTCACCTTATCCGAAACACATTTTCCAACCTTATTCGGAATATATTTTAGAATCCCACAAAACCCTTATTGCATTTGCAATGGGATTAGTTTCCAACGGACAAAAAGTGACACAGATCGCAATATTAAAAAATATATCCCGAGACAAAAGTTGATAAATGAAAATATTATATAGATCGAGACAGAAGTTTATGAAAGTTGATAAAGTTGATCAAGTCAAAAGGTGATAAAACTGGGACACAGATTGAGACAAAAGGAAACAATATTTGAGACAAGAAAAATTGTTTAGACAAAAACAGTAGGATAAAAACAATAGAAGATTATTTGAGACAAAAAACAGTAGGATAAAAGAAATTTGACCACCAAATCAATAGATCAAAACACACAAATCCAAAGATTCAACGATAGCTCTGATACCAATTATAGGTGCTTAGTTTCTTAGGATTGTGCAAGTGTTGTATTGATCTAATGAGAGAGGGAGAGAAGAAGAACTTAGAGAGAGAAAGCTAGAGTGAGAAAGGATAGAAAGGAAGAAACAAAGATGTATTGAATGAGAAAAGTAAACAACTAATGACCAACCCCTCCTAACATGCTAGGAGGGGGTATATATAGCCCACCCTACATGTGGGCTATATGGTCTATATTTTTATATATTGGATCACGACCCCAATACTTGAATATATCATTGGAGTGACTGATCCTTTCTAAATACGTAAAAACGTATTTCCAAAAGGTTTGGTTTTAACACTAATGAAGCATCTTGTTGATCCCAAACTTAGATCGATTAGCTTTGTGTTAACGAGATTGAATCAGGTTTAACACTAGAGAAACTTTGTTGTTATATGAACAATCCAAGTGTTATGCGGAATTAACACTTTGTAACAACCCCAAATATTCATACTTTAGTTCAGCGAAAGAGTCGTTGGTGTTACGGGATAGCACATTACTCAAATCATAGACAACGCTTAAAAATCACGTCGTTTAATAATAAATCATTTTCCATTCATGAATATCAAATTTAAAAAGGCACTCAGGTCATAATATATCATACAAATTTACAAAACATTTGAAGGGGAAATTTTATTTGAATGCGGGCCATAAATTCTTGTCGTCTTCCCGAGAATTACCTTTCAAGTACCTGAGATAAAACATGTTAAAAAAAAGGTCAGCGAAAACGCCGAGTGAATTCATGGAGTTTACTAAAAACCATTAGTATATCACCGGTATATAATTATTACCAAAAATCATTTAGTACAAATCCTTGTCGTAGGCTATAAAATAGGGCAAAGACATTTTATACAAATCTTTGTCTTAAATCAAAACATAGGCTTTTGCCTTCAAAACCATTATACGAACCATTGTCGCAAAAACATCATACAATACGTTTTATAACGTTGTATAGAGTTAAATAAAAACCGTTATGTGAAAATGGTTATGTAAAACCAAAACACGAACATAATATCCGTAATAAGACCCCGTATTGCTAGTTAGGCAATATATTATATTTCAATGCGTATACTAGTATTTTCGTTATTGTATTATTATAAGCCGCATGACATTGCTACCTTACTATAACAAACAACGGGTAGCTAACCCGTAATTCCTTTTCCCATCTAAAACAGCATGTCGTCACAATAATCACGCTTATATAAATCTTCTCATACATAAATTTGCTTACCAATCAATTTGGCATGACGGGGATCAACCGTCAAGGCGCGAACTGGGGTGATCTTCCCTAAATAGTTCTATTATATGCATAAGCGTCTACCAAATCCCTGTAGTTCACAATTCATACTAATGGGACTTTTAGTGACATAAGCTAACTAATAATAATCCATTTCATATCATTCATGGGGTCATATAATCATTCATCGGGTCATATAATCATTCGGATCCATATCAATAAGCTTTGCAGAAATTGCTAGGCGCTAGCCAAGCGGTCGAGCACCTTCGAGGCGGAATTTGTCTAAGCGTGCCTAGGCGCCGCCTAGGCGGATTGGAATTTTATGCATATAAATGTTATAAATAATATGTATGACATAACAAAATACTTCTAATTTCAAATAATTCAAAGTTCAAATAGTTTGAAGTTGCAAAATATACAAATAAACATAACAATTTATGTACTTTGAACTTCAAACGCGAATATATAATTCAGTTAGTTCCAATTTCATACGAAAACCTATTACTTTATGCTTACAATCGTTCGTTTATATTTTATTTTAAGATGTTATTTTAAAACAATATGGGTACTATATATTAGAAAAAAACCTTCATTTTTTGTAAAAAAATATTGACTTTTCATTGACTTTCTTGACTTTTTAGACAGCCTAGACCGCCTAGCTCCGCCTAGGCGGTTGTTTGACCGCCTTTTGACTTTACCGCCTAGCTTGACCACCTAGCCATTAAACGAGGCGGAGTATGACCGCCTAGCGCCTAGGCGCCGCCTAGCCCGTTTTTTACAAAACTGTCAATAAGCATACAATCGGGACAACTGGTGTCACACCCCACCATGGCGGAATATGGGGCACGACGTATGGATATCATCACAACAATAGCATGTCTATAGAGTTAACTAAATGATATAAGAAATGTCATAAAAATGGTGACACAAATGTCATGACAATATCTCAACAATGCAGGAGTCTAAGTAAGTAGGTAACAGTCCTACCTCTTACCCAAGACAAACAAATAACACAAACAAAACAAACATATAGGTGCCAACATGTATCACTTATAAAAAAAACATAAAGGTGAACTAAGAAGGAACGTGGATCTCCTTCTATATGCAATCCTAAGGCATCCAAGTCTAGCCACTTCTATCCTCAAGCTTAAACACATTCACACCTGAAAGAGACACTAAAACACGTCAACATAAAGTTGGTGAGAGTCATAGGTTTAGACTCCAACGCTAAATCAGTTACAAGCTGTGAATAACAACCATCAACACAATAACATATGGACAAAGTGTTACAAGTATGCATTAACAACTAGCATTCAAGATAAATCAATCATCACATTTCCAAGGCATCACGCCTTACCAACAACCATGATACCATAGGCGCCCATATACCTATGTACCTATCCCAAGGCCACTACCTTGTCATTTTCCATTGGTCCCATAGACGATCACGCTATGTACCTATCCCAAGGCCCCTACCTTGTCAAACCACAATAACTGAGACAGCACGTGTCCCCCGATCCAAATCATACACACTCAAGAATCACATAGCAGTTAATCACATAATGTACACACAAGTCCATCTCAAACCTGAAAAACATTCATAGCATCAATTAATAAATAACTCAACACAGTGTCTCTTCCATCCCATCTGGAAGTCAAAATCAAAAGTAAACATGGGACTATGAAACTCACCTGATTGCTTCTTCACAAGTCCTCGCACTAGCAACAAGCTAACAAACCAAAAACACACAATCAATACCTGAACCAATCACCAAGATTGCTCATCAACCTATGATGGACATCTAGCCTATTCCCATATAATTACGTCATTGTTAAGTTCTAATCACCCCATTACCCTTCCTTAACAAGTCCCTAACTTGGTTAAGTTTAATAGCTATCCCGTTCATAATTTTAAACAAAACAGTCCCAGTTTTAGGTCTCACAACTTTAAGTCAAACGTCCACTTAAATATACCCATGGTTTTTGTAAAAGGAATATTCACACTTTTATACATGTTAGTTAAAACCTCCCACTTGCCCTAACCTTAAAGCTAAAGTGAAGGCCCCGATATATGTGTATATATTGCTACCTATCCAGAATTCACTGATTTTAAACGTACGAAAAGTTCATTACCATTAGAGGGTCTTACCCTAAACCACAATCTTAGCCCAAGTTCAGATACACACTACAACATATAAACCATCTCTCATGTTCGTGAGAAGATCCCAATGCAACCCTAAGTACCCCAAACAACCCAATACTTAAAAAGAAAACCGGCTGAATTCAAAACTGTTTTGACCTCCGACTGTTGTAACCTATTTTTGACCCACTTCCCGACCTCCAATTTAGTTCTAGTTTCTTTCATTGGAAAGCCACTTCAAATACCTTTTCAGGGCTAGTTTGATCGCATCTTGAATGTTCCTAGAACTCCAGATATGATCAAAACAATTAATACAAAATTCTGCCCAGTTTTTAAAAAACGGGTTTAACAAAATCAACCTCATTAATTAACCCTAATCCCTCTAATTACAAGCCCTAATTTATTTAATCATTAAAATATGACTAATATACTGTTTTTAATTAAACCCTAATCTAATCCATCATATGATCATAGAAACATTAAAAAAATTTAATATGAAAAGGGTTAAGAAGGTTTTACCTTTGAATTAATAGAAGATGAAGAAAACCTAATTTTTTGAAGAACCCTAATTGGCCTCCATTGATGAATTTCGGCTAGGAGATGTTATGGAGGTTAAAAACCTGATTATTATGGTTATGAGTTGGGTTTGGTTAAGTCCTAAAGACCCCCTAATCCCATTACAAGTCCATTGGGCCTGTTTTGGGCTTTTCCCTTCTTTCTTTCTTTTTTGGTGCGTCTAAACCGACCCAAACACTCCTAAATTAGTTTTTTTTTTAATTTTTATTATTTAATATTATGTTATTAATATTACTTTAATTTTCCTTAATTTATTTCAGCTCTAATGCTTCCAAAACCACAAAATCGTAAAACTAGTCAAATTTATGCGTTTTACCGTAAAAGACGTAAAATATACACTTTTAAAAAAAATCTCAAATTTTGCAACAAAATTTATAACTAACTCCTAAATGACTTAAAACCATCCTGAAAAATATTCATATGACTAATTACCTCATCCGCGACCTCTAAATGCTAAACCGTAAATCGTAAAAATACGATTTTCTATAATACATATACGTATACTTAGAACCACCAAATAACACCATCTCACTTCATAGTTGATATGAGCTTAAACTCATATCCTTTTATCAACAAATAACCCTAAAACATGAAGCAAAATACCCATTTATATTGTAAAAAGCAGTGTTATGTGGTATGTTTGTGTTTGTGTGATCTTATGCAGGTAAAAGGATACAATTTCAAGCAAACAAGGAAAAACCAAGCTCAAAAGGATGAAAAAGACAAGGAAGGATCACAAGTGACAAGTTTTCAAAGCTCAAGGACCTATCTTGACAAGTCTTGAAAGTTGGACTTAAAGTGCAAATACTGCAAAGTCAAGATCCAAGTCAAACCTGGTCAAACTACAAAGTCAATAAAGTCAAAGGGTCATTTTGTTGAAGAATCAAAGTTGAAGGGCCAAAATTGTCAAAGGAATGAAGTTTTTAGCCTTAACTAGCAATCTGCCAAGTACAAGGACCTAATTTGCCAAGATGAGAAAGTTATTCATGTTTAATCCATGTGCTAAGGCTTTTAACCAATCAGAAACAAGGAAAGACATCACACGGATCAAACAATTAATTCCCACTACAGCCGTCACATTTAATAACCCAATCACAACAGTGCAATCCGTGTGATACTTTTTCTACCAATCAAAAGCTGCCACGTGTCCTTCTCCTTCACAAGAAATATTTTCCAGATCGCGTTTTTGATAGAATGCATTTCAGAAGAAGATCAAAACATCAAAGTTACTCGTTTTGAAGAGACGAATCTAATGGTGTTAACCAATTAACATATAATTCATTGGATCAAAAGCCCCCAAATGAGTTCATCACCTTCAAAACGGATTTGCAGAATTCCTCCACGTGTCAAGACATGATTGGCCTGAACACGTCACATCTCCAACAAACTCTCAAGACTAGCCTATAAATACACAACTTGTTCTTCATTTTCAGTAGTAGTTAATTTTTACAAAACACCTAGTTCTCTCAATTTCACTTTTCTTCTTTTCCCTCCTTTTCACCTAACAACTCAAGAGTCTGACACACTCTTGAGTTTGTTAGTTAGTTAGAACCTTGTAACTACCATTTGTAACTGAATTCTTCAATAAAATTTCAAATTCCAGTTTTCCCGCCAAATCTTGTTCTTCAATTCCTGCTACTTAACTGCTATTGTGTGATTCATTTGTTGCTGATAGAAGTTTGTTATGATCATACATTGATCATAACTGACTTTGTTGAAGATTTGTTGCTGTTTGATCATAATTCCAGTTCATTCCTAGTTTCTGAAGTTTTCATGGCAGAATGGAGAATTGTAGCTGTTTTGGATGTTGAATTGAGTTGATAGCTAGTGATAGGTGGTGGTATCACTAGGGCAAGAGAGCTCAGCGCTCCTCTTCTACCCAAAGGATCTCTACAATAGGTTTCATGCTTCTGTTTTTAAGTTCCTCTAAACAAGTACTTGCATGCTCAATTTCTTAGTGTAGACTTGATGGCTGCCTGATTCTATTTGATTAGTAGTTGTTGATTAAGTGATCCTAGTGTTTTGTAGCTTGTTCTTGTGCTTTTGAGTTCAGTCTTGTAAGTTTTAAGCTCATTTTCAGTAGATTTTAAGTCCTATAGCTTAATTGAGTTTTAGTTGGTAAACTTGCTTGATTTCAGTTTCATTAGCCTTCATTTGGATCACATAAACTAGTTTGCTATTGCTCTTTACTTAGTCTTAATCAGAACTCAATAATCCTTTGTAGAAGTTTGTTTAAAATCAGATAAGGTGTGTTTGGGAGTAGTTGTTAATCAGTTTTCAAGTCTTGTTAATTGGATTTTAAGTGATCATTTGTAGTCCCTAGAAGTTAACAAGTAGTCCTGAGTCTTTTGTAAGTCAGAATAATAGTCAAAAAGGCAATTGGTTGATAAAAAGTTTGGGTCATACTTGAATTCAGTTTTCATTACAAAACTTGCCAAATTCAATTGATCATTTCTCCTTCATTACCTGTTCAAAATTGCTCAAACCAGTTTCTAGTTATAGCTTATAACATAAACTTTCAGTGTCTAGAAGGAAATCCTACAGTTTTAAGAAATAAGCTAGAAAGCAGCTTATTAGTTAAGGCCTGAGCATTCTTCATTCTCTGATATGAATTGCTTACTGTTTTGCTAGATCTAGTAATCCACTTCATAAAAGTCCTTATTTTCTTTCACATATCAGTTTAGAAAGGGTTGAATATCAAGTTTTGAGATTTTGAGCTTTTTCAAAAATCTGGTCAATGTTTGGTCAACATAAGCTCATTTGAGCTTATTTTCGGATTTCTAGCTTATTAGTGGATGAAATTTGTTCTAGTTTGATTTCCCCTGCTTTAAATCAAGTGCTTATTCATTTTCTTTACAAAAATTAAGTTGTGGATGTTTGGATTAAGCTGTAGCTTATTTTGAGCTTATTGATAAGCACTCTTTTGCTTATCTTGAACTTTTAGCTTATTTCCTTGAACACACGTAGTTGTAATTGGATTTAAGAAGTTTTGCAAGTGATTTCAGCTTATTTGATTGAGAAATAAGCTCAAACGAGCTTATTCTTTCTTTGAGCCCGTTTTTACTTAAAAAGTTTGGATATTTGCACTTTAGTCCCTAGGAGTTTAATTAGTGTTTAAACCTAGCTAATCTTTCTAAATTTGTGGAATTTGCAAAACTTGGTCCCTGGATTTGTTAGTTAGTTAAATTTCAGTTTAAAAGTTTGTTAGATTGTTAACATTTGGTTAGTTTGTTAGAATTTTTACAAGTTAAGTCCTTATAGTTAACTGTTTTACATTTTCAGTCCTTATAACTTTTAGAATTTACATTTTAAGCATTTTCATTTTATAGAAATTACATTTTCAGTCCTTATAGTTTTATATTTTGCATTTTAATATTTTACTTGAATAAAATTTGGAATTTGCAATTTGTTTTACGTATAAGTAGGTTTATATTTTTCATTTTTACTTAGTGTTGTTTGAATTAGTAATAGATTACCAAGCAAGCTTGAACAACCAAAAACAATTATAAATTTGATATTGATTGGACTTTCTATTAGTTAAGAACTGAGAAAACGAACTTGCATTATACACATTTCAAATGGCGCCGCTGCCGGTTCTTTTCGTGACGATTAACGATTTCGAGTGAGACGATTGGATTTTGGGATCCGTTCACTTTGTGAACGTTATTTTTTACGTATTATAAATCAAAAACATAAAAAAAATCAAAAAGATAAAAATACAAAAAAATAAAAAACTACAAAATCAATTCTTTTCCTAAAGAATTGAACCAAAAAAATAAAAAATCCAAAAAGTAATCTTTTTCCTAAAAGATTACGCCCAAAAATATATATTATTCGTTTTTATCGGTTTTTACGTAGATATAGTATTTTTCTTAAAAAATCAAATAAATACAAAAATATTTTTGATATATTATTATATGTAAATAAGTATACGTATAAGAACAACCAAGTTACCTATCTCCATAAGTATTGCCGAGGCATTACACCGTGTTGAGGGGCTTTCCGGTCCTTGACACGCGTATCGATAAAATTTAATTAAGCAAGAATAGATAAATACTTCCAATTGGCAATAATTCGAAGAATACAAACTACTAAAGTGAATAGATAGGCGACGTGCTATAAAATGCCGTCTAAGGGTCAATAGGTACTTAAGTGCTTCGCGCCACCTAACCCCCCGTTCACTAGTGCGTATTCTAAGAAGGAAGGCTTAATTGAAGGTCTTGCACCCAAGTAGTAATTATATATATACTTTCTTGTGGATATTTCATATCGAAACTCGAAGAGGATAATCTTATTCTTTTCAAAGTCGACCGAGGGCTACTCCCTCATTCCTCGTGTTTACTTACACGTGTATTCGCACACGTGTAAACATACCACCTTTGGTGTATCACTTCCTTTCCCGAGGAAGCTTTTAGACGTCATTTCTTGTATATACATTCGACCATTTTGTAGCCATGGATCAACGTCCTCTTATGGAGATTCTCCAATCGAGAGTAGAGGGAAATGCCGACGCCATCGTTATACCTGAAATAACCGCACAGACTTTTGAGCTTAATACACGCATGATAACTTTGGTTTCTTCTAGCCCCTTCTTAGGGAGACCCATAGATGACCCCCACAACCATATTAAGAGGTTCTTGTTACTTTGCAATACACTTAAGTATGATGGGGTCCCTCCTGATGCTATTAAGATGATCCTATTCCCATTCTCCTTAGAGGGTCTTGCTAGAAATTGGTATGATAGGCAACCATCTAAGAGCATCTTCACTTGGGAGGATTTAAGGAAGAAGTTTTTGAACCAGTTCTTTCCTCCATCAAGAACTACGGCTTTGAGAAAATTAATTATTGGTTTTCAACAAAGGAATGATCAAACATTTAGTGAGGCTTGGGAGGATTTCAAGGAGTTATTGAGGAAATGTCCAAATCATGGATTCAATGAGGTTCACCAAATCAACACTTTCTATGATGGATTAAGACCATACCACCAAGATTCACTCAACTCTTCCGCGGGTGGAAATATTTTCTCCAAATCCTTTCAAGAAGCTTGGGACATTATTGAGAACAAATCGATGGTGCAAGCTAACACACAATTTGATGAGAAAGTCCATGTGGTGCAAGAAAGTGTTACTCCTCAAATAGAAAAAATGATCTCTCAAAAGCTTGATACTATGACCAACACACTCATGAAATTTTGTGAACTCCTTTTGAACAAGAATTCCACCAATGATGTGAATAATATTGCTCTTTCATGTGAGACTTGTGGAGGTCCCCATTCCTACCAACAATGTGATAAAGTTCAAGGCTATCAAGGGGAGTGTTATGCTTACCAAGGGAACAATTACAAAGCACCCAACACCTTTCAACATCAAGGAAATACCTTTTATCCACAAAATCAAGGATTTAATGCTCAACCTCCACCTTTCCAACCTCAAGGTTTTCAAAGTCATGTGCCACAAGAGTATAACACAATGGATCTCTTGCAAAAAATGAATCAAGAGAATGAAAGGAAGTTCCAAGCTATGGAGAAGAAAATGAATGACCAAACTAATAAGCTTTTGATGGCATTCAATCAAAGACAACAAGGAGCTTTACCATCTAACACACAAGCAAACCCAAGGGCAAATGTCAATGCTATTACAACAAGAAGTGGAAAGACAACAAAGGATCCTTCACCTCCTAAACCTCCTATTGTTCAACCCACTTGTGTTCCTACTTGTGACAAGCCTTTTACATCTACTTCACCATCTCCAAATGCTCCTATCCAATCCAACATACCTTCTCAACCTATTCCCACTTCTCCTTTACCTTCCACAACTCCCAATGAAGAAGCTAACAAAGAAAAATCTTCTACTACAACACCTATCCCACCTACACCAAAACCAAACCTTCCTTACCCTTCAAGATTGAGAAAGGACAAATTGAAAAACAAGGATGATATACAAGTCTCCAATTTTTTGAGGATGTTCAAGCAACTTAACATAAACATCTCCTTTGCAGAAGCTCTTGCATATATGCCAAAGTTTGCTAAGATGTTCAAGGATTTACTTTCCAACAAGGAAAAATTGGTGGACTTGCCTAATACATCTCTTAATGAAAATTGTTCCGCCGTGTTGCTAAAAACCTTACCTACAAAACTTGGAGATCCAGGGCGCTTTTTGATCCCTTGTAATTTTCCTGGGGTGGAAAATTGCATGGCATTGGCGGATTTAGGGGCAAGCATAAATCTCATGCCTTTATCGGTTTGGAAACAACTCTCTCTTCCCGAGCTCACCCCCACTAGGATGACTCTTGAACTAGCCAACCGAACCATAGCTCACCCCGTAGGTATAGCGGAAGATGTGTTTGTAGGTGTGGATAAGTTTACCTTTCCGGCCGACTTTGTAGTGGTCGATTATGACATGGATCCTAGAGTGCCTTTGATTGTTGGTAGACCGTTTTTGAGAACGGGTCGTACTTTGATAGATGTGGCGGAAGGAGAATTAATTATGAGAGTAGAGGATGAGAAAGTGGTGTTTAAGTTAGGGAAAGTTTGTGATAGAAAAGAGGTTAAGGAGTCTAGACCTTGTGAGACGATTAACATTGTGGATGTGCTAGATGAAGTGTGTAATGAACACTTTCATGATGCTTGTAAGAATGCTAGTGATGAGATTCCACATATTGAAACCGTGGCCTCAATTGCTCCCTCTTTAACACCTTTTGGAGAGAGTGATTTCCTCTTGGAGGAATTTGAGTCCAACTTTCTTGGTGATGATGATTCTCCCATTAATTGGGAAGAAGATATTCTTACAATCCAAAAGTTGCTCAATGAGGACCCTATTCCTTCTCCTATTCCACAAGAGATTACCATTGAGGAACCTTCCATAGTGAAACCTTCCATAGAGAGTCCACCTCCCATTGAACTTAAGGAACTTCCATCCCACTTAGAATATGCTTTCTTAGAAGGAAAAGACCAATTACCGGTGATTATTGCTAAGGAATTGAAAGAGGATGAGAAGGAGCAACTTATTGAAGTCCTTAAGAAACATAAGAAAGCTTTAGCATGGAAAATATCCGACATAAGGGGAATTGATCCACATTTTTGTACTCACAAAATCCTTATGGAGGATGATTATAAGCCCGCCATTCAAAACCAAAGGAGAGTTAACCCAAAAATTCATGAGGTTATTAAGAAGGAAGTGATTAAACTCTTAGATGCGGGTATGATTTACCCCATTTCCGACTCTCCATGGGTTAGCCCGGTTCATTGTGTTCCAAAGAAGGGTGGAATCACCGTGGTGCCTAATGAGAACAATGAGCTTATTCCCACGAGACTTGTAACCGGTTGGAGAGTTTGCATTGATTATAGAAAACTCAATGAGGCAACTAGGAAAGACCATTTTCCGCTTCCCTTTATGGATCAAATGCTTGAACGCTTAGCGGGAAATGAGTACTATTGTTTTCTTGATGGCTTTTCGGGTTATTTCCAAATCCCAATTGACCCTAAGGATCAAGAAAAGACCACATTCACTTGTCCATACGGTACATTTGCTTACAAGAGGATGCCTTTTGGCCTATGTAATGCACCGGGGACGTTTCAAAGGTGTATGATGGCAATTTTCCATGATATGATAGAGCAAACCATGGAGGTTTTTATGGATGACTTTTCCGTATTTGGGAACTCCTTTAGCTCGTGTCTCACCAATCTTGAGAGAATGCTTAAGCGTTGTGAGGAAACACGTTTGGTGCTTAATTGGGAGAAATGTCATTTTATGGTGAAAGAGGGAATTGTTTTAGGACACAAGATATCCAATAAGGGATTAGAAGTTGATCGAGCCAAAATTGATGTGATTGCTAAGCTTCCCCCACCCACCTCGGTTAAAGGTGTGAGGAGTTTCTTAGGTCATGCGGGTTTTTATAGGCGGTTTATACAAGATTTCTCTAAGATAGCTAGACCGATGACTCATCTCTTGGAGAAAGAGGCTCCTTTCATTTTTGACCAAGCTTGTTTAGAATCTTTTGAGACACTTAAGGAAAAATTGACAAAGGCTCCCGTTTTGGTTTCTCCAAATTGGGAATTACCTTTTGAGCTTATGTGTGACGCTAGTGATTATGCGGTGGGGGCCGTCTTAGGGCAAAGAGTTAATAAGCATTTCCAACCTATACACTATGCGAGTAAAACCATGACCGGTGCACAACTTCATTACACTACCACGGAAAAAGAGTTGCTTGCTATAGTATATGCTTTTGAGAAGTTTAGACCATACCTTGTGCTTTCTAAGACCATAGTGTATACGGATCATTCCGCTCTCAAGTATCTTATGACAAAACAAGATGCTAAGCCTAGGCTTTTGAGATGGGTTTTGTTGCTTCAAGAGTTTAAGATTGAGATTCGTGATAAAAAAGGGGCCGAGAATTTAGCGGCGGATCATTTGAGTAGACTTGAGCATCCTTTTCAAGGAGATTTTCCACATCAAGAAATCAATGAATCCTTTCCATTAGAGGAGCTCATGTCTATCTCTTCCCAAGAGGATGCCACACCTTGGTTTGCGGATATTGCAAACTATCTTGTGGGCAATGTGCTTATTGAGGGTCTTACTTACCAACAAAAGAAAAAGTTTCTTAAGGAAGTTAAGTATTACTTTTGGGATGATCCATATCTTTTTAGGCAATGTGCGGACCAAATCATTAGACGGTGTGTAGATGGGCCCGAGGCATTTAAAATCTTAGAGGCATGTCATAAAGGACCTACGGGTGGACATTTTGGGCCTAACTACACCGCCAAGAAAGTCTTCGATTCGGGTTACTATTGGCCTTCCATTTACAAGGATGCCCAAGAGATGGTGAAATTTTGTGATGTTTGTCAAAGACAAGGAAAAATTACACAACGTGATGAGATGCCACAAAATTTTATCCAAGAGTGTGAGATATTTGATGTATGGGGCATAGATTTCATGGGACCTTTTCCATCCTCTAAGGGAAACAAGTATATACTTGTGGCGGTGGATTATGTGTCCAAGTGGGTGGAGGCTAAAGCCTTACCTACTAATGATGCTCGAGTGGTTGTAAAGTTCTTGAAACAATTGTTTGCTAGATTTGGTGTACCTCGGGCCATCATAAGTGATCGCGGTACTCACTTTTGTAATGACCAATTCACGAGAGTTATGAAGAAATATGGAGTGAATCATAGACTTTCTACCGCGTATCACCCTCAAACAAATGGTCAAACCGAGGTCACAAATCGTGGTTTAAAGAGAATTTTAGAGAGAACGGTGGGAGAGCATAGAGCTTCTTGGTCGGATAAGCTTGATGATGCTTTGTGGGCGTTTAGGACGGCTTTTAAGACACCAATTGGTTGTACTCCTTATAGGCTTGTCTATGGAAAAGCGTGCCACCTCCCATTTGAGTTAGAACATAAGGCATCTTGGGCTCTCAAGTGGGCTAACTTTGATTTAAACCAAGCCGGTTCACATAGGAAAGATCAAATCAATGAGATGGATGAGTTGAGAGCCAATGCCTATGAGAATTCTTTGTTATATAAGGAAAAGACTAAGAAATTGCATGATGCTAAGATTAAGAATCGTGAGTTCAAAGTTGGAGAGACGGTTCTCCTCTTTAACTCAAGATTGAAGCTTTTTGCGGGCAAGCTTAAGTCGAGATGGTCCGGTCCATTCACTATTGCTCAAGTGTTTCCTTATGGAACTCTTGAGTTGTCCCAACCCGATGGTCCAAATTTTAAAGTGAATGGTCACCGTGTTAAGCACTACTTTGGGGAGGACATTTCAGTTGAAATGGTCCAAGAGGTCCCCATTTTCCCCATGAATTAATTCATTGAGGGACGAGTCGAGCTAGAGACTCATTAACTCAAGCATCGTATAACTAGGTTAGAGTGTTGTAGGTTAGAAATAAAGGCATAGATTTGGAGATAAGTGTAGGGGAGACCTTCTTTTGTCTTCATGCTTGTTTGTAGGGTTGCTCACTCATCTCATGCTTTGGAGCTTATGGAGGAGGCCCTTGTATCCGGTTCACTTCGTTACTATAGTGATTTTTCATTGACACGTTGTGCTTAAACTTGATTTCACTAATAGTAGTCCTTTCCTTAACTTGGGTTAAGCAAAGTCTATTCATTGTCATAAGTGTAGGGGAAGTTTTTATACTTCCATGCTCTTAAACATTGAGGACAATGTTTAGCTTAAGTGTAGGGGGGTCTTCTATCGAAGTGACCTTACCTAGAACTTGTCATTGTCTTGCATGATAACATGGAAAATTGGATTTTCAACATTTTTCAAATTTTTGATCTACTTTGGCCAACAAAAATATGCATTCATAATTTTTGCATCAATCATTTTTCATTTGCATAACACATTTGCATTGTATATATTTCTTCTTTTATGTTTCATCAAAAATATATAAAAAGAAAAAATATAATAAAACATGGTTTTAACAAGTTTAGACTTCTTTGACATATTAGGCCCGCCATGGATATTTTGACTCAACCCGAGTTTGCTTATTTTAGCACTCTCTAGCTAGTATCCTTAACCATGTAGTCCTTCATTGGTCTATTAGGCTAAGCTTCCACCAATTTCATTCTTTGAAATTTTAAATTTGTGGAGAATGGGAAATGATAGAGTTGAAGCAAGTGTAAAAGGGCTAGATAGACTTCATGGCAATTACTTGTGGCTAAACCCTTCTCTTCTCTACCTCTATTTTCTTCGCTTGTATATAATTGTTAATAAATAATCAAGTACGGTTTTAATTGGTTTGTAATCTCTTATGCATTTTTGGCTAATCATTTATGGTTGATATGAGTACGTCTTAAGATTCTAAGTTAGCACGTTTTATGTGTACTAGACTTGTGTCATGCTCCATATTTAGCGGGTGTTTTTCCTTTTCTTCTTTGCAAATTTCTTTGTGAGGAATAAAGAAAAATAAGAGCGGCTTATGAAAAAAAATGAGTGGCTAGAAAAAAAAAAAAAAAAAAAAAAGAAAAAAAGAAAAAAAATAATGCAAGACTCCCAAGAGGGGCAGTGTGGTGTTAATTATAGTGACTATTGAGTTCCAATATTACCTTGACGGGTTGCGGGGATTCAATAGATTGCTCCAATCCAATATTACCTTGACGGGTTGCGGGGTTGAAGATCCAAAATCTCAAAAAGATGCGGATGTAAATTATTGCGTGAGTTTTATTTTTCTTTCCTTAGCGAGTGTGTAGTTACTTATGAAAGCATGGCATGAGGATTTTACACATAAGGCGAATGACTTATTACTCTTAATACGGACTTGTATTAATTGTGAGCGGTTTTTCAAGTAATGGATGAGAAGATTACTTAGGATTAAAACCGTCCTTCCTTATTTTTGGATTTTACACTTCTTATATTTCACGCTTGAATAATGACAAATTTGCCCACAAGCAATTTGCTCAATTAATAACCGGTTCCACATTTAATTGTCATGAATAAGTTGATGCACTTTTTACTTGTGAATGCAATGATCCCATTTACTAGCTTGGTATGGGGAAAGTGAAACTTGAGGGTGATAAGTGTCCATGGTACTCAAGCCCTAATCCAAGTCATTGAATTCTTTATGAGTTATTTCCATCAAAACCTTTTCAAGAAAAATCAAAAAGATATAGATAGAATTGTGTTTTGATCCATTGCATTGTTAAAAGTCAAAATCATGCATCATCTAGTTTAGAGTAGTGTAGATGCATCCCATATGGCCAAGGTGGATTAATTATGAGGGAAATGTAAATTTTTAAGCCTTGAAATATAATATTGCATGAGGACATGGCAATGCTCAAGTGTAGGGGAATTTGATATGAGCTTAAACTCATATCCTTTTATCAACAAATAACCCTAAAACATGAAGCAAAATACCCATTTATATTGTAAAAAGCAGTGTTATGTGGTATGTTTGTGTTTGTGTGATCTTATGCAGGTAAAAGGATACAATTTCAAGCAAACAAGGAAAAACCAAGCTCAAAAGGATGAAAAAGACAAGGAAGGATCACAAGTGACAAGTTTTCAAAGCTCAAGGACCTATCTTGACAAGTCTTGAAAGTTGAGGGACTTAAAGTGCAAATACTGCAAAGTCAAGATCCAAGTCAAACCTGGTCAAACTACAAAGTCAATAAAGTCAAAGGGTCATTTTGTTGAAGAATCAAAGTTGAAGGGCCAAAATTGTCAAAGGAATGAAGTTTTTAGCCTTAACTAGCAATCTGCCAAGTACAAGGACCTAATTTGCCAAGATGAGAAAGTTATTCATGTTTAATCCATGTGCTAAGGCTTTTAACCAATCAGAAACAAGGAAAGACATCACACGGATCAAACAATTAATTCCCACTACAGCCGTCACATTTAATAACCC
The DNA here is from genome assembly GCA_025667525.1 of Glebionis coronaria. NCBI lineage: Eukaryota > Viridiplantae > Streptophyta > Magnoliopsida > Asterales > Asteraceae > Glebionis > Glebionis coronaria. The sequence goes on from JANFOE010000399.1 coordinate 1,033,065, forward strand.
AATCACAACAGTGCAATCCGTGTGATACTTTTTCTACCAATCAAAAGCTGCCACGTGTCCTTCTCCTTCACAAGAAATATTTTCCAGATCGCGTTTTTGATAGAATGCATTTCAGAAGAAGATCAAAACATCAAAGTTACTCGTTTTGAAGAGACGAATCTAATGGTGTTAACCAATTAACATATAATTCATTGGATCAAAAGCCCCCAAATGAGTTCATCACCTTCAAAACGGATTTGCAGAATTCCTCCACGTGTCAAGACATGATTGGCCTGAACACGTCACATCTCCAACAAACTCTCAAGACTAGCCTATAAATACACAACTTGTTCTTCATTTTCAGTAGTAGTTAATTTTTACAAAACACCTAGTTCTCTCAATTTCACTTTTCTTCTTTTCCCTCCTTTTCACCTAACAACTCAAGAGTCTGACACACTCTTGAGTTTGTTAGTTAGTTAGAACCTTGTAACTACCATTTGTAACTGAATTCTTCAATAAAATTTCAAATTCCAGTTTTCCCGCCAAATCTTGTTCTTCAATTCCTGCTACTTAACTGCTATTGTGTGATTCATTTGTTGCTGATAGAAGTTTGTTATGATCATACATTGATCATAACTGACTTTGTTGAAGATTTGTTGCTGTTTGATCATAATTCCAGTTCATTCCTAGTTTCTGAAGTTTTCATGGCAGAATGGAGAATTGTAGCTGTTTTGGATGTTGAATTGAGTTGATAGCTAGTGATAGGTGGTGGTATCACTAGGGCAAGAGAGCTCAGCGCTCCTCTTCTACCCAAAGGATCTCTACAATAGGTTTCATGCTTCTGTTTTTAAGTTCCTCTAAACAAGTACTTGCATGCTCAATTTCTTAGTGTAGACTTGATGGCTGCCTGATTCTATTTGATTAGTAGTTGTTGATTAAGTGATCCTAGTGTTTTGTAGCTTGTTCTTGTGCTTTTGAGTTCAGTCTTGTAAGTTTTAAGCTCATTTTCAGTAGATTTTAAGTCCTATAGCTTAATTGAGTTTTAGTTGGTAAACTTGCTTGATTTCAGTTTCATTAGCCTTCATTTGGATCACATAAACTAGTTTGCTATTGCTCTTTACTTAGTCTTAATCAGAACTCAATAATCCTTTGTAGAAGTTTGTTTAAAATCAGATAAGGTGTGTTTGGGAGTAGTTGTTAATCAGTTTTCAAGTCTTGTTAATTGGATTTTAAGTGATCATTTGTAGTCCCTAGAAGTTAACAAGTAGTCCTGAGTCTTTTGTAAGTCAGAATAATAGTCAAAAAGGCAATTGGTTGATAAAAAGTTTGGGTCATACTTGAATTCAGTTTTCATTACAAAACTTGCCAAATTCAATTGATCATTTCTCCTTCATTACCTGTTCAAAATTGCTCAAACCAGTTTCTAGTTATAGCTTATAACATAAACTTTCAGTGTCTAGAAGGAAATCCTACAGTTTTAAGAAATAAGCTAGAAAGCAGCTTATTAGTTAAGGCCTGAGCATTCTTCATTCTCTGATATGAATTGCTTACTGTTTTGCTAGATCTAGTAATCCACTTCATAAAAGTCCTTATTTTCTTTCACATATCAGTTTAGAAAGGGTTGAATATCAAGTTTTGAGATTTTGAGCTTTTTCAAAAATCTGGTCAACGTTTGGTCAACATAAGCTCATTTGAGCTTATTTTCGGATTTCTAGCTTATTAGTGGATGAAATTTGTTCTAGTTTGATTTCCCCTGCTTTAAATCAAGTGCTTATTCATTTTCTTTACAAAAATTAAGTTGTGGATGTTTGGATTAAGCTGTAGCTTATTTTGAGCTTATTGATAAGCACTCTTTTGCTTATCTTGAACTTTTAGCTTATTTCCTTGAACACACGTAGTTGTAATTGGATTTAAGAAGTTTTGCAAGTGATTTCAGCTTATTTGATTGAGAAATAAGCTCAAACGAGCTTATTCTTTCTTTGAGCCCGTTTTTACTTAAAAAGTTTGGATATTTGCACTTTAGTCCCTAGGAGTTTAATTAGTGTTTAAACCTAGCTAATCTTTCTAAATTTGTGGAATTTGCAAAACTTGGTCCCTGGATTTGTTAGTTAGTTAAATTTCAGTTTAAAAGTTTGTTAGATTGTTAACATTTGGTTAGTTTGTTAGAATTTTTACAAGTTAAGTCCTTATAGTTAACTGTTTTACATTTTCAGTCCTTATAACTTTTAGAATTTACATTTTAAGCATTTTCATTTTATAGAAATTACATTTTCAGTCCTTATAGTTTTATATTTTGCATTTTAATATTTTACTTGAATAAAATTTGGAATTTGCAATTTGTTTTACGTATAAGTAGGTTTATATTTTTCATTTTTACTTAGTGTTGTTTGAATTAGTAATAGATTACCAAGCAAGCTTGAACAACCAAAAACAATTATAAATTTGATATTGATTGGACTTTCTATTAGTTAAGAACTGAGAAAACGAACTTGCATTATACACATTTCAATAGTCACTACCATGTGAACTCATGAACATGAAATCATCACACATCGTTTCATTTACAAGGTACCCCGTACCGGAAACGATATCCAAACCACAATCTATACACACCAATAAGCACATAAACACGTAAAGACACACAACTAGCACAAAATAAAACTAAGTGACGAACCTCAAAACCAGGGTTGTCACATCACTCCCTCCTAATAGAAATCTCGTCCCGAGATTTATTCCTTAAGATCAAACACACAGACAACAAATCACACGAGGATACTTGTTCTAAAAGAACTCCTCTCATTTCCACGTGAACTTTAGTTCAAGTTTCAAAATACCACATATACAAACCAAAAACAATTAAACTCATTGCCAAACTCTTGACCTCACAGTCAATAAATCTCCTAGATGACTCTTTGATAAAACAAAGACTCTCATTAACACAAGTCCCGAATAACCGTACATGCAAAATGCATTCTCAAATAACCTTTACCAATCTCAATACATGAAGTGTATCATGTATACAACTCATTTCCCCTAGGAAATTCTATGCTCATAAGCTAATGGTCCGATCTTTCTAAAGATCATAAATGGACCTACAAAACTCTACATCAACTCTTCCATTTTACCAAAACATACCACCCGTTACTATGGGTGAAACTCCCTACATAACTTTGTCACTAACTCTAGTGGTTTCCTCCTTTTCTACATAGCATCCCTTGTTGCTCTCATCCTTTCCACAACCATCATTACCACATTAGTAGCCTCTTTTACCAATTCTAGTCCACAATAGGGACAACTCACCCTATCCTTTCATATAGTGCCTCAAATGGCATTTATCGACTTCGAGTATGATAACTATCATTATATGAAAACTCAGCCATCGCTAACGAGTTTCCTAACTACCTCTAAATAAATCAGTATAGGTCAGTGCCATTTCCTTTTCCACACTACGACAGTATTATCCTGCTTGTGCTTTATTCTACTCATTAAGCTCTACCAAAGTTTTACCTTCGGTTCCTATCTCGACCTATTTCATTCATGCTTCGCTTCTATACACACTTCCTTCTTCTTCTTCAACTCCTACCATACATCACGATGTGATGCTTCCCATCGTTTCTTCCCTTGCCATAATCCTTCATAAGGCATTCCATACATATTAGGCTAACTTTTACGCATAACCCTCTATTCCATCACATCCGTACGCAATCCTTCCAACTTCTCAACTATCTGACTTCTCCTTCCTCTTGAAATATGTGATGAATTAGTCTGTCTATCGACTATCACCCAACTCCAATCGTACTTAATCCTCCACCGCATTATGTATCCCTTCCACCAACTTCGTCCTTACATTGCCCTTTCTAAGCTGCTCCTATCTATGTAGGAAGTATAGTCTATGTCCCTTTTCTCCATATGATTGTCCAAGCCATGCAACATACATGTTGACGCGTTCTCTGCTTTAGACAACTCAACTTGTGCAACCTACATCCTTCATCTAAACCACCCTAATATGTCATCCATATAGTTCAAGTTCATCTCAGCTTCACTTCATTCTTCTTATTCCATGTCTCATCAACCATGCTTGCCTTTCCCAGATGGTACTTGGCCTTGCCATTTTCTTTCATCAATTAACTCCACCCATCACCTTTGCCAAATGTTCAATCAAGATAATTGAATATGTGTTGGAGACGTTCACGATCCGTATAGATCATTCTCTACGTCTCGTACACCAAATGCCTTTAGCATTCTAGGCATATATAACAGTCAAGCTCCACTAACTAAGTCTATCCAGTTCTTCCAAATCTTCAGTTCCTGCAACGTATAAGAAATCGCCTTTCTTGTGGTTCTCGTACACATCCAAATCCTTGCTCCGCGTATCGTCATTCTTCGCGAATTCATCCAGTCCTTCCGATAATGCCAAGATCGGCTCATTATCCAATCCACCTCTTCAGCCTCCAAAATGCTTCCTCGTCCTTCTTCACTTCGTCCCTTGCTGGTTTCATGATATGCCATCATCTCTAACTACTCATCATGGTAGAATTAATACTAAAACTCACACTTGAAAATATTACGTATAATTCCACTTCAAAACCAACACATACTTCGACTCACTCTCCTTCTTAGACTTTGAGTAGATCAAGATGTCGTCGATACTCTCGATGACAACTCATTTACATACGTTCATGCACACTCGCTTCATTGACTCCATGAAATCCGCTAGTGCTTTGGCGAAGCCAAATGCATAACCGTAAACCCAAAGCGTTCATACAACATTCTTAGCAGTTTCAACTATGTCCTCCTTGCACCCTCTCTTAGCGGCAATACGAATAAATTCCTACCTCGTTCTATGCAAAATTCTACACGCATCTTAAAAGACCGATACTTCCTCTCATCGGACCACTCAACCTCTTTCCACATCCAATCTACTACTAAGCAACTCAACTTTTATCCGGCATTCCTTGCAATTTCTAACAACTCTTGTTTTTAAATGACTCCATCAACGATTTGCCTTGGAAAGGCACTAACTACAACTCCTCTCACTTCTCCTACTTTCTCTATTTATGGTTCTACCTCACAGTAATAGGCAAACCTACTAAATTTCAGGAAATTTTCGGAAAACTTACATGCCCTACGAACAATCATAAATACCTTTGAGGTATTGTATCCCCTTCCAACACTCTCTATGGCGCGTTACTTGTGCTAGTATACCACAAATCTCTATTCATCTCCTTGGTACTCCTAAGATACCTCATGACCACATTAGTTCGTCTACGAACTTCCTTCCTCCCCACTAAGGGTATTTCGACCGTTCTCTCATGGTCACCTACTTAAGCGTGTAGGCGGGACCAAGTCTTTCATATGACTACCTCAACGCTCCCAAACAATATGAAACCAAAACTACATCCTGAATCCACCAGATACGATCAACGAATCAAACCTACGGATAACTAACTACATTTCACGTACACCAATTAAAACAAATCAAAAGCCACGAGACTCAAAAGAAAACTCAACCCAGAACATGTATCAATTCAAAATGACCCATGACAACGAAAAATAATCCGAGAAACACCCAATGGCAACCAAAACATATTACGCCCCGCAACATATTATTTAAACCGTGCAAAAGACCGACCTTTCCAAAAGAATATACTCGTATTTATTATTATTATTTTTTTTACCTCCCCACATCTATGTGACTCAAACCATCTACAAACAACCTTCTAGGCGATCTCAAAACTCAACTCAAAGATTAGGTATCCCGTGCATCCCAAATCATAAAAATAAAACTACTATTCAAAACTCAACCTTGAACCCGACACTTGTACAACAATTCCGACCAGTCCACTGACCTCCCATGGCTATACATTCTGAATATTTGAAAAGTACGTTCCGAGTACATAATTTTTTTGCTTTTGAATCACTCAAAAAGCTCTAAAAACGAACAAGTTATGACCAAAACAGTTTTATATTAATGAAAGATAAAATTGTATGTGAAATCTTCCTAAACTCAATTTAACCTGGTATTAATAATTATAAATGACGTGAATCGGGTAAACCCAATTATATAAACTATGTAAGTGGAAAGAAATTTTACTCCACTTTATTTTAAGAAAGTCTTTTAGAATTTAAAATAAATAAGTGTTGATTAAAAAGAAATCTTATGTTACATCTTGTTTCAAACACCACCCCAACACCTTACCCTTATTTTACCGAATACGACCAACTATCTAACCCTATACTAGATTTCCAAGTCCCCTTTTTCCATATGCCAACCAAAAGAAATGTAAGACTCAACACAAAATATTTCATTATCTCAAAAGAAATCCCAGGTTATTTCAATAGACTTAAAACCAAGAACACCGTTTTAAAACGTACACGTGAAATACGAAACTCAAAGAATACACTACAAGACACAATTCAAAATATTCAAAACGTCGTTGAAACTCCACCAAACTCCAGCACCATAAAACACGAACAAACACAAGGTACGTTTAAGTTATAATAACTAGTGAACGACCATATACCATAACTTAACACATATTAGTATATATACATCCGCATATGTATACCTATTGAATCCCCCAAACATACTCGTTATCATACATGTAAGTCAATCAATCGCTTTATACGCTCGTTTTTCCATACGAGTAATCACCATATCACCATGCCACAACAAGGCATAAAGCCCACCTCCAAAACCAAACCATATCGTGTGACCCCATAATCACACAACACAACTATAACCCAAAACATATAACACAAAAAGAATGATAGCCATATCATAGGCAGCCATTACATAGACCCATATATTATACGTATACCCAAATTCTCCATCTCATCATATACAAGCATGTACTAACCCTCTTTCATGCAATCATACTTGAGAACCCATTGAAGTTGTGGTACTTGTATAACTATGTTGGCCACCATACTTATACAATTACCCTTCCTCCAATGCACTCCCTCCTATGATGACACTTATAAGAATCAATACAACATATAACACATAAATCCATCTACTCACATAAGCTCATAACCACATAAACAATAAAGTCCAAAACTCCATCTATTAAAATAACATAGTAATACTCTTTGAATACGTAAATCCATAGTCTAGCTAAAACAGCATAGACTAAATCCAAAACGAAAACATAATCAGTTATAAGTCATGTCGCCCGTAAGAGTGGAAACAACTTAAAACCCTTCCTATCCACCTACTCCTAGCAACTCGAACCACCACACGATTCTTAGGGAACATGACTTAAACATCAAAAGAATAAATACTGTACCTCAGGTACATAAAATAACCCAACAAAAGATAGAACTACCATGTACCAAATTATGTACTATAATGTACAATTTAAGCAAAATACGACAATGACTAGTGTGGACGATTATGGTTCAACCCGCACTAGTCACAACCCAAAAAGAAAATAACATGTGGCTAAGTATGAACTTACTATGGTTCAATTCATACTAGTCAAAACATCATAATAAATAACATTCAAACACATCAATTATAATAAAATGCACACATACTCCTATGACGCCTATATGCAGGGACCCTTAAGCTATAGACTAGGCTACGTGACTAGGCAACCTAATTCTCTATAACCATTGGCTCTGATACCATTCTGTCACACCCCACCATGGCGGAATATGGGGCACGACGTATGGATATCATCACAACAATAGCATGTCTATAGAGTTAACTAAATTATATAAGAAATGTCATAAAAATGGTGAAACAAATGTCATGACAATGTCTCAACAATGCAGGAGTCTAAGTAAGTAGGTAACAGTCCTACCTCTTACCCAATACAAACAAATAACACAAACAAAACAAACATATAGGTGCCAACATGTATCACTTATCAAAAAAAACATAAAGGTGAACTAAGAAGGAACGGGGATCTCCTTCTATATGCAATCCTAAGGCATCGAAGTCTAGCCACTTCTATCGTCAAGCTTAAACACATTCACACCTGAAAGAGACACTAAAACACGTCAACATAAAGTTGGTGAGAGTCATAGGTTTAGACTCCAACGCTAAATCAGTTACAAGCTGTGAATAAGAACCATCAACACAATAACATATGGACAAAGTGTTACAAGTATGCATTAACAACTAGATTTCAAGATAAATCAATCATCACATTTCCAAGGCATCACACCTTACCAACAACCACAATTACCAAGGCATCACGCCTTACCAACAACCATGATACCATAGGCGCCCATATACCTATGTACCTATCCCAAGGCCACTACATTGTCATTTTCCATTGGTCCCATAGACGATCACGCTATGTACCTATCCCAAGGCCCCTACCTTGTCAAATTACAATAACTGAGATGGCATGTGTCCCCCGATCCAAATCATACACAGTCAAGAATCACATAGCAATTAATCACATAATATACACACAAGTCCATCTCAAACCTTAAAAACATTCACAGCATCAATTTATAAATAACTCAACACAATGTCTGTTCCATTCCATCTGGAAGTCAAAATCAAAAGTAAACATGGGACTATGAAACTCACCTGATTGCTTCTTCACAAGTCCTCGCACTAGCAACAAGCTAACAAACCAAAAACACACAATCAATACCCGAACCAATCACCAAGATGGCTCATCAACCTATGATGGACATCTATCCTATTCCTATATAATTACATCATTGTTAAGTTCTAATCACCCCATTACCCTTCCTTAACAAGTCCCTAACTTGGTTAAGTTTAATAGCTATCCCGTTCATAATTTTACACATAATAGCTATCCCGTTCATAATTTTACACAAAACAGTCCTAGTTTTAGGTCTCACAACTTTAAGTCAAACGTCCACTTAAATATACCCATGGTTTCTGTAAAAGGAATATTCACACTTTTATACATGTTAGTTAAAACCTCCCACTTGCCCTAACCTTAAAGCTACAGTGAAGGCCCCGATATATGTGTATATATTGCTACCTATCCAGAATTCTCTGATTTTAAACGTATGAAAAGTTCATTACCATTAGAGGGTCTTACCCTAAACCACAATCTTAGCCCAAGTTCAGATACTCACTACAACATATAAACCATCTCTCATGTTCGTGAGAAGATCCCAATTCAACCCTAAGTACCCCAAACAACCCAAAACTTAAAAAGAAAACAGGCTGAATTCAAAACTGTTTTGACCTCCGACTATTGTAACCTGTTTTTGACCCACTTCCCAACCTTCAATTTAGTTATAGTTTCTTGCATTGGAAAGCCACTTCAAATACCTTTTCAGGGCTAGTTTGATCGCATCTTGAATGTTCCTATAATTCCAGATATGATCAAAACAATTGACTCAAAATTCTGCCCAGTTTTTAAAAACGGGTTTAACAAAATCAACCTCATTAATTAACCCTAATCCCTCTAATTACAAGCCCTAATTTATTTAATCATTAAAATATGACTAATATACTGTTTTTAATTAAACCCTAATCTAATCCATCATATGATCATAGAAACATTAAAAGCATTTAATATGAAAAGGGTTAAGAAGGTTTTACCTTTGAATTAATAGAAGATGAAGAAAACCTAATTTTTTGAAGAACCCTAATTGGCCTCCATTGATGAATTTCGGCTAGGAGATGTTATGGAGGTTAAAAACCTGATTATTATGGTTATGAGTTGGGTTTGGTTAAGTCCTAAAGACCCCCTAATCCCATTACAAGTCCATTGGGCCTGTTTTGGGCTTTTCCCTTCTTTCTTTCTTCTTTGGTGCGTCTAAACCGACCCAAACACCCCTAAATTCGTTTTTTTTATTTTTATTATTTAATATTATGTTATTAATATTACTTTAATTTTCCTTAATTTATTTCAGCATTAAAGCTTCCAAAACCACAAAACCATAAAACTAGTCAAATTTACGCGTTTTACCGTAAAAGACGTAAAATATACACTTTTAAAAAAAATCTCAAATTTTGCAATAAACTTTATAACTAAGTCCTAAATGACTTAAAACCATCCTGAAAAATATTCATATGACTAATTACCTCATCCGCGATGATGAGATGGCATTTATACATGATCTCATCGTTCTTTTCGGGCTTTAAATGCATAAAAATGTCATAAAATACCATGTATATGCTTGTGTTTGTTTACTTGTGTATTTTAGGTATGGATATCGTGAAAAAGACAAAAGATCACAAGATACAAGGAAAAACGGACACGAGAAACGAAGCCGTACAAAGAACCGGGCCCTAATCATGGAATACTCAACAAATACCCTTGAAGACTTGAAGATAAACAAGATTGATCCTCATTTATTGAAGAAATGACACTTAAAACCCTTGTATATTAATAATTACAAGTTTGGTCCCTTAAGTTTGTCAAAATTACACAAAAGGTCCTTCAACTTTAAAGAAATGGCAAGATTAGTCCCTTAACAATTTCAAATTGTCAAATATGGTCCCTCATCAAGCCAAAGATACATTTAAGACCTTTAAAGATCAACATTGTCCAAAATCAACCCTTGAAATATGCAAAAGTGTCAAAAATAACCCTTGAAACACTTTTTGGAAAGTTTGGTGCCAAAAATGACAAAGGCTAAAAGTTGTTACAAAGGATTTGGACGCTGATAGACTTTTAAACACAAAAGACAAAAGGAAGGAAGAAAAAGGACCAAGGTTGCCAAGTTTATAAGTTTAAACTAAACAAACACGCGCCAAACACAATTTCCCCACTAAAATCGGATCAAACGTGTCACTATTCACACGTATGAACCCAGATTTAACTTTTTACCAACAAGGGGGTTTTTACAATTACCTACACCAAAATACAACTAACCTTCACACGAATCTATCCCATGCTTAAACTCACACTCCCACTCACCCAAAGGACCCCACCATTCAAACCGTTTCACCCATCACATGAGTACTTGCCCTCTAAGTCATGCCACGTGTCAAGATCAACAACTAAGGATCAATGCTTCATTCCAAAGCTAAAATGAACGTTTGGGATCACTTTGGACAGCTCATCAACAACAAACGCACCCAAGGACTCAAGGGCATTTTAGAGAAATCACATCTAGGGTTTATGAATAGTGTAGCCAGGCATTTGCCTATAAAAGGAGACCTCAACATGTGAGAGTCCCTTTGTTCCAGTTTTAGGCTATTATCTTTGTAATTCCTTTTTAAGTTTAAATAAAATTTGAATTTCTGAAATTGTGAAATCTCTTTTTGATTTAATTAAAAGTTTGGTGTTTGAGTAGCCTATTTCTGAGTTCCATTTGATTGTTAAGGCCTACCTTAATCTTGTGGTTAAGGCACGTCTTGTTTCATAAGGTTTTTAAGGTTTGAATACCTTGAAATCCTAGGTTCTGTTTTGGCTTATTTTGTGTACTAACCCTTGGCCAGTTGCTATAAGCTCTTACAAGCTTGTTGACACCAAGCTTGTGAAGGGATTAGAGCCCTTGGTTGAGTTGTTTGCTGTTTGAGTTGAAGATATAAAGTCCTTGAGGTTCTACTTTGAACCATCAACCAAGGCAGATTGCATCATCTTCATTGAAGTACCTTGGTCTTGTTCTAGTTGTTGAACAAGGTCCAAGGAGCATTGCTGGCCTTCATAGGACGTTGTGGAAGGCAGGTATAATCCCTTGTTAAGATTCCACTCAAAATTTCATGTTTATGATTGATTTTGATTTGGTGCTTTGATTTTGAGTATTGGTGTTTGTGCTGGTGATTTTTGAGTTTGATTGTGTTAGTTGCTATTGTTTAAGTGTTTTTGATCATTAAAATCAGTAGGTTATTAGTTAAAATCACAAGTTTCTTTGTTAAGTGGTAGATTAAGGAGTGTTTGGGTCTACTGCTTGAATTGGGATTGTGGTTTGCTAAGTGCTTGTGTTGTGGTTGCAAGTGTTTTTATCTGTTTGTTAGGTGCATACGTTCATCTGGTTGCAGGTTTTGTGGGTTTGATCACATAGATTCATTATTTGGATATAAAATCTTCAAAACTTGGTAAAATTGTCTAGGATTTTGAGGACACCTAGATCAAAGCTTAGGCTAGGGCTAACAAGTGCTAAATCATAGTTAATCACATCAGGGAAGAAGGATTTGAGGCTTGAAATTGGATCAAGTGTCAAGTATATCAGCAAACTTGTTTCTACATATGTTCATTGTTCATCAGTAACTTCTAGTGCTTTGATCTTGTTATTTACTTTGATTCAGTGTTTGATTCTTGTTGCTTTGTGTTTATTCTTAGTTTATATAGCTTGTGTATGCATCCTGTTAAGTTTGGTTGGCTTATTGTGGCTAAATCTGCTTATTAAGTGCTTAACTGCTTATTTCCATATCTGGTGCATATCTGGTGACTGTTTGGCTTATTGTGGCTTATTGTGTGTACCAATTTGTGATTTTCTTGTTGCTATTGACTCCTTGTGGTTCACTGATCACAAGGGTGCCTTTGTTTCCAACTGAATCAAACCAGAACTCTCACATAAGCTTGGTCAAATAGTCAAAGCAGTGGGAACTCCTTTCCCCTGCTAGTTGCCACTGATAGTGTTAAATTGGGTTCAGCTTATCAATAAGCTATAATAGCTTATTCCAACCTGCAACAACTTTGTTTTTGTAATAGGTGCTCATATTTTGACCCATTTGTTCATACTAGAGCATTTGGGTGGTTGACTTTAGGGTTTGACTAGAAAACCAACTCCTTTGACTTTTACATAAGTTCATTTGTGCTTATTCTGGCTTATTGGTTGTGATTATTGGATTTTTGTTGATTGATTTTGCTTATTGAGTCCATTTGAAAGCTTTTGCAAGTTGAATCAAGTCCTGCGGTGCCTTAAATCTCTAAAACGACTATTTTGTCTTTTAGTAAAATTTTTCTTTGCTTATTTCTGGCTTATTGAGTGAGCTTTTTCAAAAATTCTTTTTACAGATCTCATAAGCATCCCAAAAAAAGGTTGTGTGTCAAATTAGAGCTTATGGCATTAGCTTATGGCTTAATGGGCTGAAAAGCCCAATAAGAATAAGTTGAGTGTTAAATAAGCTATGATAAGCTCATATTCAGCTTTTGGGCCTTTAGAGTTTTGTTCGTAGAATTGAATTTTAAGTCAGATAAGGCTTTTCCAAGTCAATTGGGCCAAGTTTGACTTTTTGGGCCCAAAAGCCCAATTTGGTTGACTGTTTTTGGTTTTGGCCATTTGAGGGCCCAATAGGGGTAATTTGGTAATTTCTCTTTGATTTTCTGATTATTTAGGTTAAAATAAACTAGTTTGCAAGTTTTTAGAATTTTTTATAATTTTTGAATTTTTAATATTATTTTATTATTATTTTATTATTATTTTTAAAATTTTACATTTTCCAACTTTTTACATTTTTCTTAGGCTTAATACATTAAAATAGGAATTTAGCAACTTTTAGAATAATTTTATCTCTTTTAGATTAATTTTTATAATTATTTTAAGTTTTAATAGTTTTTAAATCATTTTAAATAGTTTTTATTAGTTTAAAAATTTCTAAAAATAGTTTTTAATCTTTTTAGATCATTTTAGAGGTTTACCAATTGAAAAATCTTTATTTGGGCTTTTTGATAATTTATTTGATTTTTAGGGCTTTAATTAGCATTTAAAAATTGAATATTTAATTATTTAAAAGGTTTGAAAAAGTTTTGATCATTGGTAAACTGTTAGTTTATTTAATTTGATTTTTGGTGAATTTTTGGTAATTTTTAGAATTTATTTTTATTTTTGTGGTTTTTAAGGTTCTACGTTTTAACTTTCTAGTAGTGATTTTTTTGTTAATTTTTATTTTTTTACGTCTTCGTCATTTTCTTTTCTCATCCCCTTCTAAACCAATCATTAATCACAAACATTTAACAAATTTCTCACACACATATACCTCCTTGGGAAACGAACTTTCATTGGGTCATTAACACTTGATTTTTCCTAAAGTCATTTGTTCAATACTTACCGCTTTTACGCCTTTTCCCTAAAAGGTCGTATTTTACCACAATCATTTTGGCGCCGCTGCCGGGGAGGTGTGTCGTGATTAATTTGCATTGTTGTTTTTAATATTAACCAAATAGTATTTGTATTAGTAGAACTCTACTAATACGTATTATCGGTTTTCTTGGTTTTTCTTGTACAAATATTATTACTATATTGTATTATGTATCACAATCAATATACAATATCTCCAAAAGTGTGAAAACACAACCTTAATTGGGATTTCATCACTCAATTATTGTATTCGAATCTCAAACAAAAAGAAAAAGGCAAAAATAGATAAATACTTTCGTGAAGCTCGATTTTGAAAAATACGAACTATAAGGTGGGTATAAGGCGGGTATTATAAAATATACCCTAAGGAAAAAGGCTCTTAAGTGCTTCGCGCCGCCTCGTTTCCCCGCTTGCTTGCGAGTATTTTGAGATTGAAGGCTAATCGAGGGTTTTTCCGCACAAAGTATTATTACGTATACCATATTTGCTTGGTTTCTTTGTGATTAAACCCTCTTGAACAATTTGGTTTTCACCAAAGTTCTAAAGTCATTCGAAGGCGTTCACTCCACGTGATCGTTTTCATTCCTTTGAGGCTTCTTTAATCAAGAGTTTGATTCGAGGAGAGATTTTGTAGATTGTTGTCTACGAAGATACACCAAAATCCAAAAAAATTAAATATCATCAAAAACACAAAAAATTGAAAATTCACAAAACACCCAAAAAAGAATCTTCTTTGCTCACCTCCCATTCTTCGTGAAGTTTATGATCACTCGTAATCAAGCAAAACGAGCTCGTATACGACTTCAAAATCAAGCCAATCAAGAGACGTTGATTGTGGAAGAACCTCCAATTGTTGAACCTATTGTAGAACAAGAAGTCGTCATGGCTAATCGTACTATGATGGAGTTGCTACAAGCACCCACCGAGGGTTTTGGAGAGGCCATTGTGATTCCCGCCATCCTTGCGGAGAATTTAGAGATTAAGACGGGTTTAATGTCGATGTTGCAAGCAAATAAGTTTAGAGGTCATGAGAAAGACAACCCGCATTACCATATTAGGAATTTTAACCGTCTCACCGCCACTAGCAAGTTTAAGGATGTTCCACATGACGCCATTAAGATGATGTTGTTTCCATACTCGTTAGATGGACCCGCAAAAATTTGGCTTGAGAAAGAACCGCCAAATTCGATTTTGACATGGGCCGATCTCGTTTCTAAGTTTGTGAACAAGTTTTTTCCACCATCTAAAACAACACACTTGAAAAATAAGATTTCACGATTTGTGCAAAGAAATAATGAAAGTTTTTCAATGGCTTGGGAACGATTTAAAGAAATGTTACATGAATGTCCACACCATGATTTTACGGAATTGCATCAAGTTGATACTTTTTATAATGGGCTTAATGATCATGAACGAGATTATTTGAATGCCACGGCGGGTGGTAATTTTTTGTGCAAGACGACAAATGAGGCTTTACAAATCATCGAAAATAGATCTAAGGTTTATAGCCCTCGTAACACACCGAGTGTTGCCAATTTGGGTTCGTCATCATCGTCACAATCGTCTCGTAGCATTAACGCCTTACATGATGAAGCTAATGAGGAAAATCGGTTTTTTGATAGATTTGCTAATCTAATGTCGCATTGGAAGGCTCAAGAAGCTTCCAATTCCGCTTTAGTTAAAGCGGTTGCTAAGAGTTGTTTGTCTTGTGGGGGAGCTCATGATCTTTCCGAGTGCATTACCGCGGATGGTAACACTTCGAGTGCTTATGTAGCAACGGGAACTTACAACCAAAACGGCCAAGGTTCCCGCCAAAATCAAGCTCCACCAAACCAAAATGTTAACAATTATCGAAACAACAACCAAGGTAATTACCAAGGCAATTCACGCAATTACAACAAAGGGAATTATCAAAATGGGAATGGACAAATTTCTAATCAAAACCAAAACCGTGATTTTCAAAACACTACACAAGGTTTTCAAAATGCTCACACTAAAAATTTGCAAGGAGAATTTTTGGATTATGCTAAAGCAAATGATGCTAAATTTGATAACATGCAACGTGAGATGATTAGCTTAAGATCCGAGTTGAAAAACGAGCTAAAAATGAACTTGCTAATGAACTTAAAACTCATGCAAACAAAATGAAAGGAAATGTCCAACGTCTACAACAAAATGAACAAAAGATGGAATTAGGACAACATGAGATTAAGCAAGAGTTATTAAAAGCGGATGCTAGGCAATCAAAATTTGAGGACCGAATGGCTAACATATTTGAAGCAATCATGTGTAAACCCTCTTCCTCGGGTGGTCTTCCTAGTGATACCATTGCAAACCCGAAGGGAGAAATGAAGGTTATTACTACACGAAGTGGTAAAACTTTCAAGGAACCAATCTATCGTCCAAGTACTTCTACGGAGAAGGAAATCTAGAAAGAACCCGAGGTGATGGTCGAAAAGGAGCACATTACAATCCTACGAAGTACCGCTCATACCACATCTACGGTTGAACCAATACCAATTGTGGAACCCGAGTTTCCAAGGTCGTTGCCTAATGACCAACCCACACCACCTTTACCCTACCCTTCGAGACGAAACAAAGAGAAGTTGCAAGAACGTAACAAACAACAAATCGATCTTTTTATAAAAATGTTTCAACAAGTGCATTTTGATGTGAGTTTAGCCGACGCGTTGTTGTATATGCCTCGTTTTGCTTCCACTTTTAAAAGTATGATGAGCGATAAGGAAAAGCTTTCAAAGCTTGCTAATTGTTCTTCGGTTTATCTTAACCGCATACCGGAAAAAGTTGGTGATCCCGGAAAGTTTCTCATTCCTTGTGACATACAAGATATGAAAGAATGCCTCGCCTTGGCCGATCTTGGTGCGAGCATTAATTTGATGCCATTTTCCATTTGGAAATCGCTTTCGCTTCCGGCTCTCATTCCTTCGAACATGTCCATCGAGATGGCCGATCATTCTACGATTATGGCATGTGGAGTTGCCGAAGATGTTTTCGTGAAAGTGGGGAAGTTCTACTATCCCGTTGATTTTATAGTAGTGGACATCCCCGCGGATCCTCAAGTTCCTCTATTTTTAGGTCGATCATTTTTAGACACTTCGAGATCGCTTATCGATGTTCATGCGAGAACTATCACTTTGAGATTCAACGAAGAGGAACTTGTTATAAACGCTACTCAAAACTCGAAACCTTCTCATGTTTATGCAATCGCTACCATCAATCACATTGACATCGTTGATGTGGTTTGCGATGAGTTTTCACAAGAAGTGTTAGGTTTTTTCGATAGCTCGTCAAGTGGCAATCCCACTATTTTGGATCCGATTCTTGCTAATTCCACACCAAATCTCACTCCATTCCAAGGAGGCGATCTCACTTCAAATGAAATCGACAATGAAGATGAGGTGTTGATTATTGATGATACTTCTATTCCACCATTTCTTTCGTCGATGGAAGTTATGAGTGTTGAACCAAAATCTTCAATCGAGGAACCACCTATCCTTGAATTGAAAGATCTTCCTTCTCACCTTGAATACGCATTCTTGGAAGGTGATGACAAGTTGCCGGTTATTATTGCAAAAGGTCTTGCTAATGATGAAAAAACCGAGCTCTTGAAAGTTCTTAAGGCTCACAAAGGGGCAATTGCGTGGAAAATATCCGACATCAAGGGTATTCACCCAAAATTTTGTACTCACAAGATTTTAATGGAGGAGGACTACAAACCCGCAATTCAAAGTCAAAGAAGGGTGAATCCCAAAATTCACGATGTCATTAAAAAGGAGGTCCTTAAACTCCTTGACGCGGGAATGATTTATCCTATATCCGATAGCCCATGGGTGAGCCTAATCCATTGTGTCCCTAAAAAGGGAGGAATGACCATTGTGCCTAATGAAAACAACGAGTTAATTCCCACTCGTGTTGTGACCGGTTGGAGGGTGTGTATTGACTACCGAAAGTTAAATGACGCCACTCGTAAAGACCACTTTCCTTTGCCCTTCATGGATCAAATGTTGGAGCGACTAGCGGGAAATGAATTCTATTGCTTTTTAGATGGGTTTTCCGGTTACTTTCAAATCCCTATCGACCCTCGTGATCAAGAGAAGACTACGTTTACGTGTCCTTATGGAACGTTCGCTTATCGTAGGATGCCCTTCGGACTTTGTAATGCACCCGGTACGTTTCAACGGTGTATGATGGCAATTTTTCACGATATGATCGAGAAGTCGATGGAAGTGTTTATGGATGACTTCTCGGTGTTTGGTAATTCGTTCACGTCATGTTTATCTAATCTCGAACAAATGTTGAAACGTTGTGAAGAAACCAATCTTGTGCTTAATTGGGAAAAATGTCATTTCATGTGTAAACAAGGGATCGTCTTAGGACATAAGGTGTCGAAGGCGGGGATTGAGGTCGATAAAGCTAAGGTAGACGTCATCGCCAAGTTACCTCATCCCAAAACCGTTAAGGGAGTTAGGAGTTTCCTAGGCCACGCGGGCTTTTATCGTCGTTTCATCAAGGACTTTTCGAAAATCTCTAGACCTATGACACACCTTCTTGAGAAGGATGCTCCTTTTAACTTCAAATGAGGATTGTGTTAGAGCTTTCGAAACTCTCAAAAGGAAACTTACCGAAGCTCCCATTCTTGTTGCTCCTAATTGGGAATTACCCTTTGAAATCATGTGCGATGCAAGTGATTATGCTATAGGGGTCGTCTTAGGTCAACGTTATGACAAGCATTTCCGTCCTATCCATTAGGCTAGTAAGACGATGACCGAGGCTCAATTAAACTACACCACAACAGAAAAGGAATTCCTTGCCGTGGTCTATGCTTTTGAGAAATTCCGACCTTATCTCGTCTTGACTAAAAGCATCGTGTATACCGACCATTCGGCTATCAAGTATCTCTTAGCTAAGCAAGATGCTAAGCCGAGATTGCTTCGTTGGATGCTCCTCCTCCAAGAATTTGATGTCACCGTGCTTGACAAAAAAGGAGCCGAGAATCTAGCGGTCGATCATCTCTCTCGTCTAGAAGATCCTCACAAAGATGTTTTCGAGAACAAGGAAATTACCGAAACATTTCCTCTTGAGACTCTCGGTGTAGTGAATTCTAAAGACACCACCCCATGGTTTGCCGACATTGCAAATTACCATGCGGGCAATTTCATAATCAAGGGTATGACGACTCAACAAAAACGAAAATTCTTTCGTGACGTCAAGTTCTATTTTTGGGACGACCCTTATCTCTTCCGGATTTGTGCGGATCAACTCGTTCGACGTTGTGTTTTTGGTGCCGAAGCTTCTAATATCCTTAGAGCTTGTCATGAGGGACCCACGGGTGGTCACGACGATGCTAATCTCACGGCTAAGAAAGTGTTCGATGCCGGTTTCTTTTGGCCTTCTATCTATCGTGATGCACACGCACTTGTGAAGTCGTGTGATTCGTGCCAACGTCAAGGAAAATCGTCTCAACGTGATGAAATTCCGCAAAACATAATTCAAGTGTGTGAGATTTTCGACATATGGGGAATAGACTTTATGGGGCCGTTCCCATCGTTTCATGGCAACAAATATATCCTCGTCGCGATGGACTACCTTTCTAAGTGGGTGGAAGCTAAGGCTTTGCCTACTAATGATGCTCGTGTGGTAGTGAAGTTTTTGAAGAAACTATTCTCTCGGTTCGGAACCCCTCGTGCTATTATAAGCGATCGTGGAACCCATTTTTGTAATGACCAATTCGAAAAGGTTCTAAAGAAATATGGAGTTACTCATCGTCTTTCTACGGCTTATCACCCGCAAACGAGTGGGCAAGTCGAGGTTTCGAACCGAGCTTTGAAAAGGATTTTAGAGAGGTCAATTGGAGAAAACCGTGCTTCATGGTCCGACAAACTCGATGACGCTTTATGGGCCTTTAGGACCGCTTATAAGACACCTATCGGTTGCACTCCTTATAAGTTAGTCTATGGGAAGAATTGTCATTTGCCCATTGAGTTGGAGCACAAGGCATTTTGGGCCCTTAAGCATGCAAACATTGACTTGAAGACCTCGGGAGATCACCGGAAAATACAATTGAATGAATTGGATGAATTAAGAGATAATGCTTATGAAAATTCATTAATTTTTAAAGAAAAGACTATAAAGTTTCATGATTCAAAGATTAAAAACCGGGTTTTTAACGTTGGTGATCAAGTGTTGCTTTTTAACTCTCGTCTTAAGATATTTCCCGGGAAATTGAAATCTCGTTGGTCGGGTCCGTTCACCATTACACAGGTATTTCCATATGGGACCATTGAGCTAGCTCAAGATGATGGTCCTAATTTCAAGGTGAATGGACATAGGCTTAAGCACTACTTTGGTGGGGAAATTCCTTTAATGGTTGCCCTCGACCAAGTCACCTTCCCCAATGATAATTAGCATTGAGGGGATCGAGTCGAGCTCATGACTCAGTAATCAAAAACGAGGTGCCTCGTGGGGGAGATCCCATGCTTATCTTTTATGCTAACTATTCACTAATAAGGGGACTTGTACCCTTTTCAACTCGTTGTCTCGTGGTTATTTGTGATTGTGTTATCTAGATCATCATCATCATCTACGATTGAAGACTCTCGTGTTCGTTTACGTGAGCCTCCATCGTTCGTTTGAAGAAGTTTTTCACGATTCCATGACATATCCTTTATTGTTCTAACAATTATCTTTTAGCATACTTAATAAACGGCTTTAGATATATTGTTGATCACCCTTTCCATGCTAGATCCTAAGCATTCGACTCTTCGTCTCTAGTATGGGGGTGCTCCACCTTTAGACTCGAAACATTGAGGACAATGTTTACTTTTATTATGGGGGGTGAATAGGTACTTGCTTTGCTACGCCCTCACGCTTTCCAACTTTCAATGTTTTGCTAATAAGGCTAAAAATGGCCAAATTTTAAATTTTTTCTTAGTTTTCATAAGTGTTTTTAAGACACGAATGTATATTTTCCGTTGGGTAGAATAAGAGTTAATTTTTGACTTGATGGGCATTTGGAGCCATTTACATTCCTTAACCCGCTCAATTCAAGTTTTGCTAGACTTTTATATAGGGAGCTTTAAAACGCGAAAGTCTTAACTCATATAGGTTAAGAACAAGAACTTTTCGCAAGTTCCTATAATTGATCCTAGAAAGTCACTTATCAAGGGAACTTTAAAACGCATTCTCTAAACTTGAAAAAGTCCAAGAAAGTGCAAGATCCTATAGGTGGCTTGAAAACCCAAAACTTTGATTTGATATAGTCTTAATGAAAGCTAATCCAAATTTGGCTTAATTTTGACTTGCATGGCTAAGTATTCACGAGTCTCTTTAATTAGAGGTCTTTATATAGTGAAGAACGAGAAATGATAGAGTTAGACTAGTGATCATGCTAAACGTAGAACATGAAAGTGTTCTTTCAAAAACTCGTATGTTTTTAATTTTGGCTTTTTCTTCCCATAAGATCAATGCATTAGGAATAAATCATAATTGCAATAAGTAAGGTCGTACGATTTGAAAGGTTACTTAGCCTCTAGCGCAAGATCGTTTAAAAGTTGCTCGGGGTTGAATAGAGTTCATAGCCAAGGCATAACTTATTGAAGCGGGACGCGAAGATTGGCGATTATCCAAAAAGGCCCTAACAAGGCATGAGGAGCCCTATTTTCGCTAAAGATCCAAAGATGATGTGAAGTATCATTATTCCTAAATCAATATGAAGGATCGAGACACATGACGAAAAGCAATTACTCCCCTAAAGATCATGGAGAAAGTCTATCCAAAAAGACCCTAACAAGGTATGAGGATAAATATATCCAAGTCCGAAAAGGAGGCGGATCGTTGTATATAAAAATCCAAAGTAAAGATTGCAGAAAAATGATGAAGTCGTGGTCCAATATGAAGAATCTCTCAAAAACGTCAAGTGAAGAAATTCCAAATATATGAAGAGAAGACCATAATTTCAAGAACGTCTTCCCAATATTTGAAGTATGAAGTACATGCCAAATATCGGTCCGAGAAGGGTCTCAAATCGTGAAACGAGATATGCCAAGATAGGAACTTAAGGAGATACACGAGAAGCCGTTTTAAAAGATTTTGTCCTTCGGCTAACTATTGATCAAATCGTGCTACTTTTCTTTCGGACTAATAACTACTCAAATAAGTCAATATGAATCACTTGTGATCCATGACAAATAGATAAAAAATGCTAGTAACCCATTTTATTTTATAACTAGGATTGCGGGAGGAAAAAGTATTACACAATTTGGACGTATGAGTAGTGTTAGCATTGTGACTTGTACCAACAATGATCTCGTTTTTGCACTTAGCATGGAATGTATGAAAATCAAGGATGACGAAGTTTACTCTAAGGGACATTTACTTGTTTCTATTCTTAGACCCTAAAAGACACTTTTTGTGATGAAAATCATACATTATGTCTTTACACATCTTCGTAGTATGTTACTCTTCAATAAAGGTTAATAAAATTGAACTTTGGTGATGCTTAGATACTTTATTCTAGCATTGCGTGAGGGCACGACAATGGCTTAGTATGGGGGAGTGATGAGATGGCATTTATACATGATCTCATCGTTCTTTTCGGGCTTTAAATGCATAAAAATTTCATAAAATACCATGTATATGCTTGTGTTTGTTTACTTGTGTATTTTAGGTATGGATATCGTGAAAAAGACAAAAGATCACAAGATACAAGGAAAAACGGACACGAGAAACGAAGCCGTACAAAGAACCGGGCCCTAATCATGGAATACTCAACAAATACCCTTGAAGACTTGAAGATAAACAAGATTGATCCTCATTTATTGAATAAATGACACTTAAAACCCTTGTATATTAATAATTACAAGTTTGGTCCCTTAAGTTTGTCAAAATTACACAAAAGGTCCTTCAACTTTAAAGAAATGGCAAGATTAGTCCCTTAACAATTTCAAATTGTCAAATATGGTCCCTCATCAAGCCAAAGATACATTGAAGACCTTTGAAGATCAACATTGTCCAAAATCAGCCCTTGAAATATGCAAAAGTGTCAAAAATAACACTTGAAACACTTTTTGGAAAGTTTGGTGCCAAAAATGACAAAGGCTGAAAGTTGTTACAAAGGATTTGGACGCTGATAGAATTTTAAACACAAAAGACAAAAGGAAGGAAGAAAAAGGACCAAGGTTGCCAAGTTTATAAGTTTAAACTAAACAAACACGCGCCAAACACAATTTCCCCACTAAAATCGGATCAAACGTGTCACTATTCACACGTATGAACCCAGATTTAACTTTTTACCAACAAGGGGGTTTTTACAATTACCTACACCAAAACACAATTAACCTTCACACGAATCTATCCCATGCTTAAACTCACACTCCCACTCACCCAAAGGACCCCACCATTCAAACCGTTTCACCCATCACATGAGTACTTGCCCTCCAAGTCATGCCACGTGTCAAGATCAACAGCTAAGGGTCAATGCTTCATTCCAAAGCTAAAATGAACGTTTGGGGATCACTTTGGACAGCTCATCAACAACAAACGCACCCAAGGACTCAAGGGCATTTTAGAGAAATCACATCTAGGGTTTATGAATAGTGTAGCCAGGCATTTGCCTATAAAAGGATACCTCAATATGTGAGAGTCCCTTTGTTCCAGTTTTAGGCTATTATCTTTGTAATTCCTTTTTAAGTTTAAATAAAATTTGAATTTCTGAAATTGTGAAATCTCTTTTTGATTTAATTAAAAGTTTGGTGTTTGAGTAGCCTAATTCTGAGTTCCATTTGATTGTTAAGGCCTACCTTAATCTTGTGGTTAAGGCACGTCTTGTTTCATAAGGTTTTTAAGGTTTGAATACCTTGAAATCCTAGGTTCTGTTTTGGCTTATTTTGTGTACTAACCCTTGGCCAGTTGCTATAAGCTCTTACAAGCTTGTTGACACCAAGCTTGTGAAGGGATTAGAGCCCTTGGTTGAGTTGTTTGCTGTTTGTGTTGAAGATATAAAGTCCTTGAGGTTCTACTTTGAACCATCAACCAAGGCAGATTGCATCATCTTCATTGAAGTACCTTGGTCTTGTTCTAGTTGTTGAACAAGGTCCAAGGAGCATAGCTGGCCTTCCTAGGATGTTGTGGAAGGCAGGTATAATCCCTTGTTAAGATTCCACTCAAAATTTCATGTTTATGACTGATTTTGATTTGGTGCTTTGATTTTGAGTATTGGTGTTTGTGCTGGTGATTTTTGAGTTTGATTGTGTTAGTTGCTATTGTTTAAGTGTTTTTGATCATTAAAATCAGTAGGTTATTAGTTAAAATCACAAGTTTCTTTGTTAAGTGGTAGATTAGGGAGTGTTTGGGTCTACTGCTTGAATTGGGATTGTGGTTTGCTAAGTGCTTGTGTTGTGGTTGCAAGTGTTTTTATCTGTTTGTTAGGTGCATATGTTCATCTGTTTGCAGGTTTTGTGGTTTGATCACATAGATTCATTATTTGGCTATTAAATCTTCAAAACTTGGTAAAATTGGCTAGGATTTTGAGGACACCTAGATCTAAGCTTAGGCTAGGGCTAACAAGTGCTAAATCATAGTTAATCACATCAGGGAAGAAGGATTTGAGGCTTGAAATTGGATCAAGTGTCAAGTATATCAGCAAACTTGTTTCTGCATATGTTCATTGTTCATCAGTAAGTTCTAGTGCTTTGATCTTGTTATTTACTTTGATTCAGTGTTTGATTCTTGTTGCTTTGTGTTTATTCTTAGTTTATATAGCTTGTGTATGCATCCTGTTAAGTTTGGTTGGCTTATTGTGGCTAAATCTGCTTATTAAGTGCTTAACTACTTATTTCCATATCTGGTGCATATTTGGTGACTGTTTGGCTTATTGTGGCTTATTGTGTGAACCAATTTGTGATTTTCTTGTTGCTATTGACTCCTTGTGGTTCACTGATCACAAGGGTGCCTTTGTTTCCAACTGAATCAAACCAGAACTCTCAAATAAGCTTGGTCAAATAGTCAAAGCAGTGGGAACTCCTTTCCCCTGCTAGTTGCCACTGATAGTGTTAAATTGGGTTCAGCTTATCAATAAACTATAATAGCTTATTCCAACCTGCAACAACTTTGTTTTTGTAATAGGTGCTCATATTTTGACCCATTTGTTCATACTGGAGCATTTGGGTGGTTAACTTTAGGGTTTGACTAGAAAACCAACTCCTTTGACTTTTACATAAGTTCATTTGTGCTTATTCTGGCTTATTGGTTGTGCTTATTGGATTTTTGTTGATTGATTTTGCTTATTGAGTCCATTTGAAAGCTTTTGCAAGTTGAATCAAGTCCTGAGGTGCCCTAAATCTCTAAAACGACTATTTTGTCTTTTAGTGAAATTTTTCTTTGCTTATTTCTGGCTTATTGAGTGAGCTTTTTCAAAAATTCTTTTTACAGATTTCATAAGCATCCCAAAAGAAGGTTGTGTGTCAAATTAGAGCTTATGGCTTAATGGGCTGAAAAGCCCAATAAGAATAAGCTGAGTGTTAAATAAGCTGTGATAAGCTCATATTCAGCTTTTGGGCCTTTAGAGTTTTGTTCTTAGAATTGAATTTTAAGTCAGATAGGGCTTTTCCAAGTCAATTGGGCCAAGTTTGACTTTTTGGGTCCAAAAGCCCAATTTGGTTGACTGTTTTTGGTTTTGGCCATTTGAGGGCCCAATAGGGGTAATTTGGTTATTTCACTTTGATTTTCTGATTATTTAGGTTAAAATAAACTAGTTTGCAAGTTTTTAGAATTTTTTATAATTTTTGAATTTTTAATATTATTTTATTATTATTTTATTACTACTTTTAAAATTTTACATTTTCCAACTTTTTACATTTTTCTTAGGTTTAATACATTAAAATAGGAATTTAGCAACTTTTAGAATAATTTTATCTCTTTTAGATTAATTTTTATAATTATTTTAAGTTTTAATAGTTTTTAAATCATTTTAAATAGTTTTTATTAGTTTAAAAATTTCTAAAAATACTTTTTAATCTTTTTAGGTCATTTTAGAGGTTTACCAATTGAAAAATCTTTATTTGGGCTTTTTAATAATTTATTTGATTTTTAGGGCTTTAATTAGCATTTAAAAATTGAATATTTGATTATTTAAAAGGTTTGAAAAAGTTTTGATCATTGGTAAACTCTTAGTTTATTTAATTTGATTTTTGGTGAATTTTTGGTAATTTTTAGAATTTATTTTTATTTTTGTGGTTTTTAAGGTTCTACATTTTAACTTTCTAGTAGTGATTTTTTTTGTTAATTTTTATTTTTTTACTTCTTCGTCATTTTCTTTTCTCATCCCCTTCTAAACCAATCATTAATCACAAACATTTAACAAATTTCTCACACACATATACCTCCTTGGGAAACGAACTTTCATTGGGTCATTAACACTTGATTTTTCCTAAAGTCATTTGTTCAATACTTACCGCTTTTACGCCTTTTCCCTAAAAGGTCGTATTTTACCACAATCACGCGACCTCTAAATGCTAAACCGTAAATCGTAAAAATACGATTTTCTATAATACATATACGTATACTTAGAACCACCAAATAACACCATCTCACTTCATAGTCACTACCATGTGAACTCATGAACATGAAATCATCACACATCGTTTCATTCACAAGGTACCCCATACCGGAAACGATATCCAAACCACAATCTATATACACCAATAAGCACATAAACACGTAAAGACACGCAACTAGTACAAAATAAAACTAAGTGACGAACCTCAAAACCAGGGTTGTCACAACTGGTGTCCTACTTTTATTAAAACTAACATGTTATCTCCCTCGCGGGTTTATAAAATATTTCATAAAACATTTAAAAGAGTGCGAGGCTATGAACTCACGTTGATTGGGAAAGGCGGGTTATCGGCGATTTGGATGTACGGTACGTGCTTCAATCACGGAAACCTAGACAAATAATACTCGGTCTTAGACTCTTGTCCAATGACTTTATAAAAATAATTGCTATGTATATGTGATGATATTATAAGTATGATGATGATCAAGTGGGATTTTATCTCTTCATACAACATCATACTTGTTATGTGTTAGTCAATTTAGACTAGTTATACTAGTTTCAACCCAATTACATATTAAGGCCCAATAAGCCCATTAAAAGTTCAATTCATTATATTAGACCATTTATAATTTTTAATACCAGGCCTATACTCATATGTTGGGCCCAAGTGGGTTAAGCCCATGAGTAAGTCTATTTGTGTTAAGCCAAACTAGTTGGGCTAATAGTCTAATAAGGCTACTTTGGCCTATTATGGTCCATAAGTTATAAATCTAGGGTTTATCGGTTTTTACTTGTCAAATGTGTTTACACATCAGTATATGAGTTATAAAAATGTTACATTATACGGGTCCGACCGTCTAAGTTTTATTTGGCGAAAACGTTAATTTTTCGGTTTTAGCCGAAAAGACGTAAAACTTATATATAGTTTTATAACTTTAGAAAACATTTGAGTTTGTAATTTTATAAAATGCCACATTTATTTATCATAGCATATAACTCATTTTATGCTACTTATTATTAGTTAGTGGGTTTTACATATTTGTTTTATAAAAATATTACTTGAGTGCTCATTTTATATTATATACTTTTATTTACAAATCTGCTTATCAAGGTCACTTCCACCATTTTTGCCATATCTTGAGTTATACAAGGAGATAGAAGCTCAAATTTTGGCAGCACAAACTACATGATATGTGATACAGATAACTCCACTTTAGCTACTTCTCAATCATCCTCTAAGTATCCCTAATAATTCGTCCAAAACAGATTATACAGATTTGTACCTCAATAGTATTTTGATCATATCTTGCTCATTTTAATGATTCCATTGGGTGGCCAACTTACCACATATATAAAAATCATATATCTAACTTTATATTCAATAATCCAAACCATTTAACCAAGTGTTCGTATTGATACTTACTTTTTTATACAGCCTATAAATCTAATCAAGATTTTAACATTTTAACTTGTAGATTTTAATCTTTTCAACCAAATCTATTAACATAAAATCCCCACATAATACTTTGATCATCATTAATCACCATATAAATATACATTTATAAAGAAAATACAAGATTACTTTTACAAAATAAAAAGATGATAGGAAGAAACAATCTCTATACCACGAAAGTGATAAAATGGTTGAGAACAAGACTTGGTTTTTGATAACCAATCTTAGGGAATATCAAGACCACCTTCAAGATTACCAAATATATGAACACCTTGAGAAAAATCAGCCCTAGAATCCAAAGAAAACTTATTGGTAGATGTTAGGATCACCTTAAATCAACAAGTCTTCAAAAGGTTTTCATCTTATGCAAGTTGAACATAAGATTCATGGTTTAATTATTGATCAAATGTGGTGTTTTGTGGTGGTGAATGGGACGGCAAAAGGGAGAGTTGAGAGAGATTTATGGAGTTGTTTACATGTATGAAGTGAGTAAATGATTTGTGTGTTAGTTGTTTTGTTGTGTTGGTGGTTTTTGAGTAGAAACTAAGGACATGTGTCCTTAGTTTTCATGTTAAGTTGACACATCATAGATGTGTTGGTTAAGCTTAGCCGCCCCTTAGTGGGGGTGGGAAAAGTGTTAACTTGTCTCATCCCCACTAATTTATGGGTACTCCTTGAATCTAGTTTCCTCGATTTGCGTACCCTCGGGTCGTTTTACGAAAAACGTTTTTATAAATTATGAATCAACGACATAAAATGAATCTAATAACAATTGTCTCATCAAAAACGGAGTTCGAAAACATAAATACGTAAACCTAGGGTTTCCGGTTTAGTCGTAAAGGACGTTAAATTATGCACGTAAGTCCTAGTTTCTTCTCGTAAATTTGTGAGTTTATAAACCAACACAAAATAAAATTCCAAAATAATATTCGAGAATAAACTTATTTCCTGAAATGTCGGACTGTTACAAAAACGGTGTATGTAAACGTAAGCACGTAACGTAGAGTTCTTCGGTTTAGACGTAGTCGATGCTACTTTAAGACGTAAACCCTTATTTCTTCCCAAAAGTGAGTGAGTTCATAAATTAATAATAAAATAATTATTTTTAAATAATACTTGAGAATAAAATATCGACCTCAAATTGACGGATTGTCACAGCAGTTACCCCTAAAGAGGATCTTTGTACTCAAATATCAATTTACCTTACTACTCGCTTCTTATAGAGTTAAAGCCATGTCGGTATTTCCTCCACATTCGGTCTTTTTTGACAAGTGTAATTCTTTACAATACGCGAGGTTCATCAAACATAACTACGGAAATACGATCAGGCTTAAGTTGACTTACTTTCTCTATCCATGATGTTCACGAGTTTTTGATGAATGCAACTTTTCGCCGATCCAAAGTTCATTAAGAAACAATCAGATTTTCACTTGATAAATATTTTATCAAGTTCGATATACGAAACATAATTCATGCAGCCCTTGAAGTGCTCGGGTAGATCCAAGTTACATGCCTTTCAAACCAACTTTTTACATTATCATAACGGTCCCATACAACGGGGACTTATTTTCCCATGATCTTTCAGATCATCAATTCGCTTTTCCATGGTGAAATTTTTTGGCATAACTTCGCTACCCATCCTGCACTTCAAGATCTACATCTCACAATGGGTGTATTTTGTAGTGTTAGGTTTGTCATCATAGGCAATCTTAAACCTAAAAGACATGTCCAACTCACAATGGGTGTATGTCGGGTATATTCGTCCCAACTCCCACCTACAGGTGCTCTTATATTTGATCCTCACAAGATTCTATCTAGATCCTACTACAATAATTATCAATGATAATCTCTCCAAAGGAAAACGATTATCCCGTTCATTACCAAAGGTCAATTACTCAAACATAAAACAAGACTAATAGTGTTTGTATCGTTACTTTACCTCGTCCCTTCGATTTAGGTGGTAAACTGTACTCTCATCAAGATTCGTTCCCAATGACTTCTGAGGGAATCTCTAGAAATTCGATTCGAAGCGAGGATCTTGATAGAGATGATCGATACAGGCATACCATGCTTAAACAACTCCTTTAAATATAAAAGAGTCAATTTCTCCATCGAGAACCTATCATTAACAGGAATGATATTAGCAGATTTGGTCAGTCTGTGGATGATGACCCAAATCGAATCAAATTCAGATGATGACCTTGGAAGATTTATGATGAAAATCCATGGTGATTCTATCCTACTTCCAAACAAGAATTATAAGCTGTAGAAGCAATCCTTATGGATTTTGGCGTTCAGCCTTGACCTTTGCAATAGTTAGATGTTTACTAATGTAGGAGGCGATGTATGCCTTCATATTTTGCCATCAGTACAACTCTTTCAGACAAAGATGCATTTTATCAAAAATGGCATGAATAGAATACTTAAACTTATGAGATTCCAATATGACTAAATCTTAAAATCCTCCATATTTAGGCAACCACAAGTGGCCTTTTAAACATTTAACGCCATCGGCTCTCATCTCTAACGGTTCTTATTAGTCGCGAAACTATTTATTATCTATATTATCCTCCTTACAAGCATCGACTATTTTTAAATTGCTTGGCAATTTATTGTGTATGATCAATACTAAGGAACACATATTAATTGGTTCTCTATTCTTTCAACATAATATGTCAGCATCTATATTCACCTTCCTCGATGAAATAAATATTATGACCGTATTTATTCAAAAAAAACTCTTTCTTCCTATTTTCTAAGTCTTAAATTTCGCCTCAACTATTATTTTTATCAGTTTTTCCCAGTCCGACGCTTAAAGCGTCGATAAGAATTACAAGTAATTAAATAATAATTATTTAATTTTTATGAAACGTAAACGTAAATTTTCTTAGTTGAAAAGAAAAAATTGTCGTTCCAAATTCCAAATCATGGTTTAAATGGTTTCCTTGATCCCTCTTAGGTTGTCTTGAGGTATACATAAACATCTACTCCCAAGGGAGTTAAATGATCTGGGTATAAAGGAATGATACCCTAAAAAAATCCTTTGATAAAATATTTGTCAAAACATATTTTCACTTTCTTTTTGGTATAACCCAAAGCCTTAATGGCTCTAATCTTTGAAGAGTCAATATATATTCCATTATCTATTAATCACATGGTCAAATAATGTAAAGGATTAAGCCTTAAATCACATGTTAAGTACTCAAGGTACAGGTATTCTTTGCTCGGCCAACTCAGGGCAGTCTATAATTGATTACTAACTCCTTCTTATTCTTAGAAACAAATAGATGGTCCTTAATGATCACAAGCATGAATTTATCAAATTACAGCCTACACACGTGGTTCACCAAATTTATGGATGATACATGTGCATTGGTCAATCCAAACGACATAGCATGAAACTCATAATATTCAGTACGAGTTCTGGATGTAGTGATTGGAATAGATAATCTTCCTTGCGGACACGAAGTTGATAATAACCATGCCGTGGATCAAATTTCTAAATATACGCTAGAACCTTGTAAATGATCGAACAAGTCTTCCATCTTGGGTAATGGATATAGACTTTGATCGTCAATTTACCTAGTTCACGGTAATAAACAAATATAAGTAATAATAACACCATAGCTCTCCATGATGACGAGCTCGGTAGAATATAAGCGTTTTCCGAAAACTCTCTCAGTTGCACTGTAACTCTTTCGATTCAGACGGTGCTGACGTATAGTGCACATGCTACAGGTACAACACCAAGAATATAGTAAATTCCAAATACAACTTGCCTTATTGGAGAAAGTCTAGGTAATTCATCAGCAAATACCTCAGAAAGTTTCAAATAACAGGAACATCTTTTAATAAATTCACTTTAGGTTCTTTCTAGATTACAAGATCTATGACTAATTCATAACCACTCACGGTCTAATTTCAAGCCTAAATGCAGGATATGATCTCCCATCGGAATTATTTAGATCACTTTTGATAATCAACATCTTATCTTTTAGGAGAATTCCACTCGAGTTCCCATCAATTTAGACAATGATATCATGTCATAATCAACCAATCCATTCTAATGGCACTACCAACCTTTCAGTTTTATTGCCGTTGATAAGACAAGAACTTCTCAAAAGACTAATAATAACTCATAATCCTTTCACAAATTCAAGGATATCTGGCTAACCTTAAAAGAGTAAGGTCAACGCATAATTTACGCGAGAGAATTGTGATAAGTGTGAAAACACTCATCAATAATGATCCAAAAACCACTCAAAACACAGTAAATACATAATATTTAACTAAAAATATCAGAATTATGTGGGTATTTGTGTTTCATGTGTTTTCAGGTAAACAAGATATATTTTGAAGCAAAGACGCGTTTTTCAAGGGATTTTTTATGATAAAAGACGAAGAAAAGGACGAAAGAGCTTTCAAGGACCTTACTTGCCAATATTTCAAAGAAGGAGGGCTTAGCTTGTAATTTTCACAAAGATGAAGGATGATAAAGAAATTTATTTAAAGTTTATATAACTTTTGGAGAAGAATGAAAATGAAGGACCAAAAAGTAAATACATGGAAAATTTATCTATCACATATGTTACTCGGTCAAAGCTTCATATCAAAGTCATACCAAACTCATACACGCGTCTCTTTCTTCATCATAAACGAGAGAGAGAAAGTATCACAGTTTGAGACGGTTCATCTATCTTTTCTCTTTTCCACTACCAAACCTGCAATTCATTATTACGAGGATTCAAGAAGGATTCAAGAGAAAATCAAAGAAGCAAAAGTGATCAGTTTTTCCTCCTCTACAAGATGATATAAGTAAATTAGATCAAGATGGAGTAATGAAGAAACCCCCAATGATGAAGAATGAAGAACAAGATTAATCCTCGTATTAAACACGTGTCTTCACTGGATTGGTCAAGACACGTCACTGCTTCTCTTCAGACGCCTATAAATAGAAGATCAAGACCCCATTTGAAGACGGTTAGCCTAGGAGTAGTTTCACATAGTAGTTAGGATAATTAGTTAGATAGTTAAATTTTCTCTCATCTTTTCTTGTTAAGCTTTTGTAACAGAATTAGTTAATCTTTGTAACCGATTAGTATGTTTTCACCATTAATGGAATTCATAGTTTTTCAATAACTTTCTTTCTGTTTCATCCTACTGCTTTAAATTCGAGCTTTTTGATTCTTCTTTATCTCTTATTAGCTTAATATTAGTTAGCAAATGTCATTAATGGAGTTTGAAGTCTTATCTTGTTAACACTAAAACTGTTCGAGAATTGTTCATAAATAGCTGCTCATAGTCTCGTTGATGTTAGAATTCGTAGTCAGTTGGTCAAGAGATCTTTGGTTAAGATGTTTTCATCTGCTTTGATTTAGTCAGACTTTATCAGCTCTCAAACAGATTAAGAAGGTTACTTTTGTAGGTGATGTACGAAAATTAGTGAGTATGGTTAAAAATTTGGCTTTGATTTCGACTGTTAACAGTTTTTCAAGTAATTGATGCACTAAAGTCAGTGAGTTTTCGTTTAAAAGTTTTTACTAAACAAGTTTTGGATTAGTCAGTTTGAAGAAATCGCTCATTATAGATCAGTTCACGTAGGTCTCAGCTTAGAAGGTTTTGTTTGGTTTCTCGTTTTTGTTATCAGTTTTACAGGTATTCTGATTTGCAGGTACGAGTTGTTGTTGATTAGCAGTTGATTAGATAGAGAATCAGTAGACAAGTTCAACTGTTGGCGGTGATTGATAAAAGCGAGCTCAGCGCTCCGCTTCGACTCCAAAGGACTAGGCCTGGAAGAAACAGGTTAAGCTCATATTTCAATTTTTTGCAAATGCTTAGAATAGCTTGATGTTCTAGTTTGTAGTGTAAAATTGATTGTACTTGCTTATTCTGCTATGATTTTAGGTGTTTGTTAGCTGTATGTTCTGTTATTGTACTTCTTAAAAGAGAAATTTTGTAATTCTTGATTTCTTGCTACTTGTGTTTGGTATAGGTTTTATAGGCAGGAACTAGTTTTGATCAGTCAATAGTTTAGCTTGTATTCGTCACAGGAAGTTATAACATATATTAGTTTTAGGATCTACGGCTTAACAGTGTGTTTGGAATTGTGGTAAAATAAGTACTGATGTTGCAGATTAGTGGATTTAATTCAAATGGAATTTGGCTAATGTCCCACTTTAGAGTTAGTGAATTTTGAAGGAATAATATCAGTTAGTTTACTGTTTATTCTTGTAGGATTATATCGAGAACTGTAGTTTAGATCTAGGAGTAAAAAGTGTTGGAATTTCGTCACTCGTCATTTAAAGGTATGTAATGTAGAGATTTTACTAGTTGAAAGTTCGTTTCTCGGAATCTCTTCGAACTGATCTCTAGTTAATTGTGCGACTCAGTTGTTCTTGGTGAATCAAATAAAAGAGTTGTCGTTGTCTAAAACTAATTTAAAATGAAAACTTGAAACAAATAAAAAAGAAATAAAGTAAAGATAGTAAAAAGAAACAATGAAAGATAAAATCTTGGCGAAAAGTAAATTGCGAGAAAATTAAAAGGTAAATAAAGTAAATGATGCAAATCAAAACTTAAACTAAAAGTAAAGCAAATAAAAATTCAAATAAAGAAAAAGGCGGGAAAAATAAAACTTGAAAATAAAAGACAAAAACTTAAAAAAAAAAACGAACAAAAGACTGACAGACCTTGATTCGGAAGTTTAAAACTTCCGAATGAACTGGCTTGATCCGGAACTTTCAAACTTCCGGATGAAGCTTGCTTCATTCGGAACTTTTGGACTTCCGGATGAAGCTTGCTTCATTCGGAACTTTTAGACTTCCGGATGAAGCTTGCTTCATTCGGAACTTTTAAACTTCCGGATGAAGCTTGCTTCATTCGGAACTTTTAACTTCCGAATGAAGCACTTGATCCGGAACTTTATAGACTTCCGAATGAAGGACTCTTGATCCGGAAGTTCTGGGAATACAGTAACAGAAACCACCAAACCGAAGAACAAGGGAGATAAAGTAACAACAATCTATCCTCAAATTAATCAAAATCAAACAAAAGATTAAACCAAAACAACCAATAAGCAACAACTAACAATAATCAATCAAAACAAATCATCAAAACTAACAAACATAACCAAATCAATCAAAACCTACTTGATTAAAATCATAAAAATTCAAGATCATGAACAATGAAGATAGAGAACAAATCAAACAAGAAAGGAAGAAGATGGTAAATTAAAAGCTTAATTAAAAAGTACGGATTCAATAACAAAAGCTTAAACACAAATTAATCTAGAGAGAGAAAGCATAAATCTAGAGAGAGAAACTACCTACTCTTAATCTAATCCTAAAACTAACCCCCCCCCCCCCCCCCTTCACAACAAGTGAGGGTGGTATTTATAGGAGAGGGGAGTGGTTGGTGGCTTCCTCTTTCTTTCTTTCTTGGTCCTCGGTCTTTCAATCTTCTTAAATTCTTCGACTTTTAAGACTTCGTTTCGGGATTTCTATGAACTCGTCTTGTAATTTTCTTCATAAATTAGACCTGAGTTCTTCGACTTTATTAAACTTTCGTCTTTGGACTTTTTCTTCGATAAATCTTCAGAATTTGTCTTGGACTTCCGTTCTTTTTCCACTTTTGATCTTTCGACTTCGTCTTTTGTCTTTTTCTTCAATAAAAGCCCGTGAAAGCCGTGTTTTCTCCACTTTTCACCTTCTCGGCCCTGAAACACAATAAAAACACAAACCACGCATAATTCCGCCATTTACGACATAAAATATACGTTTAGGTCCCGTTTTAATGTAATTAAGTGGTAGAAAAGATGGGTGTTTTCACACCTATCAAATCCCTTACACTTAACCATTGCAATGCCCTCATGCAATGCATAGCAATAAAGCAAGGTTTACACTTTCCATCATAATCAACCTACCTTGGCCTTTATTAAACAACTAAGGAAAATAAAAAAGATAGAAAATAACAAGATGCAACAAGGACGAAACTTGTAAAGATATCTAAGACTTACATTAGGGCTTGTATGTCATGAACGTTTATCACCCTCAAGTTTCACGTTCTCCATGCCAAGCTTAAAAACAAGATCATTGTTAGTACAAGTTAGCATAACAAACATTTACCCATGCGGTTCAATTAATCACTTAAACTCCCTTATTCCTATGTGTATCTCTTATATTTTATTGATGTCTTGAATGATCACGAGGATGCATTGTTGACTTATTTCGATAATTTATTTAAGCTAAAAGCAAAGTAGGATGATTTGATCAATAGTTAGCTAAAGGACAAAATCTCTTAAAACTGCTTCTCGGGATATCAAAAAGTTCATATCTTGGCATAACTCAGTTCACGATTTGAGACCTTTCTCAGGCCGATATTTGGCATGTACTTCATACTTCATATCTTGAGAGACGTGCTTGAGATAATGATCTTCTCATCGTTCATAGAGTTTCTTCACTTGGAGACTTTTGAGAGGTACTCCAACTTTGTTGACCACGACTTCATGATTATTTCTTCAATCTCTATTTGGGATTTTGAGATACAACGATCCGCCTCCTTTTCGGACTTGGATCTATTTATCCTCATACCTTGTTAGGGTCTTTTAGGATAGACTTCTCCATCATCTTTATGGGAGTTGATTGCTTTTCGTCGTGAGTCTTAATCCTTCATAATGACTTTGGGAATAATGATTTTCACATCACTTTGGATCTTCAGCAATAAAATTGAATCCTCATGCCTTGTTAGGGCCTTTTCGGACTCGCCAATCTTCGCGCCCCGCTTCATAAGTTATGCCTTGGCTATGAACTCTTATCATTACCGAGCAACTTTTAAAAGATCTTGGGCTAGAAGCTAAGTAACTTTTCAAATCGTACGACCTTACTTATTGCAGATAATTTATTAGCAAGTGATGGGAGAAAAAGATCATAATTAACTCACATAAGTTAATGAGAGAATACCAAACTTGTAACCAACTCTATCATTTCTCGTTCTCCACAATTTAAAATCTCAAGGAATGAGACTCGTGGATGCTTAGCCTAATAAACCAATTAAGGTCTACATGGTTAAGGATACTAGCTAGAGTGAACTTGGATCAGTAAACTCGGGTTGAGTCAAAATATTCACAACGGGCCTAATATATCTAAGATATCTAAACTTGCTAAAACCATTTTATTAAAATAAGAGAAAAATAGAAAAAATAATGGGAACTACAACTAGGCCAAAATAGATTAAAAATTTTGAAAAATGTCGAAAAATCGATTTTCCGGTTAAAATGAGGACAAATACAAGGAAAAGGCCACTTAACTTCGATAGAAGTCCCCCCTACACTTAATATAAACATTGTCCTCAATGTTTAAGCATGTGGGAGTAAACTCCCCTACACTTAGGACATTGTGCACTTTGTTTAAATCTCGTTAAGGAAAAGAAAACTAAAGAGATTCCTATTTTAATATTGAGAAATATAAAATAGTGAATCGAAAAGAGTTTAGGATAGAACCGGGAAGAAGGGAACACGTAGTCACGGTTCGTCAAAAGTCATCAAGAGTGTGTCTTTGAAGCTCTAATCTGTGCATATGATAAGAAAGAGAACAAGAAACACCAACGGGCCCCCCCTACACTTATGGTGAAATAAGAAAGATAATTGGGTTGCCTCCCAAAAAGCGCTTGTTTTTGTTGACCGAGTCACGAGCCTGACTCGTCCCCGAATTAAATGGTCCATGGGGAAACCTCGAATGTGATACCGGGATCAAAAACCTTGTCCTTGTTCCCGGAGGACATCAACAAAGGAGAGGCGGGGGGATAAGTCTTGAAAGGGAGAAAGGTCCTTTCACCATACGTATAGTATGTGAATTCAAGATCCACGGGAGGTGGGTTGGGTATAGTAAGCACATTGTCCTCCCCCAAAGACAATAGATGCTGAGCAAGCGGCAAAGCCGTATTGTTATCAATATCACCTCCCGGGTCAAAGCAGTCATCCTCCGAAATAATGGCTAAAGGGGAGGATGAAAGGTGCTCGGGAGGGGGACTTGGGTCAATACTTTCCTGCAGCAAATTATCAAAAATAATGTCCCCCTCCGTGTCAGAATCATCAATACCTGGGGGGATGGAGTGGATATCGATTTCTTCCAGCAATGGGTCATTATCTTCAACGGGAGGAATAGATGGAGGTAAAGACTTGGAAAGAGAAGGAGAAGTCAACGCTTCGATTTGAGCAATAAGAAGGTGCACTTTCCGTAATCCATCGCGAAGAAGCACGTCTTCCACCTCATCCACAAGATCATGTTCATCGGTGAACTGCTCGTAAACCGGAGAGAATAAATCGTCATTTTCTGCATCTCCCGGTGGAGATTGAGAAATTTCAAAAGTGAAATTCTCATAGCAGAGAGAAGAATCGTCATCACTAGGATCGACCTCGTCTGTATGAGCAACGTCGTCCTCAGGCTCCATAGCAGGTAAGTCACAAACCTCATCATCCAATACTTTGTCGAGACCAACATCACTAAGCTCATGCAACGAATCTAGATCCTTAGACGCAGTAGGAACATCGAGAGTAGGAGCAGCAACTTCAGAAGATGAGTTGAAAGTGCATACAGCATCATCGTCATCATCATCATAATAGTATTGACGCACAAACGGAGGGGTATAATCACTAAGATTAGATACTTGCTCTTGTTGCAGTCGCTTTTCCTCGTCCCTAAGTTCTTTAAGCAAAACAACGGCTTCTTGAAGTTGCAAAACAATGGAGTGTGTTTCTTCATTCAAGGTAGTGAGTTGTGGGTCAAGATTAATTTGCTGAGAGGATTGATGATTGAGGGTGTGATGTGGGGGCTCAAAGTGTTGAAAATCTGAATTATAGCAATGTTGTGGCTCATAGTTGTTCATCGGTTGAGAATAATTAGAAACCGGGTTTGGTTCATAATAATCCATAGGTGAAGAAAACTGAGGACACGGATTTGGCTCATAACAATTCAGTGGTTGACAATAATAGGTATCGTGAGGACCCCCACAGTTGTTGCAAACCGGGTGTGGAGAAAAACTGGGTGCATCTTGTGGATAGCTATTATCATTGTCATAATTGTACCCTGGTTCTTGCCCGTGACCATACGGGTATCGAACCGGGCACGAAACATGCCAATGAGAATCGCTTCCACAATAGATGCACGCGGGAACAGGAGGTGGGTTCAAAAAGAATGAATTAGTCGAGTTGCACAAGGGACAAAATCCGAATTGTGTATTGTCGATATCGTTTCTGCACCGCTCACATGTACACCATTGACAAGAGTTGTTCCCAGATAATTGTTTCCCACACCGGACGCAATGGACATAAAAATCCATAAAGAAAGATAGATAAGCAAGAAGAATATTTTTGGTGCAAAACTTTGAAAAAGAAATGCTTTTTATGATTTTTCAAATGTTTTTGGATTTTTTTTTTAAATATTTGGACACAAAAAATAACGTTCACAAGCGAACGGGTCCCAAAAGCCAACGCGTCTCTCACAAAAAACCTTCGATCTTCACGAAAAGAGCCGGCAGCGGCGCCATTTTAATGTAGAGATTTTACTGGTTGAAAGTTCGTTTCTCGGAATCTCTTCGAATTGATCTCTAGTTAATTGTGCGACTCAGTTGTTCTTGGTGAATCAAATAAAAGAGTTGTCGTTGTCTAAAACTAATTTAAAATGAAAACTTGAAACAAATAAAAAAGAAATAAAGTAAAGATAGTAAAAAGAAACAATGAAAGATAAAATCTTGGCGAAAAGTAAATTGCGAGAAAATTAAAAGGTAAATAAAGTAAATGATGCAAATCAAAACTTAAACTAAAAGTAAAGCAAATAAAAATTCAAATAAAGAAAAAGGCGGGAAAAATAAAACTTGAAAATAAAAGACAAAAACTTAAAAAAAAAAACAAACAAAAGACTGACAGACCTTGATTCGGAAGTTTAAAACTTCCGAATGAACTGGCTTGATCCGGAACTTTCAAACTTCCTGATGAAGCTTGCTTCGTTCGGAACTTTTGGACTTCCGGATGAAGCTTGCTTCATTCGGAACTTTTATACTTCCGGATGAAGCTTGCTTCATTCGGAACTTTTAAACTTCCGGATGAAGCTTGCTTCATTCGGAACTTTTAACTTCCGAATGAAGCACTTGATCCGGAACTTTATAGACTTCCGAATGAAGGACTCTTGATCCGAAAGTTCTGGGAATACAGTAACAGAAACCACCAAACCGAAGAACAAGGGAGATACAGTAACAACAATCTATCCTCAAATTAATCAAAATCAAACAAAAGATTAAACCAAAACAGCCAATAAGCATCAACTAACAATAATCAATCAAAACAAATCATCAAAACTAACAAACATAACCAAATCAATCAAAACCCACTTGATTAAAATCATAAAAATTCAAGATCATGAACAATGAAGATAAAGAACAAATCAAACAAGAAAGGAAGAAGATGGTAAATTAAAAGCTTAATTAAAAAGTACGGATTCAATAACAAAAGCTTAAACACAAATTAATCTAGAGAGAGAAAGCATAAATCTAGAGAGAGAAACTACCTACTCCTAATCTAATCCTAAAACTAACCCCCCCCCCCCCCTTCTCACAACAAGTGAGGGTGGTATTTATAGGAGAGGGGAGTGGTTGGTGGCTTTCTCTTTCTTTCTTTCTTGGTCCTCGGTCTTTCAGTCTTCTTAAATTCTTCGACTTTTAAGACTTCGTTTCGGGATTTCTATGAACTCGTCTTGTAATTTTCTTCATAAATTAGACCTGAGTTCTTCGACTTTATTAAACTTTCGTCTTTGGACTTTTTCTTCGATAAATCTTCAGAATTGGTCTTGGACTTCCGTTCTTTTTCCACTTTTGATCTTTCGACTTCGTCTTTTGTCTTTTTCTTCAATAAAAGCCCGTGAAAGCCGTGTTTTCTCCACTTTTCACCTTCTCGACCCTGAAACACAATAAAAACACAAACCACGCATAATTCCGCCATTTACGACATAAAATATACGTTTAGGTCCCGTTTTAATGTAATTAAGTGGTAGAAAAGATGGGTGTTTTCACACCTATCAGTATGCTGAGCAACTGATTTCTTAATCAAAATTATAAAGATAGCAAAGTGATTCTTAAGAATCATACTTAAGATTTGTCACTGTTTCTCTTTTGCTTTAAATTAGAAAATGCTCAATATTAGTCCTCCATTTAGATACACGTAGTTGCAGTTACGGTCCATTTGTGTGAAGCCAATTAGGGCGTTAGTACCTCCAGTCATAAGTCTGTTGCACAATTAGTCCTATTCCTTATATAGCTGTTAGATTTAATTAGGCTCAGTTACTTTTTATAAGCATGTAAAAATATAAAAATATACTATATTACCTACATATATGTACTACACTAAAACATTTAGCAAGTACAACATATAAATGCACAAAATACAAAAAAATGACAATTACAATTTTAGACTACAAATGCAAACTGAAAAATACAAAATTCAATTTAAAAAAAATCTAAAATTGTAATATCTAAATCTGTATTTAACTCTTAGAACGTTTTACAAATTTAATAAGCCCAAATCAACTATCAACCTTTAACTGATCTTTAAAAGAATTGGCCCAAAATTTATCTAGCCCAACAACCTATAAACCCAATAAGAGAATAACTGACCAACAGTTTTAGGGACTAACGGCCTGACCAAACTAACTGAGTCAAGGACTGTGAGCGAAATTAGAATATACACCATAAAGGACTAAACATGTATAACAAGCAAACTTACTCAGAATGCATTGAAAGACAAATTTTCACATTGCTTCTAAACTATATGTCTATTTCCTACGAATAAGCTTTCACCAATTTACCAAAAACCGATTTTCCTTTACTACTTTTACCAATCTACCACAATGAAACATAAAGTAAAAAGTTAATTTCCCTATGAGCTCTAACAACTTCTTTAAAACTTCTTCATTTCAAATCAAACTCTAATATGAAACCATTAACAAAAGTGTAAACTAACTGAAAGAAATTCTTATGACATTTTTTATTAGTAACAAATTGATTACTATAGAACCAAACACCACTCAAAGAAGACTACAGCCTATAAAATTTTATAACAAATTGGAAAGAAATGCTACTAACAGAAATCTAATAACTCGATGCAATCAGTTAACCAACTACAAATAATGCTAGCAGATTATACTATGTTTGTAGAAAATAAATTGTGCTTAACATATTCATCCGAAGTAAGTCCTTTGATGTCGAAGCGCGGTGCTGAACCGGCTTAAAACAGATGCACCTCGAGTACTACTACTGATCTGAATTGTATCCTACTCCAAAGATTCGAAACGTCTGACTAACTATTCTGACCAAACGGAACTGCAATCATATCATCTACGAATCTACTTCTTGTCGAAAATTCAGAACTAAACATTCTGCACTTTCAATCCTGCATAAACCGATACAGACGAAACGAACGAAACAAAAACTTTGATTCTACTAACTGTGGGTTAGATCTAAGATTATGCTTAAAAAAGCTCAACTACACGAAACACCATGAGCTTACCGAACTCACATTTAACTAACAGTTTACTACGTATTAACCATCGATCAAAGGTTATACTAAAAACCTGCATAAAAAACTGAACTTATGCAATCTTAATGAGAAACCGTAATTATTCCACTCAAAAGAAAACGTGACAGTTTATCAGCTAATTCCAACTCTATTAGAAAAATCAGTAAACTGAAAACAGCAAATCTAACTTTTAGCTAACTAAACAGAAACTGATATCATAATACTTCAATTAACATCTCAAGATCATTTAGAATGAAAAAGATGAAAAAGCTGAAGGTTCTCATTAATGGAAAAACTGAATTAGTTACAACTAATAACCGAAAATGCAACTGATTAATCTTCTTGAAGTAACAGTAATCAAGAACAAGAGTTGAGAAAACTTAAGAATCCATTAATGGAGTAAGAATTGTTTGCTAATCGTAATCAGAAATAGAAGATATAAAGTAAGAAAATAAATCTTGAATTCATTAATGGTGAAAATCAAGAGTTTGTTACATGATTAACAGAATCAAACTGAATATCTAACTAACTTGACTGCGAGAAAAATGTAAAGCTTAACTACTCCTAATCTTCTCCTAACAACTATGTGTAAAACTACTCCTAGCTAACCGTCTTCAATGAGGTAGATCATCTTGTATTTATAGACGTCGAGGTAGGAGGTGGTGACGTGTCTTGTCCAATCACTTCATGTCACGTGTAAATACGAGGTTGAGCTCGTTCTTCATTCTTCGTCCAATTTGGGCATTTCTTCATTCTTCCTTTTTGATCTAATTGATTAGTATATTCGTACAGGGGAAATGAAGCTGATCATTTTTGTAGTTGGAAGCTTTGGCTGATTCTTCTTGGATTGTTCTTGATTTGATCTTGTAGGTTTGTGGTGGGAAGATATGAAGTCCTCTGTTTTATTTCTTTCTTTCTCTCTTCGTTGGGAAAGAAGATGAAAACGTGTGTCTGTGTCACTTTGACCAAGTCTTGGTCAATTACCAAGTTTATAAACGTCAAGTAAACTCTTATTTTTCCTTTATTTTCCATTTGGTCCTTCAATTTTCTTATTTAGTCATAAATGTATTAAAGCTTTTAAGCCACTTTCTTTTTCATCCTCTGTCTTGATAGAAATTTACACTTTAGGTCCTCGATCTTTGAAATTATGACAAGTAAAGTCCTTGAAACAAGATTCGTCCTTTTCTTTGTCTTTTCATCAAATAAATCCTTGAAAATGCGTGTTTGCTCAAAAATGCATCTTTTTACCTGAAAACACATGAAACACAAATACCAACGTGATTTTGATAATTTTCAATTAAATATAATGTATTTGACTGTGTTTTAAGTGGTTTATGGATCATAATTGATGAGTGTTTTCACACTTATCAACTCCCCTCCACTTGACCATTGCCATGACCTTATGCAATGCAGCATTTTAAGCTCTAGAATGCACTTTTCTCATAATTAACCCACCTTGGCCATTTTATGATTTAATAAACTATACTATGCTACATGATGGATGATTTTGAATATCTACAATGCAATGCAAGGAAAGCAATCTTATTAATTTATTTTTGGGTTTTTTATGAAATGGTTTTAATGGAAATAACTCGTAAAGAAATCAATGACTTAAATTAGGGCTTTGGTACCATGGATACTTATCACCCTCAAGTTTCACTTCCTCATACCAAGCTTAAAAATGGGATCATTGCATTCACAAGTAAAAAGTGCATCAACTTATTCATGACAATTAAATGTGGAACCAATTATTATTTGAGCAAATTGCTTGAGAGCAAATTTGTCATTATTTAAAGTGTGAAATATAAGAAATGTAAAATCCAAAAATAAGGAAGCACGGTTTTAATCCTAAGTAATCCTTGTTGGGAATAAATTATAGCCAGTCTACTTGAGCGCTGACAAGAGTAAAACAAGCGTTGACAGGAGTAAAACAAACGCTGACAGCTCAAGCGTTGACATGACAAAGTCAAGCGTTGATACATTGAAGACAAGCACTGATGGGAAGATATACTCTACGCGTTTATTGTATTCTAGATTACTTCTAGTAAAGATAGGAACAACAATGTATTTTCTATATTTATCTTTACCTAGAATAGTTGATACGTAGATTACTGTACAAGGCTTCTTATGTCTATAAAAGAAGACCTTTAGGTTAATGTTTAATATAAGTTTTTATACGTAAAACTACTTTCATTGTAAGCAAGTTTGATATCATTAATCAAAGTGAAAGTTTGTTTATATCATTGTGTTCTTGTTTAAGTGTTAATTCCGCATAACACTTAGATTGTCATATAC
Organism: Glebionis coronaria; assembly: GCA_025667525.1. Lineage (NCBI taxonomy): Eukaryota > Viridiplantae > Streptophyta > Magnoliopsida > Asterales > Asteraceae > Glebionis > Glebionis coronaria. The sequence continues at coordinate 1,077,903 of JANFOE010000399.1, forward strand.
ACATACAAAGGTTTCTCTAAGTGTATTACTTGATCTAATCTTGTATACATAAAGCTAAATTGATCTAAGTTTGGGATCAACAAGTGGTATCAGAGCTTGTTGAGGAACTTTTGATCTTAAGAACACAAGAACCCTAAAAATCACCAAAACCCTAATTTTCTCAAAAACCCAAACAACATCATGTCAAATCCAGAACTAACCTCCTCCTCCTCACCTTTACCAAACATCAAGATTCCCATGCTTGATGCAACCAACTTTGAATTATGGAAATTCAACTTTGAACAATACCTGGGAATCTATGACTACACACTCTGGGAGATTATTGAATATGGAAACACATTCGATAAGTCTCAAAAGATTGCTAATGCCATTGCTACAAGAACAGCCGTTGCTGGATGTTCAGAAGCAGATAAGAAAGAAAAGCCTGATGATGGTAGAGTTGTGTCTGCTGAAGACATAGCAAAGAAAAGGGTTGACATGAAAACCCTAAATATTCTGAAACTCTCTTTGGGACAAGAGAACCAGTATAAATACAGAGGTTATGAATCTGCTAAGGACCTTTGGGCAGCTCTTGAAGTTGCATATGGTGGCAATGAAGATACTAAGGAAGAGAAGAAGAAGCAAATCATGCATGATTATGCTGTCTTCAAGGCTCAACCTAATGAAAAGCTCAGTAGTGTGATAAGCAGATTGCTTGATATTACAAGCAAATTGTCCTTCATGGGGACACAACTTGGTGATGTTGATATTAACGCCACTTTTCTTAAAAGTCTTGGTGAGGCGTGGAAGATTGAGGCAAGATCTATTCTTGCCAATAATACTTACAAAAGTTCCACGTTTGATGATATCTACAACAAACTGAGGCTGCTGGAAGATGAAACTCTTTTAGAGCATGGAAGCAAGTCCACCAACAGTAACATGGCCTTCTTTTCTCATAGTGAAGGTCAATTCAATCAGAAGGACTCCTACATGCATCTAGTTATTGGATCATCATGTGTCAACGCTGGAACATGTCCTGTCAACGTCTCCTTTTCAGACGCTAACACATTCAAAAGTGACTCACCAAGAGTTAAACCTGCTGGTTTGGACCTGGATACTGTATGTGCTTATATTGCTTCTTTGCCCAATGGTTCAGTGATTACATACGAGGACCTTAAGCAGATAAGTGATGAGCACTTGGAAGACATGGACATTAAGTGGAACATGGCTCTTGCTAGTATAAGAGCAAACAAGTGGAACAGAAGGTTTAAGAAGAAAATGACCTTCAATGCAAAGGACACAGCTGGATTTGATAAATCCAAAGTTGAATGCTACAACTGTCATCGTATGGGGCACTTCATGAGGGAATGCAGATCTCCTAGAAGATCTGATGCTGGTAAACCCTCAAGTCAAATTGTAAAGCTCAGTATCCTAAAGCCATGGTTGCAGTTCAAGGAATGGATGGTATGTGATGGGATTGGAGCTATCTGGCTAAGGATGTGGAAGAGGATAAAGCTTTGGTTGCTGAAATTGAAGAAGAAGAGCATGTTGAATATGCTCTCATGGCACACTCCTCCTCTTCATCTGATAATGAGGTATACGATGATGCTTTTTGTAGTAAAGGTTGTAGGTTAAATACTGAGAGACTTAACAAAGAGGTGTTAAGATTATTAGATGATATGAGTACTGAAAGATGCAAACTGTCTAACTATCAAATAGCTCTCACTCAAACTGAGAAGACAGTTTCTGAATACAAGAAAATGGAATTTGACTTAAAAGATAAAATAATATCTTAAAACATGAGTTAAATGCTAGCATGGATATTAGAAACATCATGGAAAGGGTTAATGGTGAGCTACAGGCTAAGTTAGATGAAGCCATTAAGAATAAAGATAATGTTGACCTTAAAATTCAAAGATTTGATAAGGCCACACAAATCCTAGGAGAATGTGTGAGTAAACAAAGAGATCCTAAGGACATGACTGGGATTGGGATGAAAGATTACTCTGTGGTTCCACCACCAGCTGGTGACTTCTATGGTGTCCAACAAAAGGACCTATCTTGGACTGGTTTGCCAGAACTCCAAGAGGAGGAATTCATTCCTCCACCAAGAGTTGTCACCCCAGTTGAAGAGTATCAACAAAAGTTGACTGACCTGAATGAATGGAAGAAAGCTAACCCTACCTTATTTGTTAAGGGTGGCTTGCTATGTAAAAGTCCTAATGAGTCAACTCCCATTAAGGTTACAAACCCAATCACTGGTAAAGCTGTTGACCTTGGCTCAAACACTGTTTGAAAACCTAGCATTAAGTATGCAGAGATGTATAGGAATACTAGGTCACCTAAGAGCCAAGTTAGCAATGATGGAACAGGCTTCTTCTCTTCTAGACCTAGGGTTGTGTCTAGAAAAGTCTGTTACACTTGTGGTAGCTTTTCACATTTAGCATATAAGTGTGTCAACGCTCCCAAAGTCAGCGCTGACAGGAACAAATTCAGCACTGACAGGAACAAAGTCAACATTGTTAGAAAGTCAAACGTTGTCAGACCAAAACCTTGTGTGCAGCAAAGTCCACAAGTTGTTAGACCTGCCCCATTCTTCACTAGAAGGTCTAACACTCAAGGACAAAGACCATTTCAAAAGACAAACACTTGGTCTAATAGGCAATGGGTTTCTGTAGCAAACCCTAGGTTCAACGCTGACAAGGGTAATTTTAGCGTTGACAAGACCAATTCTAACGCTGACAGAAACGTGACCAGACCTAAATATTTGCAACCACAGGGTAAGGGGTCTAAAGCTTCTTCAATCTTAACATGGAGACCAAAGAAAGATCAAAACCCTAATGATAATGGGATTTCAATGACCTACAACAGATTTAATTACATTTCAAAGGTCATTGCAAAACCTATTGGGGTTAATTGGGTATTTCATCCTAAGAAGGATGAAAATGGGGTTGTTATGAGAACTAAGTCTGTTCTTATTGAACAACCAGCTGAATCTAAGTCTTCTAAGGCTTGGATTCCCAAAGAAAACTAATTTGTTTTCTTTATGTGTAGGGCATTCAAAAACAGGTCAATGATTATGGATATTGGGATAGTGGATGCTCAAGGCACATGACAGGGAAGGAAGATTATCTGACAAACTTCACTCCCATTAAGGATGGTGATAAGGTTTACTTTGGAGGCGGATATGGTACTATCATAGGCAAAGGAACCCTTCTCACCAAGAACTTACGTTTTGAGAACGTATTTTTGGTAAAGGAACTTGACTACAATATTTTTAGTGTATCACAAGTTTGTGATAACAAAAATAAAGTTCTGTTTACTGATACTGAATGTTTGGTGTTAAGCAAGGATTATAAGATCCCTGATGAGAAATACATTGACTATAGAACACCTAGGCATAAAGACATATACAATGTGAATCTGATGGGATTAGAATGAATAACAATATGTCTTCTTTTTATGCTAAAGCTTTAGTAGATGAAAGTAATTTATGGCACAGGAGACTAGGGCACATAAAATTTAAGAATATAAACAGGCTTGTGAGACTTGGCTTGGTTGATGGTTTGCCTGAGAAGGCCTTCCACAATGACCACTCTTGTGTTGCATGTCTTAAAGGCAAGCAACACAAGGTCTCATTCAAGTCCAAACAGGTGCACTCTAGTACTAGACCTCTTCATTTGCTTCATATGGACCTCTTTGGTCCAACCAATATAGAAAGATTGAATGGTAAGTCCTACTGCTTTGTCATCACAGATGACTTTTCTAGGTTTACTTGGACCTTCTTTCTAGCTATGAAGAGTGATACAGCTGACACTTTAATTGATTTTATCACTCAGATTGAGAAGAAATCAGGCAATGAAGTTAAAATGCTTAGGAGTGATAATGGTGGTGAATTTAGGAATAAAAAGTCAGATGATTTTTGTGCCAGGAAAGGAATTACTAGGCAATTTAGTGTTGCCAGAACCCCACAGCAAAATGGGGTTGCTGAGAGGAAAAATAGAACCCTATTTGAAGCAGCCAGAACCATGTTGGCTGATGCTCATTTTCCTATGACATTTTGGGCTGAGGCTGTTAATATAGCTTGCTATGTGCAAAATAGAGCATTGGTCAACAAAATTCAAAACAAAACACCTTATGAGTTACTTTGGGGAAGAAAACCTAATATTGGTTTTCTCAGACCTTTTGGTTGTCATGTAGTAGTTTTAGATACTAGTGATGCCTTAGGTAAATTTAGTGCAAAAGGTGATGAAGGTTACTTCATGGGGTATTCAGTGCAGAGCAAGGGATATAGGGTTTATCTTAAAGAGGAAAAACGTATTCTTGAAAGAGTACATGTCAGGTTTTTAGAGAATAAACCTAGTGATCCTAAAAGTGGTCCAAATTGGTTGTTTGACTTGGAACCCTTATCTAGGACTTTAAATTATATGCCTGTCACTAATCCAGACATTGTGAAGGTAACTTCAAGTGTTGTGGAAGAACAAGTTGTTAATGTTTCAGGTACACAGGTTCATGAAAAGGTTGGATCACAAGCAGAAAAGTCATCTCCTATACAAGAGTATGTCACAATTCCAATATAGACAGATGCTTTTGCTGCTGCTGCTGCTAGTAAAGATAATGGTGGTCCCCAAGTACCACCAGATAACAACATGCATGGTCCTTCAGGCGCTGACAAAGGCAAATCTAGCGCTGACAAGACCAATTCAGACGTTGATGGCTCAGACGTTGACAATAACAGTTCAAGCGTTGTTAGCTCACACGCTGACAAACAAGGTTCAGACGTTGACAACACTTCTGCACATCTTTTCTCTTCTACTTTTGAACAAGGTGAACTTCCAATTTATATGAAGAGGTTCATCCTCATGTTGATGAAAGAGAGTCTGAAGAAGAAGATATTGGCAACATGGAGAATGAGGTTGAGGACACCAGACTTTTTGAAGGAGGAGTTCTCACTTCTACTATGAAGAATCACCCCACTTCTCAAATCATTGGTGATATTATGACTCCTGTTCAGACTAGAAGATCTCATCAAGGTCTTGCTGGGTTTATTGCCAATATTCACAAGAAGGTTGATACCCCTCTTGTGCAAGCATGTTTGTTTGCCTGTTTTTTGTCACAACAGGAACCCAAGAATATATTTGATGCTCTCAAAGAACCAAGTTGGGTGGAAGTAATGCAGGATGAGCTTCACCAATTTGCAATTCAGGATGTTTGGGAGCTGGTTGATTGTCCTAGATATGTCAGACCTATAGGGACAAGATGGGTTCTAAGAAACAAGAGAGATGAAAGAGGTATTGTGGTCAGAAACAAGGCAAGATTAGTGGCTAAGGGATATACACAAGAGGAGGGGATAGACTATGAGGAGGTCTTTGCACCAGTTGCAAGAATTGAAGCTATTAGGATCTTCTTAGCCTATGCATCCTGCATGGGCTTCACTGTCTATCAAATGGATGTCAAGAGTGCCTTCCTCTATGGAACAATTGTTGAGGAGGTATATGTGATGCAGCCTCCTGGTTTTGAGGATCCAGAGAATCCAGATGATGAGATGGCATTTATACATGATCTCATCGTTCTTTTCGGGCTTTAAATGCACAAAAATGTCATAAAATACCATATATATGCTTGTGTTTGTTTACTTGTGTGTTTTAGGTATGGATATCGTGAAAAAAAAAAAAAACAAAAGATCACAAGATACAAGGAAAAACGAACACGAGAAACGAAGCCGTACAAAGAACCGGACCCTAATCATGGAATTTTCATCAAATACCCTTGAAGACTTGAAGACAAGCAAGATTGATCATCATTTATTGAAGAAATGACACTTAAAACCCTTGTATATTCATAATTACAAGTTTGGTCCATTAAGTTTGTCAAAATTGCAAAAAGGTCCTTCAAGATTGAAGAAATGGCAAGATTAGTCCCTCAACAATTTCAAATTGCCAATAATGGTCCCTCAACAAGTGAAGACTCATTGAAGACCTTTGAAGATCAACATTGTCCAAGATTAGTCCTTGAAAAATCACCAAATGACAAAAATTGCCTTTGAAACATCTTTATGGAAAGTTTGTGCCAAAATTGTCAAGCGTGGAAACTTATTAACAAAGGAAAGGAGATTTTAAGGCTGGGAAACCTTAAAAGCCAAAAATAACAAAAGAGAAGGACCAAAAGTGACAACTCCCAAACATTTAAATAAAAATGCGCCTAACACCCAACCCACCCCTATTTTCGGATCAAATGGGTAGTGTTCATCATTTTTTACTTCCCAGAAATTACCACCACAATTACTTGGGTAAAACCCAATTAAACTTGCACACACTTAATTCACACATGCCAAAACCCTTCCCACTCCTAAAAACCTGCATCCCACTCATATGCACCAAACCCCCAATTCCCCAATCCACCAATCACATCATTCCTTAGCCTCCAAGACTAGTGACGTGGCAAAATGGACGTCCAAGATGATATGCTTGCTCACAAAGCAAAATTTAAAGGCCAAGATCAAATGAGAGGACAAAATGCACTCAAGGGCACATTTGGGATTTTCTTATGATTAGGGTTTTATGTTTTTAGCCTTCTAGTATCTTCTTAGGACTCTATAAAAGGAGCTCACAACTTGTGTGAAGCCCTTGTTCCAGTTTCTAGTCTCTCACATGTAATTCCTTTTTAAAGAAATAAAAAGTTTGGTTTTTGAAATATTCAAGTGTAATTCCTTTTTTATTGTTTTTAAAAGTTTGTGTGTTGTGAGGAGATTGATTCTGAGTTCCACTTTTATTTGGTTAAGCAACTTTGATTTTCAAAGTTGTTTAAGGTTTTGAGATTTTGAGAGATTTTGGTAAAATCTCCTCAAAAGGTATTTTGGTGTTCTTGGTTAATGTTTGTTGGTGATTTAAGTGTTATAGAAACATTTTTAGAAGATTAAAAAGGTTTTGGAAGAGTTATTAAAAAAGGAAGAAAATAAAAAGAATCATATCATTTCATTTTATTTTTGTTCTTGTTTCTTTGTTTTGTGTTCAAATAGGTTGAAGGCTTGTTGATTTAGTTCAGCTCCAACCCGAGTTGGATTGGAGGAGGATTTTCATCCTCTAGGTTCTTGGATGTAAGAACCTAAGGTATCTTCTTTTACCTTGAAAAATTTCATAAAATAGCTAGTTGGTATGATCTTAAGTGATTTGGTGATTAAGTGTGTTTATATTGCATGATTTATGTTCTAGTGTGTATGTTTACATGTTAGATGCACTTGGAATCAATTTGGTAGCTTTTGTAAGCATGTTGGTATGTTAAAAGTTGGTTTTTAGATTTTAAAAGGGTGTTTGGCAACAGGTTTAAGCAGGACATCTAGATTTGTTTTGATAATTAAAAGGTGTTAGATTGCTTGTTTAGGGTTGATTAAGGTTATTAGTAAGTAGTTAATTAGTTTGGAACAAGATTTGAACAAGTTTGTTAGGTTTTTAAGGATAAAGGGTGTTAAAAATCTGCATAAGGGTGAAATTTGCTTGGTTTTTCATGATTTTGATGGTTAATCTTTGATTCTTGTTGTTATTTGTGTGTTACTTGACTCCTTGAGCTTCAATAAGCTCAAGGGTGCCCAATTGATCCAAAATAACCATTAAACAAAGCTCCTTGCCAAGCCCTCTTGGCACCAAAAAGTGTGCACTCTCACTTGGGTGTTCATCTGTCCAAAAGAAGCAAACCAGGTCCGTCGTCCATATTGCGCCGCAAGACATATCAGTTGCGGCGCAACTTAAGCAGCTGCAGACCTTGGTGATCTCGCAACACTTGTTGCGGCGCAAGACAACTAGTTGCGGCGCAACTAGTGACTTTTATTTTTTTTGGAGTGTTTTAATATTATTTTATTAATTAATTTTCAAAATTTTATTTTTCTTTCTTTTTCATTTTTCCTAGGTTCTTTGTCATTGATTGGGACTATTTCCATTTTTAGATTATTTTTATAGCTTTTAGATTTATTTTTATAATTATTTTAAGTTTAATTAGTTTTTATTTATTTTAAATCATTTTTAGAGTTTTAAAAATAGTTTTAATAAGTTTTAATTTTTAGAAAATTACTTTTTAGTCTTATAATAATATAAGTTGAGTAATTATTCAATAAAATCATATTTTTGACATTTGAATTAATTAAATTTAATTTTAGGGCTTTAATTAGCATTTAAAATTAATTATTTAATTAATAAAAGGTTTTAAAATATCTTTATTGGATTTTTGTCTTTATTTATATTATTTTAGACTTGTTTTAGTCTTTTTAATCTTTTTCTTGATTTTGTTTTTTTGGTTTTAATAATTTTTAATTTTAGTGATTTTTCTACGGTTTTACGTTTTCGTCGTATCCGTCTTTTCTTCTTCTCACCCCCATTCTTCTTAATATTAATCTCAAATAAATACAAGTTAATTCACAACACCATACCTCCTTGGGAAACGAATCTTTCATCTTTTTTAAGTGATTGTGGGTCATTAGTGTTGATTTTCCCTAAAATCATCACTCAATACTTACCGCTCATATTTAGTTGCTTGTTTTTCCTAAAGCAAGTTATCTAAATTTACTACTATCACCAGACAAGGTGTACAGAGTCAAGAAGGCTATGTATGGACTTCATCTAGCCCCAAGAGCATGGTATGGTACTTTGTCTACTTATTTGGTGGACAATGGATTCAAGAGGGGCACCATAGATCAGACACTATTTACAAAGAAGAAAGGTAAGGATGTGTTGCTTGTTCAGGTCTATGTTGATGACATCATTTTTGGGTCTACTGATCCAAAGATGAGTGAGGATTTCTCCAAGCTCATGACAGACAAATTCAAGATGAGTGCTATGGGGGAGATGAACTTCTTTCTTGGTTTACAAGTTCAGCAGAAAGAAGATGGTATCTTCATCTCCCAAGAAAAGTATGTGGCAGAGATCTTGAAGAAATTTGGCTACAATGTTAGTTTTGTAGTTTTCAAAGCTTCCCTCAACGCTGACAAAGCTTCCCTCAACGCTGTCATGTGTTATCGGGGCGTTGTCAACAACAATGTTAGTTTTGTGGTTTTCAATCTAAATGTGCAGGTGGTGTTATCAGTATACCCTTGGATACAGAGTTACTTATGGATCAATGGAGAAGCATTTGGGCATGTTTTTGTTTATGGATGATGGTTGGAATTTTTAATTCCTATCTTGACATAAATTTTTATGTTCATGCATATTTTTAGCAACTTATGTATCATAGTTTAAGGGGAGGTTCTAGGAACCTTTAGGATGTTTGGGTATCCATATGATACTCTTATCACAATTCTAGATTGTGTCCACAGGTGAGTATGAGTTAGTTTTACTAAATCATGAGGCACTGTAGCATGCAAAGTTGATATACTATGCATGCTGCCAAGACATTTTTGGCCTAGAATTGGTTGTGGTCTGTTGGGAGACTTGGGGATGATTTTGTCATGGGATTTACCTGGGAGTAACAAGGAATTTTATAAGGTAACTTAGTTGTTAAGAGTTTTGGTTAGCAAGGGACACTAGAGGACTGTTATGTCTATCTTGCATAAGCAAGTGTGCATAACTGGACAGTGCTTGCCGCCCTATAATAATTATCAGCTTTTTGGTTATCTTCTATAGGATAAATTACTTTGTTAAGGTCATTTTTCATTTTTAAACATTTTTATTTTTGGACGCTGACAAGTATTTTTCCAAGCGTTGTTGTGACCAATTTAGACGCTGACATGGCTATGGCAAACGTTGACAAGATTATAGCCGTTGGGCGTTGATAGGTTATTTTTGACCGTTGACACTCAATGGGACCTACCCAGTTGTTACTTTTTGACATATTTTTAGGCCGTAATTTTGGGAGCTGATAACCTTCATTTAATGCATGAGATAAACTTATTCTTTTTCAATATTTTCATGATTACATTTTAAAAATACTTGCCTATTTTTGGGCCAATCACATGCATTTTCTTCTCCTATAAATTAGGCTCCTATTTTTAAACAGGGTACCTATTATTCTTGTCTAACACAATTTTCTCTTATCAACTTCATCTTCATCAATCATTTTTAACAGCTTTCAACAATTGCACCAAAGTTTAAACCATCAGATTTGGCATTGGGGTTCAGAAGCCAACACAACATGATCGCGTATCTTGAAGCTGATGATGCTCTGTTTCCCCAATACACACAAATGGTGGCGTATTTGAACGCATCTCCTTTTAGGTATGCTCTTTCTCATGAACCACTCATTCCTGTCACACATATTAAATAGTTTTGGAACAATGTCAGTTCCTCAACAGTTAATAGAGTGACTACATTATCTTCTATTGTCTTAGTGACTCTTCCTCTTTTCTAGGTTTTTCTGAGTGTGAAAACGGTAGATTTTTCATTTGCCAATGAATTGGATCCGCCTCGATTCAATCAATAATGGGATTCTTGGCTAGAGAAAGGTTCTGTGACATGGATGCCCAGCCCAACTCGGTCGGTCGGTTGGCCCACCTAAGATATTCAAAAATGATCGATCGATTTGATCTAATTTGAAAAAGTCTTTCTCGCTATTCAGAATAGTGGAGCTTTCGATCAAGATGTTCTCGCCTCCCCCGTTTGGGTTCTCGCTCGAATCGGATATGGGTATTCGACTCAATCGCGCCAATATAATAAAAGAGAAAGTTTGCGCATGGGCCTATTATATGATGCAGAACCGATGCGAGAGGGAGAATCAATATGCGAGAAGGGGGGGATTGAGAGCTTTCAAGAACCAGTGGAAAGGAAAGACTTGTTCCCTGCATTCCTTTCTTTCCAAAGAGAGTCATTAGTGCTAGGGAATAAAAGCTTTGATTGAATGAATGCCACCTTGCTTGTATTGTTTTCAAACAAATCCAATGTTGGGCCAAGCGTTGCCAGCCGGTAATAGCCGAAGGCAAAAAAGGGGGAGATAGAGAAGAGGAGATTCAGAATAGTCACTCCACTCCATGGATAGTGCACACAGATTCTTCTTTCATTTGCAATTCCTTTCGGGTCGGAAGCGTGGGCTGCTGGTGGGGCTGTGCCCCTTCTCCCTCTTCTTCCTCTTTACAACCGGAATAAGGAACCTTAGAATTCACTCCGATGAAAAAATGGGAGAGGCTAGCGAATCGGAATTGTATGGAATGTCCTAATCCTGCCAGAGCTTTCCGATCAACCAATCCCCTATTTCAGGGACATCTGTGTTAGGTAGGCCCAAGGATCACTGATTAGTCGAATGAGCCCATCCCTCTGGCCTATCATTTGTTGGTCGATCCGGCTGGCGGCTCCTGCGTCTGGGGTCCCTTTATACTAGTTTGCTGCTAGGAGTCCCTCTAGTCGAATCCATAATCCATAGAATTCCCAATAGAAATTGACTGACATGGCTCTTCCATCGATGATCTACTGCTCCCTCTTAGTTGCAGATGCCCATGCTTTGATTCGAAAGCCCTAGCCAGTGATGAATCCCCAGGAAGAGAGGACTATTGAATTCATCCTCCCTTCAGTCCAATTTGAACCCGTCCCAGCTATGAACACCTTCCTACTGCAAGGCTTTGCTCTGCCCTTCCACTAGAATCCACTCCGGGTCGGAGGAGCAGCTAATCCAACTTCTTGAGATATTGAAGAACGAACATTTTCTTGAATTCCTTGCCTCACCCTGAGATGAGAGGGAAGGTCGATTTGACTCGAATCCTGGACCTGATCTTGAATCCTACACCTGTTAATGATGCAATGGGAGAAGTTTTTCTTTTGTCATTTTTCATTAATGCTGGCCCAGTCGAGGTTCGTCCATGCCCCATCCCAATGGACAAACCTTAGCCCCTATCTCTATAATCCACCCTACACAGTCCCTGAAAGCCCTCCCGGGGCCTAGCCCTCTTTCTTCGAGTCTTAAGCGGCTTTCATCGTTGACGAACACCTGCGCTAATAAGACAAAGAGGGAGTCTATGCCTTGAATGAATCAGTAAAGTAACAACGGATTAGTGGAGTGAGGGATCAAGAGACAAATAGGGGGAGAATGGCAATCATTGGTGGACCTTCCCTTGAACGAGTCACGGAGTTCTCAAAGGAGTGGTTTTGGTTCTGGAATTCCATCTCTAGTTGGGGCTTTCGGTTCGAAGGTTATAAAATGTGGTGCGGGTTCATCTCTCTCGACCAGTTCAGCTTCAAGGGAGGGTGATCGAGGGGACCCAGACTTTAGATCTCTTCTCTATGGCAGGTGGTCTCTTTCGTATCAAGAGTGTTTTGGGGAGGCCAGGGAAGACGGATTGGATCGAGAGGCGATGCTTATACCTCTTCTTTATCGATAGGATTCCCATCATTTGCAGTCTCCGGCGAAGGAGATAAGGGCGAGGGACCGAACATGTTCTATCCTCAACCTCCATCCGTCATTAGTAATCTCAATTCGCTTTTCCTATTCACTAGTACAATGCGCGCTACAAACTAGCAGCCCCTTACTAGTAAGGGAAAAGGCTAGCACGCAAGGGCTGATGAAAAGCCAGCAACTTGTTAGGACTAGGTTTTGGCTTGCCCCTTTCTTCTTATTAGGAAGGTAGGTTTGGAACCCTATACAAGGGGCTCTTACTGCTCACCCCTATCTCTAAAGGGGCACACACTCGTTACCACTAAACGACGAAGCCGGGAGCGGAAGGAGGGGCTTGAACCCTCAACCTCAGCCTTGGCAAGGCTATGCTCTACCAATTAAGCTATTTCCGCCAGCTACGGTAGTGGCGAAGCACTACTGAGCAATTCACGTATCACTTGATACGGACGACTTCTGTTTTTCCGCCGGACCACAGTCTTGACCTCTGATCGAGCTACGAACACGAGTAGGTAGGCGGCTAGGGGGGCGGCAGGGCTGCGCCTTTTCAATCAATCTCCGGCCGCTCCGCTATTGGTGTGAGTTGTAAGGAGTCTTGATCTCGAGTCAAGCTGGGGCGTCATCTGTCTTTTAAGTTCAGTCATTTCCTAAGACGGCTCCTCTTATTCTTTCTATGATAATCCAAACTGCAGCTCCACGAGTCTGCTCGGAACCAGTTGATTCCCGAGCCATTCGTTCTCTTTCACAGTCGAGCTATTTCATTCCTCTCGGTTGGCCTTTGCCATCCACTAGAGCAGGTAAGAGAACCTAGAGTGAATGAACATAAAGAACCGCATGACCGGATTGTACAACGGCTATGTATATGAATGTGCATAAAGAAGGGACGGGGCCGGGGAAGAGAGAGGGAAGAAGCTGCAGCGGCACCTCACGAACTTCTTACTGGAGCAGTACTATAGGCATTTTTGAGTGTTTGGATGCACGTCTTTTGTTCATATACCTGCGTAGTTAAGAGAGAAATTGCCCCCAAGGAAACCACTTGTGTCTTTCTTGGATATGCTCAGTCCGGGTATAGACGCTATGACGTGAAATCCAAGAGACTCGATGTATCCTTGAATGTTTTCTTTAATGGGAGCGCTTCATATTTTCCTTAACCTAATTAATAAGCCCCGGGGGAGAATGATGATAGAGAAGTATTGTGGCCTTCTCCTGTTCATCAACTCTAACCGCATTCTTCTGCAGTTGATGTTACGGATCAGCCTCATTCAAGCAGCTTTGCTCAGCATCTTCTGCCGATTGTCAGCCTGTTCAGCTGACCTCAGAGGATTCCAGTCACCCGGCACAACATGTTTATTCTCGGCAGCGATTACAGTCTCTTTCCCAGGGTCAGACTACTCCATAAGATCAGCAGTCTAGCCTAGTTGCTTCCCTTTTAGGCGCTTCCTCTAGTTAAAGAGTGAATTCAGGAGTTCCAGGCAGGCGATAGGGGCTTCGGGGGGATAACATGAATCGTATAAGCCCGAACCCTATTAGTTATGTGCTTCCCCCTTCAAGAGCTGGGCTACTACCCTAATCAAGTTCTTCCTAGCGTATAGTATTGGGCAGATTGAGTCTTTCTCTAATATAGTACCTAATAGTTAGATTAAGCATTAGGCACAACTTCGACTATAAAGCATCCCGTTAATCTCTTCTCTTTCTGTCTTCAAGCTTTTGCCTAGGAGCTCGGATTCCAGTCCTATCGTTAGAAGGCAACATAGTTGGAATTTCTTCCTGCGGCGAATAAAGGAAGAGAAAGGGCTCTCTAATGCCTTATTTGTACGATATGATGCAAGCAAGGAATCCTATTAGAGTGATGCAAGTCAGCCTATAAGATGAAACCGAAGATACTAAGCCTGGAATCAGTCGCTCTCTATGTCAATTTATCTTTAGCAAGAAGCCCTATGAAAGCTATCAGATAATGACTTTATAGAGGTCCCTCGCTGACGCCTTCATTTTGATTTTTTTCATCTCTTTATGATATGCTATCTTCCTTTAGCCAGACTTCCCGCATTACTGTGATCAAGAGGAAGCGCTAAGGTCTATCCTTTCCTTAAGTTAAGAGTGAAGGACGGATACTGGCTCTTTAGGACTGATAGTAGCTGCTCTTCTGGTAGTATAGCTGGTAGCTCTGCTTATGCTAGCTCTCTTCTTTCTTATGAGAGAGATTCGCAATAGTTTTTCTGTAAGAAGAAGGCCTGTTACAGCTATCAGATATAGGGGATTTACTTCACCTTGAATAACTATCGTTAAATGGCTTTCTTTTTAGCCGCTTTCATATTGAATTAAGGTAGTTTGCTTACTTAGTGCTTTCGCTAAGGTGACGACTTGAATGAAACTTTCATTGAGAAAGGGAAGACCTCGATAAGGAAGAAGAACAAGAGCTACATCGGCAGGACTCTCTGCAAGTGGAAGGGCGCATAGGGGCTCTCGGGAAGCTCTTTCCTTTATATAAGAAGGAAGATGGTCGAGGAGATCAGTAGCTAGAAAGCTCCTTTGGGGTAGCAAAAAGTATATTACAAAGTACATCACTATTAAGTCGACTACAGTAGTCTCATGAGCATGTAACTACATCCCCCAAGGAGAAGTAGACTCTGTAGTAGCAGCAGCAGTGGCCGAGCATCAGTCATCAACTGAATCAGTAGATGCCCGCGCACGTGAGCAGCAATCACTCGCAAGACAAAAGTCGCATATGTCACATGGTAGATCATATCCAAGCAGAGGTGCACAAGAACGAGCACAACTTCACTCAGAATTTGTGACAAAGACTTGGTGTGCATCAGAACACGACTGAAAGCCCTTGCTGCTTCTTCATTCCAGGCGAAGCTATCTTTATTCAGTAAATTGGTCAGTGGCTTGCTGATAACCCCATACCCCTTTCCAAATTTTCGGTAATATCCTGTTAAACCCAGAAAGCCTAGATTTTTACAAATGGTTTTTGATGTCCAAGGATACTGCACAAGGGATCATAATGATTTTTATGAGATCCCTGTACAAAAGAAAGCAATTTTTATGAAGATGAACTCACCCCCACATCGTGACCTACCCCTAACCCTGGCTATGATTGCTATCATTGAAGCAGCTCAACCCCAACCAGACCCCAACCCCAAATTGACCCAATCCCTGAACCATTGCCTTCACCACAACATAAGCAAATTGACGAAGATCCCTTCGACGCTGACACGTTAAATGTTGGCGTTGATGTGCCTATTTCAAACGTTGACACACAACCTTCATAGACCCAAACACCCCTTAACCAACCCACATCCACCCAATCCACATCATCATCTCCACCAACACAATATAGGTTACAAAAACGCCAAAGGACTACTGGAGTGTTCTCCTCTAGTGGTCCTAGCCATGTAGCAGAGAGAACCACCACCACAAGTGTGGTTGGTGTTATGGATGAGGCTGGGACTATTGGTTCTGGCTTAGAAGCTGGCCAAGGCAGTCCCACCATCATTAAGACCTCATCCATGCCCAATGAATCTGACTTGGGAGGTCAAATACCCATTTTAGAAGAGGGCAGATTGGAACCAATGACTCTTATGGAATTGACGGTTGTCTGCATGAGCTTGTAAAAGCAAAATGCAGACTTGGTACAAGTTGTCAGCACACAAGGCCTTGAACTCAAGCAATTGAGGGAGAGGATTGTTATTTTGGAGACTGCTAGTACAAGGAGAGGGATGGAGGAATCTTCCAAAGGGGAGGATGAACAAATAAATGTGAGTGATAAGGGCAGTCATGATCGTCAATCTTTGGATGTTGCTGAGGCCCAAAAAAGTTTGAAGAACAGACAAGTTTTGATACGTCTCTAGTCTCTCCTACAAACTTAAATTTATCATTTACAGCCATGTTGGAGGAAATTGCAAAAGGAGATGAGGCAGGAAATTTGAGCGTTGACAAGGAGAATTTGAACGCTGACATGAGTATCTTGGGCGCTGACAAAGCAGAATTGGGCGTTGACAGACCTGCAAATGAGGTTGATGTATCCCAGTCATCATCCATCATCAAAGAGGTTTCTTCACATGTATCACCATCTACCTTACCAACAATTGATCCATTAGATAAGGGTAAGGGTATTATGGTAGAAGAGGTTGTTCCAAAGAATGCAACACAAATTGAATTTGATAGAAGGTTGGCTGCACAAATTGTGGAACAAGAAAAGAAAAAGGTAGGTGAATCACCTTTTGTTGTCACTTCAGAAGAGCAAAAAGGAAGTGATGAAGCCAGTTCAGACTCAAGTGTTATGATCATAGAACAGCCAGAAAGACTTGAGTATGGAGATGAGTTGGCCAAGGAGAAATTGAATGAGTTGAAATTGCAGGTTGATTTTGATATGCCAGAGGTGGTTCAGATGTACCTTGCTTGGGAAGAAAGATGTATGGAGAATCCACACTTGACCATTTCAGATCAGATATCGGGTTTGGAGATTCTTCTAAGAGTCCAAAAGGATTGCAAGGTTATCCTGAAACACAAAGCCAACAATGTTCTCTCAAATTTTAAAAGGGATAGAAAGGAGTTGTACTGCATGTTGCTCAGGTGTCATGGAACAGGGTGGACTTATCAGAAATTGAAGGCATTGACATTTGATGAGTTGGAATGTAGAGCTTATCCCATTTGGGTTAGAGTGCAGGAAGCAAACACTCTAAGACTTCTTTCTGATGAAATAAAAGAAGAACTTGTAGAGGAAATGGAGCTCAAGAAAGCAATGTTTGTTCCCAGACCAGTGAAAAAGGGAGTTTCTCTTGAGTTTCCCAAAGATATGGATCCAT
The DNA here is from genome assembly GCA_025667525.1 of Glebionis coronaria. Taxonomy (NCBI): domain Eukaryota; kingdom Viridiplantae; phylum Streptophyta; class Magnoliopsida; order Asterales; family Asteraceae; genus Glebionis; species Glebionis coronaria. The sequence continues at coordinate 1,094,990 of JANFOE010000399.1, forward strand.
TACATCCAAGTGAAGCTTTCATAAGAAAGAGCTTCAAGCTCTCACCATTAGAAGCTTCAGATATGGTACAAGTGTTACCACTTAATTCCAGAAACCCAATTGTAAGCTATGAAGAAGATGAATGTGGGTTTTGGAAGATTCGCAGGTATGGAAAAGAGGTTCACACTTTTACCACCCTTATATCTTTGTTTGCAAGTTTTGACAGAGAAGACTTGGTAGACCTATGGAGGTTGTTAGAGGCCAAGTATGAGGCTGAAGCACCAACTTCAGCCAATGGAATAAAACTGTGGTCCACATTCAAGAGAATGTGTGGCCCAAAAGATGAAGATCCTGCTATTTGGAAGGATCTTGAAGATGATCTCAGTGGTCTTCAATGGAGATTGTATTCAGCTGCTGGTGTTTATTATTTGAATTCTACAAAGTTTGCTGAGTATCTACTTGTGGATGGTCAGTATTTCATGTCCAAGGATATCTTGGAGAAGATGAAGAACACTCAGCTGGAAATTGATTATTCAAGTGACGTGGCAAAAGACTTGATCAGATTTATTTATTACCAATATGAGAAGGTTTGTAAGATTCCTCCTAGTTCTTAATGTTTATACAAAAACTTGATCATTGGAGTAGATATCAAGTTTAGGAGAGGATTCTTGGGAATAAATTATAGCCAGTCTACTTGAGCGCTGACAAGAGTAAAACAAGCGTTGACAGGAGTAAAACAAACGCTGACAGCTCAAGCGTTGACAAGACAAAGTCAAGCGTTGATACATTGAAGACAAGCACTGATGGGAAGATATACTATACGCGTTTATTGTATTCTAGATTACTTCTAGTAAAGATAGGAACAACAATGTATTTTCTATATTTATCTTTACCTAGAATAGTTGATACGTAGATTATTGTACAAGGCTTCTTATGTCTATAAAAGAAGACCTTTAGGTTAATGTTTAATATAAGTTTTCATACGTAAAACTACTTTCATTGTAAGCAATTTTGATATCATTAATCAAAGTGAAAGTTTGTTTATATCATTGTGTTCTTGTTTAAGTGTTAATTCCGCATAACACTTAGATTGTCATATACACATACAAAGGTTTCTCTAAGTGTATTACTTGATCTAATCTCGTATACATAAAGCTAAATCGATCTAAGTTTGGGATCAACAATCCTCTCATCCATTACTTGAAAAACCGCTCACAATTAATATAAGTCCGTTTCAGGAGTAATAAGTCATTCGCCTTATGTGTAAAATCCTCATGTCATGCTTTCATAAGTAGCTACTCACTCGCTAAGGAAAAGAAAATAAAACTCACGCAATAATTTACATCCGCCATCTTTTTGAGACTTTAGATCTTCAACCCCGCAACCCGTCAAGGTAATATTTGATTGGAGCAATCTATTGAATCCCCGCAACCCGTCAAGGTAATATTGGAATTCAATAGTCACTATAATTAACACCACACTGCCCCTCTTGGGAGTCTTGAATAATTATTTATTTTTTATTTTTTTCTTTTTTTTTCTCTTTTTTTTTGTAAGCCGCTCTTATTTTTCTTTATTCCTCACAAAGAAAGTTGAAAAGAATAAAAGGAAAAACACCCGCTAAGTATTAAGCATGACATAAGTCTAGTACACATAAAACGTTCTAACTTAGAATCTTAAGACGTACTTATACCAACCATGAATGATTAGACAAAAATGCATAAGAGATTACAAACCAATTAAAACCGTTCTTGATTATTTATTAACATATATACATGCGAAGAAAATAGAGGTAAAGAAGAGAAGGGTTTAGCCACAAGTAATTATCATGAAGTTTATCTAGCCCTTTTATACTTCCTTCAACTCTATTATATCCCATTCTCCACAAATTTAAAATCTCAAATAATGAGATTGGTGGATGCTTAGCCTAATAGACCAATGAAGGACTACATGGTTAAGGATACTAGCTAGAGAGTGCTAAGATAAGCAAACTCGGATTGAGTCAAAATATCCATGGCGGGCCTAATATTTCAAAGGAGTCTAAACTTGTTAAACCATGTTTTTATTATATTTTTTACTCTTTTGGATTTTTTATGAAAAGCAAAAGAAAAATATATACAATGCAAATGTGATATGCAAATGAAAAATGATTAATGCAAAAATTATGAATGCATATTTTTGGTGGCCAAAGTAGATCAAAAACTTGAAAAATGGTTGAAAAATTAATGTTCCAATTTATCATGAAGTTAAGGCAATGGTCTAGGTAAGGTCACTTCGATACAAGTCTCCCTTACACTTAATATAAACATTGTCCTCAATGTTTAAGAGTATTGGAGTGAACTCCCCTACACTTATGACATTGAATAGAATTTGCATTACCCAAGTTAAGGAAGAGACAACTAAAGGGTATTCACTTTAAGCACAAGTGTTTTGAATATCACAATAGCAAAAACTTATCAAAGTGAACCAGATACACGGGCCTCCTCCATAAGCTCCAAGCATGAAATGTGAAAGAGCAACCCTTGAAACAAACACCAAAAATACGAAGAAAAGCCACCCCTTCACTTCCACTCTACTATAACATCCTTTTAATTAAACCTAACCTATTTAGATCTACTCTACGTTTTCTAACCTAGTTATTCATTGCTTGAGTTTTTTTAACCCTAAGTCGCTAGCACGACTCGGCCCCGAATTAGGTTGTCCTTGGGGAAACCATCATGGAGAATAAAGGATATCCATTTTGAAGCACATCTCACATGATACACTCAAACTTAACACGTTACCATTTACTATAAGATTTACAATATCCGCCTTGATAAATGGAACGGTCTAACGTGTCTCAAGTTTGTCCAACATACGAAATCTCTCATGTAGGAAGCACACCAGGATCAAATACATAATTCCCATCTCTACATGTGAACAACTCCAAAGTAGCTAGCATCACCAAAGTAAGCTCATCCAAGAAGTCCATATCAATCGAAATTACACTCTTAAGTAGACTAGATGAAAACCAAGGTGTCTCAAATTTATGTATCCCAGGATCAAAAACCTTTCCCTTCATGGGAAAATAAGAAGATGAGCTCATATCAACCATATAAGATTACCCCTTAGTGATCAAATCATCATGAGACAATGAAGGTGTAGGTATCAAAACATTCATAACTATTATGTCCATGTTAGGCTCATCATCATCATCAAAAGGTGGGTAATCTTCCATAGAAGGCATAATGAAAGGAGGATCAAGACTAATAATGTCTTGTGGAGGAGGTGTAGGCTCTATGTTCCCAAAAAGCAATGTAGTAATAAGACGAACCTTCTCTTCCAAATTAGAAACACTATCGTCGACCTCTATATCAAAATGTGCAAGAGTATCCTCTATGGTGGCATCAATCTTCATAAAAGAGTCCATATCAAAGGTTTTGGGTTAGAAAGGTGCCTTAGATGAAAAAGTATCAATCTTTAAGAGTAAAGGATCTTCATCAATAACCAACTTCAAGGGTGGGAGGGTGGGAACATAAGGCTCAAAAGGAGGTGTACTAATGAGAGAATCACTCAAAGGGATGATATGATCATGAAAATCAATAGGTGTATCCTCAAAAACCAGTGAAGGATGATCAATCAAGGGTTCTTCTTCTATAGACTGATTTTTAGGTTCTTCACACTCCTCAAAAAGTGGGTTATCAAAACATGCCTCAAAAAGAGGATTAGAATATATCACAAAATCACTTAGAGGAATAGATGAAGGAGTCATAGAAGAAATGGAGTCATCATCATCAGAAGTAAAGGACTCATCACTATCGTACGGATCATCAAAGGTTTCATCACAAGAATCATAAGGTGGTAGAGGAGAAGGATCCACTTTTCCTATAGGAGTAAACTCTTCATCCAAATTAGGAATGTTATCTTGACAAGACAAGTCATCGGATGATATAGCATAAGATGCGTCACTAGAATCACAATCATCATCCTCTATTTGTGGTACGTCTTTCACAAACTCTTTCTCAATCTCATTATCCCTTTCTTTAAACAATTCATCAAGATCAAAGTCACCAAAATGACTAGTAGTAGCATGAAGGTCAATATGTGATGAAATCTCAATGTGATCATGAGGAGAAGAGGTATCAATACAAGGCTCATCACATGGTTCATTGAAAACACCCTCAAGCTCTTTTTGGATTGGGATAAGGTTCTCAACACTAGAAGCGGTTAATTCATCCAAATCGGTATTTGTATTAGTGTTAAGAGGCTCGTCCCCCATGGTTAAAGAGTCGGTGGGTCCCATGTGAGGTAAAGGTGATGAAGGTGTGTATGGCTCAAGTATAGTCGGTGGAGAGATGGAAGGGTCTATAATAGGAACATCACTAAGTGTATCATCCTCAACATCTACTCTCAAAGAAGGCTCATCTTCAGGTAAAGCATCGTCAGGTCTCATGAGTCGCAAGACGTCTGTTCGCAAGCCTAAGATGTTCGGATCAGTTTCCTCTTTCATTTTCTCAAGTGCTTGCATTACAAATTTAAAAGCGTCTTTACTCAAGAAATGAAAAATGCCTTGATTGTGAAAGGTTTTTTTTATTATGACTTTGAACATTCTCTTCATTTTGAAAATCGTCTTGATTTAAAAATTCTTGATTTTGAAAATCCTCATTAAACCCTTGATCATAATCGCTCGCGTATAGATGACAATTATTTGCACCATGCGGTCCTCCACAAGTCGCACAAGGCTTATACACAACTCGATAATGCTCGTCTTGTAATATCTCCAAAATAGGACGATTATCCATGTGTGGCAAAATGGTCGAATGTATATACAAGTGAAATGACGTCTAAAAGCTTCCTCGGGGAAGGAAGTAATACACCAAAGGTGGTATGTTTACACGTGTGCGAGTACACGTGTAAGTAAACTCGAGGAGTGAGAGATAAGCTCTCGGTCGACATTTGAGAGAGAAGAGATTATCTCCCTCGAGGTTCGATATGAAATATCCACAATAAATTATAATATATGTAATTACTACTTGGGTGCAAGACCCCCAATAAAGCCTTCCTTCTTAGAATACGCACCAGTGAACGGGGGGTTAGGTGGCGCGAAGCACTTAAGTACCTATTGACCCTTAGATGGCATTTTATAGCACATCACCTTTCTATTCACTTTGTAGTTTGTATTCTTCGAATTATTGCCTATTGGAAGTATTTATCTATTCTTGCTTTATTGAATTTGATCGATACACGTGTCAAGGACCGGAACGCCCCCTAACACGGTGTATTGCCTCGGCAATACATATGGAAGATATGTGTATTGGTTGTTCTTATACGTATACGTATTTACATATAATAATATAGAGAAAATATTTTTGTATTTATTTGATTTTTTAAGAAAAATACTATATGTACGTAAAAACGATGAAAATCGATATAATATATATTTTTGGGTGTAATCTTTTAGGAAAAAGATTACTTTTTGGATTTTTTTTTTTTGGTTCAATTCTTTAGGAAAAGAATTGATTTTTGTAATTTTTATTTTTTTGTATTTTTATTTTTTTGATTTTTTTTTATCTTTTTGATTTATAATACGTAAAAATAACGTTCACAAAGTGAACGGATCCCAAAATCCAATATGTCTCACTCGAAACCGTTAATCTTCACGAAAAGAACCGGCAGCGGCTGTGACAATCCGTCAATTTATGGTTGATATTTTATTCTCGATATTTATTTGAAAACATTATTTTAAGGTTACAATATGAACTCACTTATTTTTGAGAAGTAATTTGGATTTACGTCATGAAGTAGCGTCGACTACGTCTAAACCGGAGGATTCTACGTTACGTGCTTACGTTTACATACACCGTTTTTGGTGACAGTCCGACATTTGAGAAAATAAATTTGTCCATGAATATTATTTTGGAGTTTTAAATTTGAGTTGGTTCATAAACTCACAAATTTACGAGAAGAGATTAGGACTTACGATTTTATTTTAACGTCCTTTACGACTAAACCGGAAACCCTAGGATTACGTATTTACGTTTTCGAACTCCGTTTTTGATGAGACAATTTTTATTAGATTCGTTTTGTGCCGTTGATTCATATTTTATAAAAATGTTTTTCGTAAAACGATCCGAGGGTACGCAAATCGAGGAAACTAGAATCGAGGAATACCCGTAAATTAGTGGGATGAGACAAGTTTACACTTGCCCCACCCCACTAACATGGGACGGCCAAACCATGGACTCAACACCCTTAGGTGTCAAGCCTTAAACAATTAGCAACCACTTGTCACTTTAGCTTACAAGTTAAGCTTCCACTAGTCAAAACAACTAGCTACACACACACCCTCATTTCCATCCATGCAAAACAACCATTTTCTCTCTCACTCTCTCTCTCAAAGATGCCGTCCATATCCTCACCATAAACACCAACATTGATCAAATTTAACCACAAAATCTTATGTTATTCATACATATGTTGATGCCCTCTTGAAGCTCTCTTGAATGGTGGTGATTATAACATCCAAGGAGGAGTTTCCATGGAGTATTAAGGCTGATTTTCCACAAGGTGTTCATGAAGATTGGTGGTCTTGAAGATGGTCATGGTTATCCACAAGTTTCTCCATCAAAATCCATGTCCAAATTATAATCTACATCAACTTGGTGGTATAAAGATTGTCCTCCTTATCCTGTTGTTATTTTTGATTATGTAATCTTGTATATCTTTTACTTATGTATATGTATATGATGATGAATGATGATTAAAAATATTGTGTGGGGATTTGGTGTTGATAAACATGCTTAAAAAGGTGAAAAACTATAAGAAACAAGGCTAAATCATACCTAAAAATGATGGCTGTATAAAACAGTAAAGAAACATGTCATGAACTGATAAAATGATGAAGTAGAATCAATATACAGTAAGCTATGGGTCTTGTACACATGTGAGAGTTGGACATGCAATGGAATCATTGTAATGAGTGAGATATGATCAAAACAAGTTTAAGGTACAAATCTGAGTTCACTGTTTTGGACGAATTTTAGAAACTACTTGAAGGATGACTCAACAGTAGCTATAGAAGAGTTAAATGGAGCACATATCATGTAGTTTATGTGATAAAAATTTGAGCTTCTATATCTATATATAACTCTAGATATGGCAGTTTTGGTGAATATGAAAATAAAAATCAGATTTTAAGAATTAATGTTTATTACTATTATATAAGCACTCAAAATTATATTGTATAAAATGTAAAGTTAAAACCCACTAACTCATGAATTTTATTTATATAAATATGTACAATGATAAATAAGTGTACATTTTATAAAAAATGGTAACTTGTTAAGTTTTATAAGTTATAAAACTATAAATATGATTTTTACGACTTTTTCGGCTACTACCGTAAAATTAACGTTTTTGCTAAATAAAACTTAGACGGTTGGACCCGTCTAATGTGAACTTTATAAAACTCATATACTGATATATAAACATATATAACAAGTAAAAACCGATAAAACTCGAACTATATAACCTACGGACATTAACGGACTAAATTAACGTTATTGGACTAATAATACAACAAAATGGACTAAAACACTTATAAACTTATTTATTGGGCTTAACCCATTTAGGACCAACTTGTAAAATGTAGATACTGATAATATAAGTATAACATGGATTAATACAAGTTAAAGAACTTATGATAAGTTTATTGGACTTAAAACACGTAAATAGGTAAAACTAGTAAACTAGTAAGAAGATACCAATACGTAAACACTAAAATGAGTAAAAGAGAACATGTAAACCCACTGGATCATCATATTCATCATATGTATACATAATTGTTATTTTTATGAAGTCATTGGACATGAGTCTAAGACGAGTATTATTTGTCTAGGTTTCCGTGATTGAAGCACGTACCGTACGTCCGAATTGCCGATAACCCGCCTTCCCACATCAACGTGAGTTCATAGCCTCGAACTCTTTTAAATGTTTTTATGAAATGTTTTATAAACCCGCGAGGGAGATAACATGTTAGTTTTTATAAAATAGGACACCATTTGTCCTGATTGTTTGTTTATTGATTTGGACCCGAATGATTGTATGACCCGATTGTATGACCCGATAAATGATTAAAGGACCCGATAGATGAAATAAAATGGATTATTAAAGTTAGGTTATGTCACTAAAAGTCCCATTAGCATGAATTGTGAACTACCAGGATTTGGTAGACGCTTATGCATATAAGAGTACTATTTGGGGACGATCACCCCAGTTCGCGCCTTGACGGTTGATCCCCGTCGTGCCACATTGATTGGTAAGCAAATTTATGTATGAGAAGATTTCCATAGCGTGACCTTTATGACGACACGCTACTTTAGATGGGCAAATTGAGAATCGGGTTAGCTACCCGTTGTTGGTTTAGTAAGGTAACAATGTCATGCGGCTTATAATAATCCAAATTAATGAAATACTACTACACGCTCCGAATTACGATGTATTGTCTGACTAGCAATACGGGGTCATACTATTGATATTATGTTTGTGTTTTGGTTTTATATAACCATATTCATATAACGGTTTTTATTTAATCTATACAACGTTGCAAAACGTATTGTATGGTGTTTTTAACGGCAATGATTCGTATAATGGTTTTTTTTAAGGCAAATGCCTATATTATGATTTTGATGAAGATTGTATAAAATGACTTTGGCTATTTTATGGCCTATTACAACGATTTGTACAAAATGATTTTCAGTAAAAATTTTATACTGATATTATATTGATGGATTTTATTAAACTCTATGAATTCACTCAGCGTTATCGCTGACCTTTTCTTTTAACATGTTTTATCTCAGGTACTTGAAGGTAAATTCTCGGGAAGACAACAAGAATTCATGGCCCGCACCTAAATACTTATTTCTATTCAAATGCTTTGTAAAACCTGTATTAAATATAATGACTTGGGACCGATGTAACTTTGATATTTATGAATGGAAATGATTTATTATTAAATGACGTGATTTTTATGCGTTGTCTATGATGTGAGTAATGTGCTATCCCGTAACACCAACGAGTCTTCCGCTGTATTGAGTTGTATAAAATTTGGGGGTGTTACAGTTTGGTACCAGAGCTCTCGTTATAGAGAACGAAAGATTTTTAAAACTAAGGTTTTGAATAAAACATTTCAAAATCTCTTAACTCTAAACATTTTTCTAAAAATGTCTAAAAATCTTTTGACTATAACGGTGCCGAAGAATTCCCGAGTTACCGACAAGGCCAGACTGAGAAGTGTTATTTTAATATATATATATATATATATATATATATATATATATATATATATATATATATATATATATATATATATATATATATATATATATATATATATATATAGAGAGAGAGTTAGGATCAAATAAGAAGATTAAGTAAAATGAGAAGAATAAGAAGAAACCACAACGACACATTTCAGATGCACCTACAAAGTCAGATGCATCTCCCCTTAAAATTCTCCTTCCTTTGTGGAATTTGTGGTCAGGATTTCTTCTTATTCTTCTCATTTTAATTTTTCTTCTTACTGGATCCCTACTCTCTCTCTCTCTCTCTCTCTATATATATATATATATATATATATATATATATATATATATATATATATATATATATATATATATCTTGGATTATATATATATGATGTAATTTTATTACATGATTGCTTGATGATTATTTTGATTTTTATACGAGGTATTTATACGACGTAGATTGTCACAAGGAACCCTAAATCCCCTATTAAATTAATTGAAGCTATTCTCGTAGGAATTCTAGCTATCCTAGATCTAAACCAAGTTGTGGATATTTATGATCCCAACAAATGGTTGATATTCGTAGAAATGTAGATATTAGTTGATTGTGATATTGAAAAAGAATTGGCGAGATAAAAATTTGATATCGATGTCATGACGATCTTTCCTTATAGAGTGGAGTTTGACAAAACGTTACCACCTAGAAAGATGTCATCTTATTTGTTGTCATCCAATTCTTAAATTGAAATCGAAAGGGGGTGAATGTTGCACTTGAGGCTGTCATTGGATCCAGTACCCAAAAGCCTCATGCCACTAATACCTTTCTGAGAAGTCTAATTGAATGTATGAGTCATCTCTTACTAGTGACTCATTTGATAATTGTTGTTGTAAGAGATATAGGATTGGAAATTAAGTGTTGTTCTTATCGATCTTTTATTGCCCTATTAAGGTTTATAAATAAGGCTGAAAGTATTGGAGAATGAAGTAGGATATCGCATTGAGTATAAAATTTGTTATAACTTGAATAAAGTGAAACTTAACCTGTATGGAATATGAGATTGTTAAGAGGAAGTCGTTAAGTTTTGTGATTAAATTATAAGGTTTTAATTGATTGTTAGTTTGTGATAAGTGTTGTTCCTAGGCCATTGTCCACTAACGAGGATGCCAGTGTCCAAGAAATAAATTGAAGAAATCTTCTTCTGAATTGGGACCGATGGATCTTCCGGGATATGTGGAACACCTAATGACTCTTGTAGACTAGTATTCATTGTGGTATCTTTTAAATATCCCTAACTTAACTGAGATATCAGTTGGTAGGATGAGTTCTGAGAATTGTATGACATAGTGACACGTAATGTGTTACGGTACAATTTTGACTTGTTTGTGATTAATGAAAAGACTACCTTTCTAAATTCTACATGTATCGATGTTATCTATCTTTTATTGCTTCATCCTAATGTTCGCATTAGTGATACAACCATTGAACAAGTACTCATCTTGAATTGAGTTACTTTGTGGATTATTCTTTTGAGTGCCATCGAGATCATGAACCCCATGATTACTTGGCTAAGCTCATTTCCTATTATATTGTAGTTAGTTCTTGATGACTAACTCTTCATCACTCTTTTGCAGATCACTCATTGTTTTTATAAGATAAAACAGTATCCCTTGAGAAAAATTGAATTCTCATCACTATAAGGATTATTCAAAGTAAGATTTATAAGTGATTGTTATCGAAATGAGATTGTTTATAAAGTACCTTGGAAAACTTAACTGTTTTTATAACCAATAAAAATCTTTGTAAATTTAGTCTTGATTCTTACTTAAGAATTAAGCATGACAACGTTTTATTATAAACATGATGATAAAATTTTGACAAACTGAGTATTGCATCGTTGATCTTGAAATTGTATATAGTTGCGCGCCTACATACAATTTGGAATGGACCATGCAAGGCTGATTAGTAGTCGCCATAAAACTAATGAATAAACACTACATTTTCTTTGAAGATTATGAAAGAATAAATTTTATGAGATCTGCAAGAAGTGCAAAATAGGTACATAGTGTTAGGGACACCTACATATGTGCCTGTAGCATCAAATCTTCTGAGTCGAATTTACTCATCTGTGAAAATTGTCTTATTTGACAATTGACAATTCTTTCTTGTCCAATTCTCCCGTAGTGAGATTCTTAGGAAAAGTATCTGATTACCGAGTGTTGATACCCGACTGGATGTATCAAATTCCTATCATTTCTTTTGATTTGATTTCATTTGAATGACCTGGGTAACGATCCAAGGAGATTTAGAATGCGTACTCAAATTATGAAAACATGGGATATATTCATATTCGTTAAATGTTTTCGTCTATATCTGATTTGAAATTCTCTCGCATAGATTATGCGTCGACCTTACTCTTTTAAAGGTTAGTTATGTCTCCATATATCCTTGAATTTGTGAAGGATTATGAGTTATTATTAGTCTTTTGAGAAGTTCACATCTTATCGACGGCAATGCAACTGGAAAGTTGATAGTGCCAGTAGAATGGATTGATTGATTATGACATGACGACATTGTCTTAATTGATGGAAACTCGAATTGAATTCCCCTAAATGATAAGATGTTGATTATCAAAAGTGATCTAAATAATTCTTGATGGATGACGATATCCTGTATTTAGACTTAAAAATTGATCCATGAATGGTTATGAATTAGTTATAGATATTGTAATCTAGAAGAACCTAATATGAATTTATTAAAAGATGTTTCTGTTATCTAAAACGCTAGGAAGTATTTGTTGATGAATTACCTAGACTTTCGCCATTAAGGCAAGTTGAAATTGGTATTGATTATATTTCCGGTGCTGCACTTGTGGCTTGTGCACTGTACGTCAGCACCCACTGAATTTAAGGATTTACCGTACAACTGAGAGAGTTGTCGGAGAAATATTTTATTCTACCGAGCTCGTCATCATGAAGAGCTATGGTATTATCATTCCTTATATTTATAGATTACTGTGAACTGAGTAAATTGATAATCGAAAACGATATCCATAACTCGAAATGGAAGATTTGTTCGATCATTTACAAGGTTTTTGATCCTCAGCATGGTTATCATCAACTTCGCATCTGCGAAAAAGATTATCTATTCCAATCACCACATCCGGTACTTGTAATGAACATTATGAGTGTCACATGATGTCGTTTGGATTGACTAATACACATGTAGCATTCATAAATTTGGTGAATCATGTGTGAAAGCTGTAATTTGATAAATTCAAGCTCGTGATCATTAAGGACCATTTGTTTGTTTCTTAGAATAAGAATGAATTAATGATTAATTATAGATTGCCCTGAATTGGCCGAACAATTAAAAACCTGTACCTTGAATAATTAATATGTGATTTAAGACTTAAACCTTTACATAAAGTGACCGTTTGATTAATGATGGCAAGATATATATATATATATATATATATATATTGACTCTTCAAAAATTAAGAGCCCTTTTAAGACTTTGGATTATTACTAAAAAGAAAGTGCAAATATGTTTTGACAAATATTTTAACAAGGGATTTTTAAGGGATTATTCCCTTATACACAAATCATTTAACTAAACTTCTGTTTAGGGGTAAATGTTTGTGTATACCTCAATATAACCTAAGAGGGATTGAGGAAACCATTTAAACCATGACTTAAAACTTGAAACGACAATTTTTACTTGTCGACTAAGAAAATTTTGACTAGAGTATAAACAAAGATTTTTCGAACATTTACAGATCTTACTAATTATTTTCAGTAAACCAACAAAAATTTTGTAAATTAAATTCAAATTTATTTTGAACATTTTAATATAACTGGACAAACTGAGAAAATTTAAAACTTTTACGTTTACGTTTCATAAGAATTTAATAATTATTATCTAATTAATTGTAATAATTATCAACGCTTTAAACGTCGGATTGAGTAAAATGGATAAAAATGATAGCTGAAACTAAACTGAAACTTAGAAAATATCTAGAAAGAATTTTGAATAAATACGGTTATGATATTTATTTCACCAGGAAAGTGAACGTAATTACTGACACATTATGTATAAAAGATAAAGAACCAATTAGGACATGTTCCTTAATAATGAAGGTGCAAAATAAATTGCCGAACAATTTAAAAATAAACGATGTTTGTAAAAAGGATAATATGGATAATAAAAAGGGGGTTCGCGGCTAATGTGAACCATTAGAATTAAGAAGCTGATGGCGTTAAATGTTTTAAAGACCACTTGTGATTGTCTAAATATGGAGATTGTGAGATATAATTATGTTGGAATTTGTAAGTATAAGTATTCTATTTATGTCATTTATGACTAAAAGTATCTTTGCCTAAAGAAGTTGTACTGATGACAAATTATGAAGGCGGACATCGCCTCATAGTAAACGTCTAGCTATTGCAAAGGTCATCATCTGAATTTGATTCGATTTGGGTCATCGTTGACAGACTGACCAAATCTGCTAATATCATTCCCGTTAATGATAAATGCAAAAGAGTTATGTAAACATAGTGTGCCTGTATCGAACATCTATATCAAGATCCTCGCTTCGCATCGAATTTCTAGAGATTTGCTCACAAATCATTGAGAACGAACCTTGATGAGAGTACTATGTACCACCCCAATCGAAGGGAAGAGGTAAAGTAACGATACAAAGTAATACAAGTGCTGTTTTATGTTTGAATGATTGACCTTTGGTAATAAACCGTATAATCGTTTTCCTTTGGAGATATTATCATTGATAACTATCGTATTAGGATCGAGATCGAATCTTGTTAAGATTTAGAAATTAGAGCATATGTAAGCAGGAGTTGAGATAAAGACACCCGACATACACCCACTGTGAGTTGGACATGTCTTTTAGGCTTAAGGTTTCCTATGATGGCGAACCTATCCTTGCAAAATACTCGACCCGCGAGACCTGAAATGATTGTTGAAATTAGGATCTGATTATTGACTGCCGTTAGTGGGCAAGAGATTATGTGAATATGAAATGTAGATCTTGAAGTGCCAAATGGGTAGCGAAGTTATGCCACAATTTTTAAACTTGGAAAAATGAATTCATGATCTGACAAATCATGGGATATAAGTCCCCGTTGTATGGGACCATTGAGATGATCTAAAAGATTGGTTTGAAAGGCATATAAGCTGGATCTACCTTAGGACTTCAAGAGCTGCGTGAATTATGTTTCGTAAATCGAACTTGATAAAATATCTATCAAGTAAAAATCTGAATTCTTCTTAATAAAGCTTAGATCGGCGAAAAGTTGCATTCATCAGAAACCCGTGAACATCATGGATAGAGAAAGTAAGTCAACATTAAGCCTGATCTTATTCCCGTAGTTATGTTTGATGAAACTCGCGTATTATAATGAATTGCACTTGTGAGAAAAGACCGAATGTGGAGGAAATAATCACATGGCTTTAACTCTATAAGAAGCGAGTAGTAAGATGATCTTTGAGGACAAAGATCCTGTTTAGGGGTAAATGCTGTGACAATCCGTCAATTTATGGTTGATATTTTATTCTCGATATTTATTTGAAAACATTATTTTAAGGTTACAATATGAACTCACTTATTTTTGGGAAGTAATTTGGATTTACGTCATGAAGTAGCGTCGACTACGTCTAAACTGGAGGATTCTACGTTACGTGCTTACGTTTACATACACCGTTTTTGGTGACAGTCCGACATTTGAGAAAATAAATTTGTCCATGAATATTATTTTGGAGTTTTAAATTTGAGTTGGTTCATAAACTCACAAATTTACGAGAAGAGATTAGGACTTACGATTTTATTTTAACGTACTTTACGACTAAACCGGAAACCCTAGGATTACGTATATACGTTTTCGAACTCCGTTTTTGATGAGACAATTTTTATTAGATTCGTTTTGTGTCGTTGATTCATAATTTATAAAAACGTTTTTCGTAAAACGACCCGAGGGCACGCAAATCGAGGAAACTAGAATCGAGGAATACCCGTAAATTAGTGGGATGAGACAAGTTTACACTTGCCCCACCCCACTAACATGGGACGGCCAAACCATGGACTCAACACCCTTAGGTGTCAAGCCTTAAACAAGTAGCAACCACTTGTCACTTTAGCTTACAAGTTAAGCTTCCACTAGTCAAAACAACTAGCTACACACACACCCTCATTTCCATCCATGCAAAACAACCATTTTCTCTCACTCTCTCTCAAAGATGCCGTCCATATCCTCACCATAAACACCATCATTGATCAAATTTAACCATAAAATCCTATGTTATTCATACATATGTTGATGCCCTCTTGAAACTCTCTTGAATGGTGGTGATTATAACATCCAAGGAGGAGTTTCCATGGAGTATTAAGGCTGATTTTCCACAAGGTGTTCATGAAGATTGGTGCTCTTGAAGATGGTCATGGTTATCCACAAGTTTCTCCATCAAAATCCATGTCCAAATCATAATCTACATCAACTTGGTGGTATAAAGATTGTCCTCCTCATCCTCTTGTTATTTTTGATTATGTAATCTTGTATATCTTTTACTTATGTATATGTATATGATGATGAATGATGATTAAAAATATTGTGTGGGGATTTGGTGTTGATAAACATGCTTAAAAAGGTGAAAAACTATAAGAAACAAGGCTAAAATCTTACCTAAAAATGATGGCTGTATAAAACAGTAAAGAAACATGTCATGAACTGATAAAATGATGAATTAGAATCAATATACAGTAAGCTATGGGTCTTGTACACATGTGAGAGTTAGTCATGCAATAGAATCATTGTAATGAGTGAGATATGATCAAAACAAGTTTAAGGTACAAATCTGAGTTCACTGTTTTGGACGAATTTTAGAAAATACTTGGAGGATGATTCAACAGTAGCTATAATAGAGTTAAATGGAGAACATATCATGCAGTTTATGTGATAAAAATTTGAGCTTCTATCTCCATATAGAACTCTAGATATGGCAGTTTTGGTGAATATGAAAATAAAAAGAGTAAAGTGCAAAAATCAACCCTGTAGTTTGTCAAAAGTTTGAATTACATCCCTCGTTAATACTTCGCGCAACATACATTATTGTGGTTGTAAAATAGTACACCATACATCCCTGAGGACGGATGGTGCAAATATTTTTCCGTTAAGGGTTAAAAGTGTTTGTTATCTTAGGGGTATTTTAGTTCTTTTACAACCTAGGGATGATTTTTGCACCAAACTTTTCAAAAAAAAAAATTTCCAAAAAAAATTTCAAAAAAATTTCAAATTTTTTTTAAAAAAGTTTCGAAAAATGTTTTCTTTTTTCGAAAAATGTTAATTTTAATGTTTTTTTTTTAAGTTTCGAAAATATATTTGAAAAAAGTTTTTTTCAAAAAAAATCAATTTTTTTTTTAAAAGTTTTGAAAAATGTTTTTTTTAATGTTTCGAAAATGTTTTATTTTTTAAATGTTTTATTTTTTAAAATAAGTTTCAAAAAAATTTGAAATTTTTTTTTTCAAAAAGTTTCAGTTTTTTTTTTAATTTTTCGAAAAAAGTTTTTTTTTCAAAAGTTTTTTTTAAAAAAAGTTTTTTAAAAAAAGTTTTTTCTAAAAAAAGTTTTTTTTTCGAAAAACATTTTAAAAAATAACTTTTATAAAAAAAACTTTTGAAATTTTTTTTTTCGAAGATTAAAAAAAAATTTGAATTTTTTTGAAAAAAAAGTTTTTTAGAAAAGCTTTTTTTTTAAAAAGTTTTTTTTTTTCGAAAAACATTTAAAAAAAAATTTTGAAAAAAAAACTTTTTCGAAAATTTAAAAAAAAAAATTGAATTTTTTCGAAAAAAAAAATTTCAAATTTTTTTTAAACTTATTTTAAAAAAGAAAACATTTTAAAAATAAAACATTTTTCGAAACATTAAAAAAAACATTTTTCGAAACTTTTATAAAAAAAAGTTAATTTTTTTTGAAAAAAAGTTTTTTCAAATATTTTTTCGAAACTTAAAAAAAACATTTAAAAAAACATTTTTCGAAAAAAGAAAACATTTTTCGAAACTTTTTTTAAAAAAATTTGGAATTTTTTTGAAATTTATTTTTGGAAATTTTTTTTTTTTGAAAAGTTAGGTGCAAAAATCATCCCTAGGTTGTAAAAAGACTAAAACACCCCTAAGATAACAAACACTTTTAACCCTTAACGGAAAAATATTTGCACCATCCGTCCTCAGGTATGTATGGTGTACTATTTTACAACCATAATGATGTATATTGCGCGAAGTATTAACGAGGGATGTAATTCAAACTTTTGACAAACCACAGGGATGATTTTTGCACTTTACTCAAATAAAAATCAGATTTTGAGAATTAATGTTTATTACTATTATATAAGCACTGAAAATTATATTGTATAAAATGTAAAGTTAAAACCCACTAACTCATGAATTTTATTTATATAAATATGTACAATGATAAATAAGTGGACATTTTATAAAAAATGGTAACTTGTTAAGTTTTATAAGTTATAAAACTATAAATATGATTTTTACGACTTTTTCGGCTATTACCGTAAAATTAACGTTTTTGCTAAATAAAACTTAGACGGTTGGACCCGTCTAATGTGAACTTTATAAAACTCATATACTGATATATAAACATATATAACAAGTAAAAACCGATAAAACCCGAACTATATAACCTACGGACATTAACGGACTAAATTAATGTTATTGGACTAATAATACAACAAAATGGACTAAAACACTTATAAACTTATTTATTGGGCTTAACCCATTTAGGACCAACTTGTAAAATGTAGATACTGATAATATAAGTATAACATGGATTAATACAAGTTAAAGAACTTATAATAAGTTTATTGGACTTAAAACACGTAAATAGGTAAAACTAGTAAACTAGTAAGAAGATACCAATACGTAAACACTAAAATGAGTAAAAGAGAACATGTAAACCCACTAGATCATCATATAATCATCATATGTATACATAATTGTTATTTTTATGAAGTCATTGGACATGAGTCTAAGACGAGTATTATTTGTCTAGGTTTCCGTGATTGAAGCACGTACCGTACGTCCGAATTGCCGATAACCCGCCTTCCCACATCAACGTGAGTTCATAGCCTCGCACTCTTTTAAATGTTTTTATGAAATGTTTTATAAACCCGCGAGGGAGATAACATGTTAGTTTTTATAAAATAGGACACCATTTGTCCTGATTGTTTGTTTATTGATTTGGACCCGAATGATTGTATGACCCGATTGTATGACCCGATAAATGATTAAAGGACCCGATAGATGAAATAAAATGGATTATTAAAGTTAGGTTATGTCACTAAAAGTCCCATTAGCATGAATTGTGAACTACCGGGATTTGGTAGACGCTTATGCATATAATAGTACTATTTGGGGACGATCACCCCAGTTCGCGCCTTGACGGTTGATCCCCGTCGTGCCACATTGATTGGTAAGCGAATTTATGTATAAGAAGATTTTCATAGCGTGACCTTTGTGACGACACGCTACTTTAGATGGGCAAATTGAGAATCGGGTTAGCTACCCGTTGTTGGTTTAGTAAGGTAACAATGTCATGCGGCTTATAATAATCCAAATTAACGAAATACTATTAGACGCTCCGAATTACGACGTATTGCCTGACTAGCAATACGGGGTCATACTATTGATATTATGTTTGTGTTTTGGTTTTATATAACCATATTCATATAACGGTTTTTATTTAATCTGTACAACGTTGCAAAACGTATTGTACGGTGTTTTTAACGACAATGATTCGTATAATGGTTTTTTTAAGGCAAATGCCTATATTATGATTTTGATGAAGATTGTATAAAATGACTTTGGCTATTTTATGGCCTATTACAACGATTTGTACAAAATGATTTTCAGTAAAAAATTTATACTGATATTATATTGATGGATTTTATTAAACTCTATGAATTCACTCGGCGTTATCGCTGACCTTTTCTTTTAATATGTTTTATCTCAGGTACTTGAAGGTAAATTCTCGGGAAGACAACAAGAATTCATGGCCCGCACCTAAATACTTATTTCCATTCAAATGCTTTGTAAAACCTGTATTAAATATAATGACTTGGGACCGATGTAACTTTGATATTTATGAATTGAAATGATTTATTATTAAATGACGCGATTTTTATGCGTTGTCTATGATGTGAGTAATGTGCTATCCCGTAACACCAACGAGTCTTCCGCTGTATTGAGTTGTATAAAATTTGGGGGTGTTACAGTGGTGCCATTTAATAATTCTCTTTTTAGTCCGTCTTCTCTCGGTCTTATCGAATTGATATAACGTTTTTAAGCTCGACTTTATTGTTTTTGGTGATTAAAGATTGAATGGTAATTATTTCTACTTGGCAAGAAACATGTAAAAAGCTAAAAATAGCTATTTATACTATTATACTACGTATACGTACTAACTAGAAACACATTGCAAATACCACAAAACAAAGTACAATTAATAAAAAAAAACTAAGATGCATAAGAATATAAAAATGTAACATTCAAATGAACGGAAATCGAGGTAAAATATGAATAGAATATTGCTAAGCTAAAATGGCCTAAACTAGTTAACATGTAAAGTGCCCAAAAAGAAATTCCACATATCCTAATTCGTCTATTATGATATCAAACCAAAATTATATCTAGTCAATGTGTACGTCCAAATTCTATGAAGGCCCAAAACCAAAAATCAGTTATATACTGGTAAAACTAATACCACTAATACTGATAAAGTATTACCTAACTAGTGAGCAAACAGGTAATATCAATTTGATAACAAATATTGCCACTGAAAAGAACATGTACAAAATAAGGGATCAAAACGTTTTACTGCTAAACTACCCTTCCACTAGCTGCTACTAATAAAATTGTGCAAATCAAACAGAAACATGCTACTACTCACCAACTTGCACAAACATATTTCGAGCTCCGCTGTACTGAAACTTAATCACTACATAAAATCTAAACTCCTAAGTGAAACTGAGCGTACAAACTAATATCATACCTAAAGCAACGAAATTTATCAACTGAACTTCAACAAATTCATCCTAAATTCTCTTAT